>JANFOE010000721.1:0-559347 GCA_025667525.1 Glebionis coronaria | reverse complement strand
ATATTACACATAAAAAAACACACACACCCCTCCTTTTTTTTTCTCAAACCCTAATCTCACAAAATGCCTCTCTTCTCAAAACCCTGTCACCCCAACCAAGGTTTTCTTTAATCTTTGATTCACAATCAATACTAATACAAGTATGATTTTTCTCTTTTGTTTTTTATATATAAAAACCTCACGGAATTAATTCTTTTGGCTTCTATAAATATTTTGATGTCTCTTTAGACTGGTGGCAAGTAATACAAAAACTATCAACGTATAGTAGTTATATTTGATATTAAATACTTGAAGTTGTAAATTTATATAATGATCTTGAAGAAATCATCTCAAGATGTGCAGAGATTCAAATGTGTGATTAATTATTATTTTAGAACTTATTCATAATCTGTATATTCAATTAATTATTATATGTGACAAGTTAATTGAGGTTTTCATGGTTGACAGTTCTAACCCTGGTGATTGGATAAGATTATTAGCACTTACAAAGTAACGGGTTTGTAAGAAAAAAACCATCGGTGCAGGGTGCTATTATATGGTAAATTATTTAAGTTTCTTGGCTAATTTATAGTTCTCAGTGTCCATAAATTGTTATAATAGATCTCCAGTTTCTTCGCTAGATGGTTATGGTAGTCAAGCCTATGGTTATGGAAACTATGGCAGTTAAAGTTTATGCTTATTTGTTGTTTTTGTTAATGGTGTATGCAGGTCAGGTGAATTATGAGCGAAATCCAGGTTTATTTAGTGTTACATGGTGACCCGATAGCTGACAGGTTTTGGTGCTTATGATTTTAATTGCTCTAATTGTGGTTGGTTATTTTCTCATTGGTCCTCCACTTCGTCCATCTCTGTGTAATACCGATAAAGATTACATTCGTTAAAAAGTAAGGTCAGTTTAATCCCCTTCTCCACTTTTGTTGTGGATTCCACACCGGTAGTGAAAAAATACGTTTTAGGAATCCAATGGTAATAAAGGATTCCAACTCTCCCTTTGCATAAATCTTGGTTTCTGGTCTCAACAACTTCTCTCCTAAATAATTCAGAATTCAAATATTTTCTTTCTCGGATGCCTCACATTATGTATACATCAGGAGTCTGGCCCACTCTTTTTTCAATAAGTAGATTTTGCATCCTCATACAAGTAGATGTTTTGTTTTGTTTTAGTTGATTACTCTAAGTGTATTACAGAATAGTCAACAATACGATAATTAATTGGCTAAACTGAACCAGTATCCAACCATACTGTTGGATATAAACGTGATGAAACTTCAGGTCCAGCTAGAAAAGAAGCCAACGCGTTTTCCACTTCAGTAGAGTTGAAAACAAATGAAATAGGAGTTGTGACAGCTACAACTGATGAAGAAGGAGTGGTCACAGGGCTTGAGACACCACCATTATAGATAATAAACAAGTCACTAATAAATTTACCTCAAGATCCTTAAGCTGTAAATCAGAGGATGTGCCTTTCCTATTAATGGTCCCAATAGAACTTTTCCTTGTGAAAATGTTATCCATAGGAGGAATCTGATTTGCTGCTTCAGGGATAATCAAGTATATTATTATTAGTTGATGTACGACTATAGGTGTTGGGGCATATTTTGGAGCTCAATGTGCAGAACATGGTATGTTGGTGTGCGTTGCTGGTGACAGTATAATGATAAATACAAGTTCGTTGGTTGGGTTAAAATTTTTTCATGAGTTTAATATGAATTTTTATTTACATAAACTAATGTCATAGATTAGTTAACCTGTTTCTGTTTCTGGGTATAAGTTTTTTTTTAATTTTAGCTTTTTTAATAATATATTAAAAGATGGTGATCGGTAACGATTTGCGAGACTACTCTTTTTTACGACTCTAGCTAAAGCAATCAAGGAATATAATATATGAAAATTAGGTTGGCCGAAAATACTGAGAATATTGCAAGCAATTGCAAATTGTTGAAGCATCATTAGATGTAGTGTCTGGATGTGGTGTTGCAAGGCCATACATAACACTTGCACATCTAACAATACCTCGCCACTTTTGATGCTTAATGGATGCAGTTAATGGTCAAATTCACGTGGCCTGTCAAAGCTTAGGAGAGCAAGATGATTCATCAGACCGAGTGTTACCATGTTTAAGAAACATGGAAAAGCAATTGCAGCAGGTGAAGCATTACTATAATAAATGTGAATCAGTGTTGGGACCTTTCATCCAAAAATCATATTCAGAGGTGAAGGCGTGAAGGTTAGTTCTGCCTATAGTGCCAATCAAAGGGGCCACCCACTGTTAACATTGACCAAGTGAAGCTACACTGGACAGAAACGGACTTCGTCCTGGTTGTTTCTATGTTACGTATAGCATTATGGAGACGCGCCCTTCAAGTTAGCCATCGAAAATTTCAGTCACTACAATTCCAAATGTTCTTGCTCTTACGCCTTTTCTTTTATTTATTAGGAGTATTTCATTACAATTATTATGAAACTTTTCTACCAGCTGTGTTTGAAGCGTGTAATGATACAATCACAGACGTCCGCCAGGTGTGCGTCATCAAAAGGCCATTTGGAACTCAGAAAATACATTTTTTAATAAATGAAGGGAGCATATAATGTTCAGCATAGGTAACACAGATGATCTACTTGATATTAATTGCAGTAAACTAAAATAGCATGTACGCTTATAAGTTCTAAGGCTATAAATTTATTATTATTGTTTTTTATTAACGGCAAATTGTTACACATCTATAATACCTATAATTTACATTTCAAACAAATTACTCTGATAGTAAAATTTGAGGTTCATAATTTTATCTAACCAATAAGTATGTTTTATAAGAAAAAGAGGACAAGTAGTGGCTCCCTATTTCATGTATATAACAATGTGACATCCTCGCTTAATTTACTTAAATAGGTAACGATCTATTTGTTTGATTCAGTTCCAAGCACTTCAAGCCATGGCGGAGGCGAGTCTGCAAATATTGCAGGTATACATATGTCAAATTGTTTTTGTGTATTCAGCACATACACACGAGTATATGTTTATGCATGATGGTCTCTTACTTAACATTGTGATGATGACAGCCTATGCTTTAAGAGTTCGGAAAGTAAAATCCTCACTTGGTGAGTCTTATGCAAGAGCATTAAGCTGATTTTCTTCGGTTGATCAATGAACCTATTGAACAATAAGTTATGTCAGCCTTACCTTTTTGAATTAGTTAATCCATATTTTGTTCTAAAAGCTAATCCAAAAAGGGTCAACATTTCAGGAATATACTTGGAGATCCTGATAGTGGCACAACTAAGTCGAGCATTGTCAAAGCTCCTGATGCTGGAAAGGGTTCTGTAGATGTTCCATCAAATGAAAATACACCTTCATTCTAAAGAGCTGTATTGAGAGGTTTTCTAATCTTTCAATATTCCAAACCATTCCACTATACATGCTAGAGGTACCCATTTTGAAGTAATTATGCCCGCAGGCCCAGGTGCCCAAAAGGGCTTGCAACTCTGAATCAACCAATCCTCCAAAGACAAAATGTAACATCTTATTTCTCTGTTAATCATCAAAAATACAATAGTCACTATAATCTCATTGTTTATTTCTTTTTGTATTTCATATTTTAGCATTATAGTGATTGTTTATAAACTGTATTTATATTAAATCAAGGTCGAACAACATGACCAAGAATTTTTAAAGGATGACATAAAATGTTCTGAGAGAGATGGAATTAAGGTGACGATCATTGCAGACGAGTCAATGGGAGTCAAATTCCCGGTTTTCACTCGAACTCCCTCAATGTTTCTGGATTTCACATAATCAGCCCTGGAGCCCAGATGCACCAACCTATTCCAGAATCTTGGAATTTATTTGTGTACGTTCTATAAGGGGAAGGTTTGTTCGGGTAAGTGGATTCATCACCAATATCAGCTCATCATGTTTTAGTGCCTTACTATCCGCATGTGACTTCATCTTGATCATTCGACACTATATATAGATCAAAAGGACTTGAACATCAGCCATGACTTCACACAATAACTCGAGCTCGCTTCGCAACAACATGAACTTGACCAATACCAACTGTTGAATTTTTACCCTTCAAGAAAGCAATCCTAAACATCAATGACAAACGCATAATCTGGTTTACAAAAGTAATCCCAAGCACCCCTTTATGATCCATGTGTCACTGTCAGAAGGACTACGTATGACTCCTATAGCTTCCTTCCCTAGATTTTTTTTGAAAGGCATCAAGATTTATATTACGATAACAGAAAAATTACACCACAAAGGCATCACAACTCCTTAATCAAGTAGATTGAGCGAGCTGAGACCCAAAAAACAAAACACAAAGAAACCTAAACACCTGGACACTACTACATCTCATCACCAACGCTACACCATGACCACTTTATTCCATCACTTAATTTTGCAGTTTGAAGGATCGATGAACCATTTTTGCCACTCAAAGGAAGCTTTCTTTGATCTCCTCGAAACCCAGTCAAAGCTTTTAACTTGAATTTCATGAAAAATAATATTAATACTGGCCACCTTTGCTTTGAAAACGCGAGAATTATGCTCTTCCCTAGATGGTTGTTTAGTGAAACCTCGAGCATAATTGCAAAGAGTAAGTAAATACCAAAAACCTAACTGCATAAATAATATGAAAAGTAAATGACTGAAGAAGATATTATTGTGCTTCATCACGAACTGCAGTTATCTAACCTGTTCAATCCCATATTTTCATAATATGTCAGCATTAAATTTGCTACTTGGATTTCTGGTCTATTTACGGCTTATAACTTAAACCTTTGGAAGGCCAAAAGAGACATTAACTTTTCTTTACCAACTGATATTCTGATACTATAAATGGTTTGTACTGATATGGGTTAGCAAGTAACTTTAACTCTTTTTTTCTGTGGTGCAGAATGGGTAGTTTCAGTATCAGAAGAATTGACCCACAAAACTGCTTAGTTAGTGGCTTTTTCCTCGAATTGTGCAACACATTGTTCAATCTAAATATGCATGGGCCATTGGAACCAGTAAAGCAGCACCACTTAAGTAGGCTCAGGAAGTACATGTGGTCATTCATGATTGGCTTGCTAAAAAAATGTATCGGCTGAGGTTGCCGTTAAGACACGTATCTTAGATGGAGGTATCAATTAGTAAATTTTTTACCTTTAGCCACAATGGTTTTTTTTCAACAGACAAAAAATTGAATGCCACAATCGTGCTTTTATTCTTGCGACATATTGCTATAAGAACATGTGATATGAATTAAGGAATATATAGGTCTTGCGTTGGAAGTTTGTGCGATTTACTTAGGAGCTGTTTGGATGTGAAAGTGACCACGTGAAGTTTAGGTACATATCTTATTATGATTTATAATATTTCTTGTAAATGGAAGCCCACACTGATTTCGGAGCATATACAATAAGCTAATCAAGATTAGCAATTTATGAGATGACAATAAAAACTAATGATGGCAAAATAGTTTGGCAGCATGGGATGAGTTTCTGGTCATAATGGAAACTTCATAGTATAGGTCACAGTGGGCCAGGTTGGACCTACCCGTATGGGAAACTGAGAGGCTACAATCAAAACTGATTCGGGACAAAACGGACAACAGGTTAGTTAGGTCAAGTAAGGCCGAGTTTGCAAATCTTATACAAAATTTTAGAAACTAAAAGAACTGGATATGATTATCAAAACAGTATTTAAAGAACTAACTTTACAAAATCAGTCCCTGCAGTTTATAATTGATAAATAGTTCACACAGTTGGAGATGAAAAAGGGGTGTTAGCTTGATGTGTTAGCACTCCCGATGCATATGATCCAGTATGTGGATATACATTCTTAATCAGTTGTGATTGCATAAAGAAGTTTAGGAGGTTGTAGAAATTAAAAGTACACTTTCTGTGAGTTTGTAACTGCTTGACCTGCTGTTTATTTTACTAACAACTTATAACATGTTGCTTCACAGATCCATTGTATGAAATTAAAAGGAAGCGTGATATTATAGCTTATTATCACACATGAATAAGATCCATTAGCGTACAGAAACATCGCAAACTATTTTAAGGTCTTATTTATTTACTTCTGAACTCAATACAGCTTACCATAACATTGCAGGTATGGAATCCCTATGATAAATCTCAAATAGCTTAAAACTTTCAACTCCAAGCGACCATAGCTAATTACAACTGACAAACATATTGTTCGGATTTGGGATTCAGAAACTGTAAGTTTTTATTCTATAACATGTGCATCATATGCATTCATGAGTAACATTTCAAAAAATCACAAATATATTAGTTACATCTCCATATAATACTAAAAGGAAAAGCTCATTATCTTTAATTTCGTCACAATAAGCAATCACGTATGGTTCAATGATCTTCATGTACTATAATTAGACAACATGTTTTGAGTTTAAGAGTATGTTTGGAGATACGGATAAACTCATTATTGCGGATTAAAATAACAGTAAGTTTCAAGGCTCTTAGATGAAGTAAATATCGATTGGAGGAAGCATTTCTTCGTTTGTGGTTGTTCTTGAGTTTCTTGGTGAGTTTCTTGAGATTTTTTCTTCCGATTAGCAATGTAAGACAAATATAATTACCACTTTTTGAATATAGGTATTAGCAAACACCAACATTAATGTTAAGTGTCTATATTAGTTATTAAATGTCATAAATCTATTATAGTTAAAAAGAGATGAATAGGAAGCCAAAGTGTATACGTACTGGAGCAGAAAAAGTTGAAGGAGGAAGATAATCTGAATCACAATGCCATGTTGATAAATTTTAGGATCGGCAGTCAGGTGATGATGAGGGCTATGGCTTTGGATGAAACATTTATAAAAACTCTTGAATATGGTTTGCCACCAACTGGTGGCTGGGAATTGGGAATTGAAATACTTGCTATGTTGCTCACCGATTCACAAAATATCAAGGTCTGTACATTTTTTTAATCTTTGTAATAAAATGAAAAACATGCCCTCACCGCCATTCTTTCTAGCTTTCGATTCACAGCCTCCCCATAATAGGTCTGCAGGAACTGAAGCCAATCCTAACGCTTTACAGAACATAAATAATTTCTATCTTTTACTTGAATCAATTTCATAATCTGTCAATCCACATGTCCATGTCAAATGGAGTATTTCGGTCCCTGCTCAAGTCAGCTTTCTTGAGTATGGACTTTAATAACTTATCATGAGTCCTAATAGTACTAATATTGATGTACTTGCATATTTATACAAGCCCTGGACAAATGCTCTTAATGATCCTCCTCTTGAAGTATATCAGATGTTCACTGCTGTCCTGATGCATCTCCTAACAGAATATAGCACTCTTGGTTTGTTTTTCTTTAGTCTTCTTGAAATAATGGTAATTTTATTTTAACGTCTCAAACAACAAGTTGGTCCATTTGAAGATATAGAAACAAAACCCTTTTCTCACTAAAAAAGCCAAGAACTTCTCCTCCGCGAGATTAAACTCGCTTCATTTAATTGGATTTTTAGTAGATGTAAACAATCGTCTCTTTATGTGATAGAGCGGCTAAATCACCCTTTAACGCTCTATTCCCCATTATTTGAATTGGTTACTTTTATAGTTTATAGTTAATTAAATGCCAAATTTTCTTTGTAACTATGCAGAAGTAGCTTTAATGGGCGTTGAACCACTGATGCAGAAAATACACAGTGAAATCCATGTCGTGGATGCTGAAATTCTAGCAGCCGCCCGTCAACAGGTTATATAACATATGCAACATCGATAATCATTTTTGGAACTTTAAAGATTCTAAATGCTTTTAAAATTGCCCATAATATAATCTTTCATTGATAATAAGATTCGGTTTATCTTCATTTTATACTTTGCTGATAACGAAGACCTTGGATCGAATGGATTGCTGATGACTTTGCAGCAGGCTGCTGGTAAGTTTGGGTTTGGCAATGGGTCAAAACAGCTTGGGGCCAACTGGTTGACCCGAACCAACTTCTCTGGTTTTTAAAAATAATATTTTAAGCTTTGATATTACATAAACCTTTTGGCAAGTGTAATGCTTAGTTTCTTACTAAACTCTTTCTTTTGTCAAAACTTCATGTTTTACACATGAAGATGACAATCTGAAAGGTGTGGATCTTTAACTACTGCTAGGCAATTCAAAAATCTTCATCATCTAAACTGGAGTCCCCACATAATGTAATCAACTAGAATTTGGCCTTTGCTTTCCAAGCTTTTAATTAAGCAACCAGTAAGATATTCTCCTCCTATTAGAGACACCGAGACAGCCTATTGCCAGAATATAACACATAAACTAGAAACCCCATCACCAGCATACGATAGTAATTGACACGGTACAGATTGTAATACAAAATAATCATATGGTAAAATAGAATCTGATGATAAATACAAATAAGTACAGTCAGAGACCATTTAAAGACAGCACTATTTCATTATTGGTACAAAGTATATCAGCTCTAATATCAGTATGTCTTAAAATTAATTTTTGAAACTAATTGATCTTTGGTAGTTATAGATGTTAGCACACCTCTGCTCATTTACTTTCTCTGTTTCGTATGCATCTTTTCTAAGTCAAGAGGTCAAAACATCATTATTGAGTTATTTTTTACTCTAAACATTTGCCCGAGTTCAACACGATGACATATGCTTGCACCTTAAGCATGGAAACAAAATGTTTTGTAAAGGATCAATTAAGTAAAACTTAAATGCACAAAAGCAAGATATCATCAAAAGATTTAGTGTTTACCTTATAACTAAATTTGATATTTTTGTTTCCATACAACTACAGTTTGCAATATTCACATACATGATGCTTAGTCTTCTTTTTCTTTCTAGGTCTGTTTGATACTTCTGTCGAATAAAATGCCAACTGCTTTTTGTAGTCCCTCACTGATGCTGCTTCCATATTGTAAGGTATTTGGGACACATCTTGTAAAGAACTATCGTCATCGTGAAAGGAATTAATATCATCACTTGAAGCATCTGCTCTAATTCTTTGCTTGAATAACATCAAAAGTTCCAGTAAACCTAGGTCTCAAAGCAGTTCGCCCATGTTTTGGGGGAATTGAAACATTTATACTGCTGGCAGGCCGTTTCCCGATCAACACGGATGGTCGAGTCCCCCAAAATCTCTTTTAAAATATTGTGTTAAAGGTACATCAGCCATCTCATATGATCTTGCATCATATGCTTGACGAGTTTCCTTTTCTTCTGAACAGTCGCCGATGAATTGCCTCCTTATGTGAAGAAGATTATGCAGTTTGTGTGCCCTTCTTTGAAAAATGTTGAAGGCATTGAAGCATTATTGAGGGACTTCATTGCATTATCAGGGCGCCATGAATTTATTGTTTACGGTATACAAGGAGTTTAGGGCTATGAGTTTTAATTTTGTAATTGTAGCATTTGTTCGTGCTTGTTATATGTAATATTATGTATCTGACTATCTGTGGTATATCGGTATATGAATCTAATAGCTTAAGCTATTGAAGCACTTGTCCCCACATACACTTTGTTAAGCATTTTAAATGTGTGACTTTTCATTTGCACTGAAAAGATATCATGCCACTTGATAGCATGAAGATCAGCGTTAGGACATACTTATTATAAAACTAACGGAACGGTCATAAAAGGCTAAAAAAGAAAAAAAAAATTCAAAAATTCAAAACTACTAAATAAATAAATTGCAAGCGGCGTAAAAGGTGAGCTGGTTTATTGTACAAACTTGTATTCTCATGGAAAATAATGGATTGATCTTGACCATTGATTAGATGAGACCAAATCTTAGGATAAAAAAATGGAAGGACTAAAGTTGCAAATAATTAAAAGTAACCAAGGACTAAACTGCAAATATTATATATTCCTATTTATATCCAGATATATATAAAATATATCTAGATTTATACTCCCTCCGTCCCAAAATTATTGTCACCAGACAAGAATCACACAGTTTAAAAAAAATACATTTAATACATCTTTCTCTCTCTTACTTTTTAGAATAATGATAATTTTACCCTTAGCTAATTAATTAACTTTTCTTTAAAATTCGTAATAATAATTTCAAGCAAAGATAATATAGTAAATTTATCAAAGTTTATTATCTATTTTTAGTATTGGACAATAATTTTGGGACAACCCAAAATGGAAATATGGATAATAATGTTGGGACGGAGGGAGTATTAGGTATATATAGATATACCTTTTTAACCTTTTTGATGTCATTTTATATCTAGATATAAAAATCAATTTAATAATTATGATCAGATATATATAAAGTATATCTAGATATATACAAAATATATCTGGATATATACAAAGTATATGTAGATATATATAAAGTATATCTGAATATATATAAAGTATATATCTAGATATAAGGGTCAATTTAATAATTATGGTCAGATAATATTTTGGTTGCTAATGGGTGGGAGCACTCGGGGATGTTTATTATGAATGTTTTCAAAATGTGTAGCCATGTAAGCAAGCTGAAAACACACATGTACATTGTGATTAACATTTTAAAAAAATACAC
The DNA here is from genome assembly GCA_025667525.1 of Glebionis coronaria. Classification (NCBI taxonomy): domain Eukaryota; kingdom Viridiplantae; phylum Streptophyta; class Magnoliopsida; order Asterales; family Asteraceae; genus Glebionis; species Glebionis coronaria. Next base: position 548,822 of record JANFOE010000721.1, on the reverse strand, counting down.
ACTCATTCAGACATTTCGTCAAACACTTGATGTACATGTACACTTGATGGGTAAGAACAGTTTAAAAACAGTTAAAACCGAACTCGTCTGATTAAATACCGGTTAAAACTTATCTGATCCGGTTAAAAATCAGATAAAATTTAAACAAACACCGGTTCAAGCCGATTCGGTTTTACATCAAACCGGCTGATTGGCCGCTTGACTCAAACCGAGGAGTTTAGAAACCGTTCCATTTATAAAAAAAAACAATTTGCCACTTGACCAACCAAATTAATTTTAAAACTAACAACAAATTCTACACGTTGAATAAAACATTCATGATAAAAACTAATTTGGTTCTTCATATTTAAACCAATAGATTCAAATATAATTTTTCTAAAAAAATCTAAACAATATATATTATAATAAAAAAAGTTTATATCAAAAAAAAATTATCACACACGCAACTATATGTTCACTAAAAATTAAAAAAATATATATATATATCAACAAAAGTACTTAAAAAACCGATATTTATACAACCAAAGATTCACATGGGACAAAACACGTTCGTTGGGTGGATCAAGGCCTAAAAATATCAAATATTAGTTTCATGTTAGTTCCCTTTTAACAAAAACAAATCCCACTGCTAACAGATATAAATAATACACAAACGTACTTTTAGAAAAGATTTACGACACAAAATATAAAAACATAATATAGAACAATAATTGGGATATACGCCACAATGACTTCATTGATGCTCTATTTTAAAACAAAAATATACTAGCAAGTTTTTAACGTTTAAAAAAACTCAAAATGTCATGCGCCCACCTTGGCGCATGGTCAGAAAACACCCCAATCCATTGAACATAAATAAAAGTTACTTAAGTGTAAACTATAACTAAAATATACTAAAGGTTAAATTATAAATTTAAGAAACTAAAACGCACAAACCATAAACCTCCAGAACAAGAAAAAACAACCTCGCCCGTTAGACTTAAAAACAATAAAATATATTTTGTAATATAATAAGCACAAACAATTTAACGAACATTACTATTATGCTTTAAAAAACCTTTGTATAATATACGATTTTTGTAACCCATATTTAGCTAAAGAAAAATATGTAACCGATAATTACAAGTAATGCCCGTCTATCAGGATAGTGTGGGCATACGTAACATCATTGCCAATGAAATTCGAATTGAATTTAAAATTTATAAAAAAATATTAAACATAAACTTAACATTATTTAAGCGTAAACTATAACTCAAATATCTTAAAAGTTAAATTAAAAAACAATACTAAAAACGCATGCACCATAAACCCTCTGGAACGACAAAAAAAAAACCCCGCCCGTTGGGCGGGTTACGACGCTAGTATATATATATATATATATATATATATATATATATATATATATATATATATATATATATATATATATATATATATATATATATATATATATATATATATATATATATATATATATATATATATATCAAATCAAAAACCCTTACATAGGAAGGATGGTGAAACAATTCCTTAAATACAAAATTTTATGAAAATGACACATGTAATTCATTAAAGGGTTTCCATTAAATGATTCAAAAAGAAATTAGGAATTACAAATGATGCCTTAAATACAAAATTCTATAAAAATATATAAGGAATAATGGTGAAACAATGCCTTAAATACAAAATTCTACAAAAAAATGACACATGTGTTTCCATAAAATGTTTCAAAAAGAAAAAATAGGAATTACAAATGATGCCTTAAATACAAAATTATAAAAATGACACATTTTAGCTTCAAAAATAAATTAGAAATTTCAAATTATACCTTAAATACAAAACTCTATATAAATATATAAGGAAGGATGGTGAAACAATGCCTTAAATACAAAATTTTATAAAGCTGACACATGTATTTCCATAAAATGCTTCAAAAAGAAAATAGGAATTACAAATGATACCTTAAATACAAAATTCTATAAAAATGACATATCTAATTCATTAAAATGTTCCCATAAAATGTTTCAAAAAGAAAATAAAAATTACAAATGATTCAAATAGTTCGACTTACTAAAATGAAAATATTTTTAGATATTCAGACTGTCAAGTTTTGGACTGGGCTATATACTGTTGCTAGATTATACACGTTACAAAAAAGTAACAGGAATTAGCTTTTTTGGCTTACTTTTCCTAGAATATATTTTACCACAAAACATACAAAACAAAATAATTTCTAAAAAAAATATTTAATTATAATGTTTTTGCTAACAAAAAAACTTAACAATAATATTAATTTCAAAAAAAAAGTTAATATAAAAAGTTATTCATAAAATTAACATATACAAGATTTATTACCTCATAAAATTCAAAAATACATAAAATATTTATACAATATTATTAAAATTCTAAAATATTTTAATGTAACAAACTTATTCATAACGTTAACGTATACAAATTCAATTAACTAATAATATTCTTAAATAAATAAAATATCTTAAGCTACGTTATTTTTGTTCATTTTATGCTACATTATTAAAATATTAATGTTATAACTAACACTACATATACTAAACTTCTAATACAAACACACATAACTTCAATTATCATTAAAAATATATACTTAAAACTAGCCCGTCCACCGGACGGGTCTAAAAGCTAGTGTATATATATATATATATATATATATATATATATATATATATATATGTGTGTATATATATATATATATATATATATATATATATATATATATATATATATATATATATATATATATATATATATATATATATATATATATATATATATATATATATATATATATATATATATATATATATATATATAAATATATATATATATGTATAAATATATATATATATATGTATATATATATATATGTATATATATATATATATATATATATATATATATATATATATATATATATATATATATATATATATATATATATATATATATATATATATATATATATATATATATATATATATATATATATATATATATATATATATATATATATATATATATATATATATATATATATATATATATATATATATATATATATATATATATATATATATATATATATATATATATATATATATATATATATATATATATATATATATATATATATATATATATATATATATATATATATATATATATATATATATATATATATATATATATATATATATATATATATATATATATATATATATATATATATATATATATATATATATATATATTTACTCTATTTAAACAAGGTTTATGCACATGTCATCTTTCATTAGATGTTGATATTTACTCTATTTAAACAAGGTTTATGCACATGTCATCTTTCATTAGATGTTGATTTTCTATTGGCCAACTTAATTAAAAATTATATTAAGATGATGTCATAAATATTTAATTAAATTCGTCTATCTATTTTGATAAAAAAAAGTGTTTTACAAAAGAAAACTTCTTCTAACTAAGCGTGCACCTGGGAAAATGAAACATCTAATTTTATTGGCTTAAATGACGGTGCACACAAGAAATACAGTGTCATATTTTAATCAAAGAAACCTTTGTTTGAAATTTGAATCCATTTGTGTTCTTCGCCAGTCGCTTAAAATACGATTCTCTTTTCTTAATTTTTATATTTTTGGTTGAATCAAATCTAATTTATGACATTTTTATCTTGAGATCATGTTCCTCCTCAACTCCTTCCTGCCAGTTTTGCGTCTTCTTATCAACACTTGAAGGTATCATTTGCAATGTAATGTGTTTTATGCCGATTTATGTTATGTTGTACTAATTTAAGCATTTAACTATATTTATATAAATTTCAGTTTCAGATATGATGTGTAAGATAGAGTTTCACGAAGCACCCAACAAGTGTTTATGGAGATGTTTCAAAGAAGGAGGTATAATTGTCTGGTGGGTGTTCAATAATAACCACATTAATAAGATTATGTGTTGATATTTGGCTGTGTTGATTCTATTGGCTATTTTTCCTACTTAAATGATTTTCTTTTTTGTTCTTTCCTTCACTGTTCTTTTTGTTTTTTCCTTCACTGTTTTGTTGTGCAACTAAATAATGTCCTAACCAAAATTTTATGAAATGTGACCATAATGTGTTTCATGAAATGTCCTAACAAAAATTTCTACATTTGTGTTTGTAAAAAGGTGAGACTGAATGATCTTTGGGTAATTTTCTTCGTTAAACGAGTCAATGAACATTATATGATTCAGTTATATTGTTGCTACATTTTCAAAGTAGGACGTGGAATCTGATACATTAATTATAATCATATTGTCAAGTGTTGTAGTTAAGCGGTATGTAACCCATTTAATATACTTTCATAAACAATGAGTTTATTGAAACTGTTAAGAGTTGATGCTAAGTATTTAAGTATCTTTTTTTGCTATGATTTAACTTTGCTTCGATTGGGTTATAAAAACAAAGCCGAGCTGAGATCTAAAGGTTTAATTTTGAATTTTACACATATTTTATGAGAATAATTGCTATATTTTTGGAAATTGATTTGTAAAATAGCAAGCCACGACTCACATGGGTCTTTGGAGTCACTTTTAAAGTTTGATTCTATGACTATGATTAAAGAGTTTTTTGGATTCAGTTTTTAAATTAAAGTTTGCCAGAGGGTTGTTTAGATTCAGGTTTAATTATTGGTTTTATCATAAGGATTATGGATTCGAGCTAATCAAATAAGTAGTCTAGAGTTTTTGTTCCAACCAATCCAATAAGTAAATGTTAACAAATTTGATAAATGTTGTTTTTGAAGATTTATATATTTGTTAACAAATTTGGGTTTAGTAAACAAATTAGGACTTTCCTTGCCTATGTTTTGGTTAACAAATTTGGGTAGTAGCCATTAATAGTATTTAGATATCTTTATGTTTAGTTTTTGTGTTACAGATCAGGACTTAGGCATGGTGGCTAATGCAATTTTTTATGAAAATACTTTGATCTTTTTGGTGATGATAGAGTTTTTCAAATTTTTAATTTTGATCTCTTTTTATTATCATTTTCTATTTTTATTTCTAATTGGTTGTTGGATGTTTACTTTCAGATACACAATGAGTAATGAGTTGAGATAATGGTAGTTGCCATGGAGCATTGTCTGATGGGACTGATTTCTTTCTCCAATTTGCCTCGATGACCCTTTTTAGGTATTACGAGTATCATTTAGGTATATGATAAGCTATTCTAAAATTCAAGTGTTTTATTTTTCTTCTAAAATTCTAAGATTTTCTAAAAGTGTCTGCGTGGAATACGATTAACAAACTGGAAGTACATTTTTAAGGTCTAAATCTTTCTTAATAATGTGGTTGTTAAGTAATGGGAGTTTCATGATTTCAAGTCTGTATTTTGTAGTGAATATAAAAATTATTAAGTTTAGGCTACTGTTCTATTTTGTTGTTGGTTATGTTGTAAACTAAGGTGTCTAGTGTGTTATTTTCTACACACGATAGTTGTTAATAAGAAAGAAGAATCATCTAGACCTTTGGAAACTATAAGTTGGTAAGGTTTTGCTTAACCCTCGGATGGCCTTTTAAGTTTGAAAATGCAGCATTAGACATGTAAAACCTTATCTCTTAACACTTTTTGGTTTTAAAGACAAGAATTTAGTTATGGCATATTGTTTTAGCTTGAAATATATCCACAATATGTTTTGATAAAGGGTTCCATTGTGGATCATGTAGTTTTTAGTTTGAACACTTAATGAAGAGAGATTCATAGAGAGTATTTAAAAGCGTATATTTAATATAATACGACCATGCTTGCTGAAATTGATTGAAAGTTGCATCAATATATTAGTGTTTATTTACATAAGAGATATTGAGATAGGTATTAGAGAGTAGGTGTTTAAGGTTGTTTATTTTTCTCTTTTGTGAACGTAAGTTATTAAAATTTATGATAGTAAGTGTTAGTCTTTAACTTGTGGTATCACCTTTTGTAGGAGAGGCATTACTGATAATGAAGCAATGTGTTTGTTTTGTACAACCACTATAGAAATTTAGTGAAGTAGAAGCAAGGTTAATAGCATAACATTGTTTTATAAATTTATATTTAAGGTTATTAGCATAGCTTTTTTTTATAAATTTATATTCTAGCTTATTATCATAACAATTTTTATGAATTTATAGTGAATGTTATTAGCGTAGCTTTTTGTTATGAACTGTATCTGTTTATAACTATCACAAATGATCTTTCTAATCGTCATTTCCTGCCGACAATGTTAAGACTCATATGCGGTACAAGATTAGCTTATCTTAGCCTTTAAGAATAGCTTAGACTTTAAGAATGACTTAGCATTCAGGTTAGAAGTTAAAGGTATGAAGTTATTTGTTGGGATGTTTTTTGTATGAATGATAAAAGTATCCTAGTCATGCCATGTTTTGTGTGTAGTTTATGTCATGTTCTCCTACGTCATTCTTTGTGTGTATTCAATTTACTAACAGTAAGTAAAGAGCTTGAACTTTTGTCGTTAAAAGAAAAGAAAAAAGTACTTAAACTTTATCACACTTGATAACAACAAATGAAAAATATTAGTAACTTTGTAATCTCACCTAATGGGTTAAACTAGCATCAGTATGTTGTGATTGATCTATTCCAAACATCTTTACATTACATTATTCTATATCAACCTTTTTTAAACAGCAAAATATGTCATGAGTATGTTTCGAACTCGTGTCTGTAGTGAGGAAGCCAGAGCGATTACCAAATGTGCCTTTTATATCAACACTTGAAATGAAATTAATTATGATTATTGTAATATATTGGCATAATTTACATTGAAATTCGACTCTGGTTTATGTAACACCCCAATTTCCGTCATGGCACCGGAAGGGTCATTGGGTGTTACTAACATGATTCAAGCTCATAATCATAGAAAACGGCTCAAAAAGAGTTGTTTTGATAAAACATCCATTCATGTGTTATATAAAAGATAAAATTTCATACACGGTCCCAGATAACTTAAAGTTTACAAAACACAACAATGATAAAAATTATTTGAATGGATATTATTTATAAAAACGGGCCAAACATTTCAAATATGCAAGCTTCACGAAACCGCCTTCCTCGAGTGCCTTCCCTATGGACCTGAGATAAAACATGCTAAAAAGTCAACAAAATTGTTGAGTGAATCTATAGAGTTTAAATTAAATAAAGAGAACTAAAGTATTCAAAATAGCTTTCCATGGTTAATAATTCATCGAAATACAATTATGTTGTACATACATAATTATCGGTGTCATTACATAAGCCTCATGACATTGAACGTTAACATATATTATTTCAGCCCAACAGACATATCCAAGCACGTATGTTTCTCTTATACAATGCATCCGATGTTTCATTACTAGTGTATCACAACACCACGCGATATCTAGTCGCGATTGGACTGGGCGTCACCCCGATAGATCTATCCATAGTATTAGCGTTCCTTCGATTAACAATTCACGATTCATGGTCTTTTAAGGCTAAGACTATCTTATGTAATAACTTTCATCTAAGCATACAATCGCTTGTGTTCTATTTTAAAACAAATAGGGCTTACCACAACTTCTGGTTGCACCCATTCATGGGTTTACAACAACTCTTGTTGTACCCTTCATTTTCAGTAAATACTTTTCAAGTAAATAGAGCTTCCACAACATTTAGTTGCACCATTCAATTGATTTTCCGCAACTTATAGTTGTACTCTTTATTTTTAATAAAACAAGCATGTTATCCCCCTCGCAAGTTTCTAAAACAATTAAAGAATTTAAAATCGAAGCTATAGACTCACCTTAGCCAATAGTGGTAATGAGATGACCGCTGACGATTAGTGATGCCCGTTTAAACACAAAAACGCAAACTACCAAATAAGGCGCGTTCGTTAATAATCGACTCAAGTATAAATCATACTTAAATAATACAAAACTCAAAATTACAAAACCATGACAATCCCGAAAAATTAACAGTACAAGTGATATTACTATACCCTTTTATTCAAAACTATACGTTTAAATGCTTGCACTCTTGACATTGACCCGTCATAAGACGCCAAGTCAACACAAGTCAACTTATCACTTTACTTCACTCGGACCAGTAGCTAAGTAATTGATATAATGACTAAACACTTGAGTAAATCACCATGTCCAATAGTGAATACTCCACTCACGCCACCCAAGCATTGAACTACGTGTCCAAAATACAAGTCAGCATGTACACTCCAAATGTACACACCAATCTACCCTATCTAGACTTGTCCGATTTCGACGAAACTTGGTGACACATAATATGAATAAGACTCAGTTCAAATTTCATTCAAAAATATTACTCCAAAGACCTTCTGCCCGACACATGTTTGTGTTATAAAACCAGACAGATTTACGTCTTCAACTCGTAAAACCAATTTGACATATCTAAACAATTCCCTTTACCAAACCAACACTCGGGTTTGAAAATAGACTCATGACCTGAGATTTAGAGACTTTCAACAGCCCTTGACTATCTTTAAAACTCATTCTATAGTCCCCGATATTCGATCCAAATATCGACAACAACTATATATTGTGCCGATACTCGTCTCCCGGTACACGAATAATCAAACTATCATAACTTCTCGCTCGTTTGGAGCTAGAAATCCTACTTTATATCAAACGAAACGAATTATCTACAACCCTATCTTATTAGTTTAACAAATACTTGACCTTAAGGTACCTAGAATTTTCCATTTACCTATTGATCTAAATTGACTATCTAAAACTCATACAAAAACAATTTTTTAAGCAATTCCAATCACTTTTCTCATCATCCTATACCCTTAATAACAACCTATAATCATCCTAACACTTGTATGTATCAAATAAATAAAAACCCAAAATCAAAAATAACTTTCTTTCAACAAAACAAAATGATCTACACATGATTATCATTAGATAAACACATGCAAGACCATAAAATCATCATAACAACACTAGTTCATAACAAATTTTCAAAACTTGTTGCATGTTGGAAATTTTTATATGATGTGATCACCTTGAAGTAACTAAGATGGGATTTGTTTTGTTTTTGATTTTTCAAAGTAAAAATTAAATTATGATGGTGGTTTAGGTTGCTATGGTGGACAGCAGAAGAGGGGCAAGGAGAGAGGATGGAGAAAAAAATTTGTTAGCTAGTTCTATGTGTAAAGTAGGTAAGAAAAATGGCTTTTATATGGTGGGTGGAGGGCTAGTTTTGCCAATTTGGTATAGTTTTGGACCAAAAAGTAATTAAATAATTTAAAGGGTAGAAAATGACTATTAGTCAAAGTTGAGAATATTTACGGGACTCGGGTTTCGTAAAGATACTTTTCAAAAGTTAAAACGATTACTAAATATAATAATAATATGGCTTCGACACGACTTAAAACGTAATTAAATCGAAAACGTTGAAAATATTAGATATCGAAACAATCGATAATAGAATGTCAATTTTTGGGCATCCATCGGTATCACGATCATTAGTAGTTCTCGTCACTCGTTTGAACGTAAAGCACGAGAAATAAAAATAGATACAATAAAATCATTCATATGAAAATTTGAGAATATAATATCGATACCTAACGTATTCCTTGTCGGTTTTCATCTAAACGACATTCTTACGTTAAGTTTCAAGCCATAACCTTCTCGGTTAGTCGATAATTTAAAAATTCTCATTAAGGTAAACATAAAATATGTAATTGTCGAGATTAATATAACGACCTGAAATTGACGGATTGTCACATCATCCCCACCAAATTGGGATCTTCGTCCCGAAGATCAACTTGTGTTCTTCCTCGATCGCTCGTTGAAATCAAAGAGATAAATGTCTTTTGGTCCTCGTATTGAGTTCCATCACACATGAAAATAGGAATTCGACTTTGCTTCAGTTGTCTAACTTCCTCATCAATAATATCAACAAGTTCTTTGATGAAATGCAACTTACCGTCGATTCATACTTCATCAAGAGGGATAATAAGATCTTTGTCAGAAGGAAATTTCTTTAGGTTTGACACATGAAAAGTTATGTGAATTCCTTGTAATTATTGAGGTAATTTAAGTTTTCATGCCACCGGACCTACTCTCGATATCATCTCGAATGGTCCAAACATAACGTGGACTTAACTCCCCACGTTTTCCAAAATATATAACACATTTTCCTTGGTGATAGTTGTGGCCTAACTTTTTCCACCTACCTCGAATTCCAAAGGTTTTCGCTTCACATCATCATAACTTTCATGTCTACTACGAGTGGTTAATAAACGATTCTTAGTTCGCGTGATCGATTTTTATCGGAATGAAATGAGCAGAGTCTATCGTTCAATATTGACACATATTGAATTAAATCCAGACTGATTTTTCGAGAGCTTCACAATGAATCCATTGTAATTTTCTCCTACCTCCAAAATGACAACGAATAACACAATCATAATCACTTAAAGGCTTATTTACCTCTTTTTATACCATAATACATTGTAGGCTCTTTCTATCGATGGATACCGTACATTTAGTGCTACACAATTTAGGTCTCCATAAGCAAAGAGTAAAAATCACCACACCTAATTACAAGTCATGGGTTGCAGATTCCTCATTCTTCCTAGGTTTCCTATAGGAATACACAAATTAGACAGCTCTAAATCCTTTAAGAGATGTATCACTGATTGTAGTAAAATACGACCTTTAGGAAAAGGTGCGTAAAAGCGGTAAGTATCGAGTGATGATTTAGGAAAATCAAGCACTAATGACCCAATGAAATTCGTTTCCCAAGGAGGTATATGTGTGTGAAAAACTTGTTAAATGTTTGTGATTAATGATTGGTTTAGAAGGGGATGAGAAAAGAAGATGACGAAGACGTGAAAATTATACTACGATGACAAAACGTAAAACCGTAAAAACTACAAAAATAAAAATTAATTCTAAAAATTACAAAAAATTCACCAAAAATCAAAAAAATTAATAAACTAAAAGTTTACCAATGATCAAAACTTTTTCAAACCTTTTAAATAATTAGATATTCAATTTTTAAATGCTAATTAAAGCCCTAAAAATCAAATAAATTATCAGAAAGCCCAAATAAAGATTTTTCAATTGGTAAACCTCTAAAATGACCTAAAAAGATTAAAAACTATTTTTAGAAATTTTTAAACTAATAAAAACTATTTAAAATGATTTAAAAACTATTAAAACTTAAAATAATTATAAAAATTAATCTAAAAGTGATAAGATTATTCTAAAAGTTGCTAAATTCCTATTTTAATGTATTTAGGCTAAGAAAAATGTAAAAAGTTGGAAAATGTGGAATTTGAAAAATAATAATAAAATAATATTAAAATATTATTAAAAATCTAAAAATTATAAAAAATTCTAAAAACTTGAAAACTAGTTTATTTTAACCTAAATAATCAGAAAATCAAAGTGAAATGACCAGAATACCCCTATTGGGCCCTCAAATGGGCCAAAACCAAAACCAGTCAACCTTAATGGGCTTTTTAGCCCAAAAAGTCAAACTTGGCCCAATTGACTTGGAAAAGCCCTATCTGACTCAAAATTTAATTCTAAACACAAAACTCTAAAGGCCCAAAAGCTGAATATGAGCTTATCACAGCTTAATAAGCAAAAAGCTTATTCTTATCGGGCTTTTCAGTCCATTAAGCAATAAGCCAATGCCATAAGCTCTAATTTGACACACAACCTTCTTTTGGGATGCTTATGAGATATGTAAAAAGAAATTTTGAAAAAGCACACTCAATAAGCCAGAAATAAGCAAAGTAATATTTCACTAGAAGACAAAATAGTCGTTTTTGAGAAATAAGGCACCTCAGGACTTGATTCAACTTGCAAAAGATCACAAATGGACTCAATAAGCCAAAACAATCAACAAAATTTCAATAAGCAAAACCAATAAGCCAGAATAAGCAAATAAGCACTTATGAAAAAGTCAATGAAGTTGGTTTTCTAGTCAAACCCTAAAGTCAACCCACCAAATGCTCTAGTATGAACAAATGGGTCAAATAATGAGCACCTATTACAAAATCCAAGTTGTTGCTGGTTAAAATAAGCTATTATAGCTTATTGATAAGCTGACACCAAATTAACACTAGCAGTGGTAACCAGCAGGGGAAAGGAGTTCCCACTGCTTTGACTATTTGACTGAGCTTTTTAGAGAGTTCTAGTTGGATTCAATTGGAAACAAGGGCACCCTTGTGATCAGTGAATCACAAGGAGTCAATAGCAACAAGAAAATCTAAATTTGGTTCACATAATAAGCCACAAATGATCAAACAGTCACCAGATCATGCACAGACATGGAAATAAGCAGTTATGCACTTAATAAGCAGATTTAGCAAGAATAAGCCAACCAAACTCAACAAGATGCATACACAAGCTATATTAAATATGAATAAGCACAAATCAACTTATAACAAACACTGAATCAAAGTAAACAACAAGATCAAAGCATAAAAAGTTACTGATAAGAACATGAACAATATGCAGACAAGTTTGCTGATCTATTTGACACTAGATCCAATTTCAAGCAGTCAAATCTCTTCTCCTGGTGTGATTAACTAAGGTTTAGAACTTGTTAGCCCTAGCCTAAGCTTAGATCTAGGTGTCCTCAAAATCCTAGCCAATTTTACCAAGTATCCAAGATTTTATACCCAATCTATGAATCTATGTGTTTCAAACCACAAAATGAGCAACACAACAGCCAAGTATATCAGATAAACAAGTTCTAGCAGATAGCACTAACAAACATCAACTCAAAACACCACAAATCCAAATCAAGCAGTTGACCCAAACACCCCTTAATCAACTACTTAACAAAGAAACTTGTGATTTCTTCTAATAACCTACTGATTTTAATGATAAAAAAAACTTACTAGGTAGCAACTAACAAAATCAAACTCAAAAATCACCAGCACAAACACAAGAACACAAAATCAATGCACCAAATCCAAAACAGGCAATAACATTAAATTTTGAGAGGAAACTTAATCAAGAGATTATACCTGCTCTCCACAACATCCAAGGAGAGCCAGCTATGCTCCTTGGACCTTGTTCAACAACTAGAACAAGACCAAGGTACTTCAAAGAAGAAGATCAAAGCCTGCTGATGTTCAAAGTAGAACAAGGCTTTGATTATGATATGTCTTCAACACAAAACAACAAACAACTCAACCAAAGGCTTAGAACTCTTCCCAGGCTTGGTGTCAACAAGCTTGAAGGAGCTCAAGGCTTATGGCTAAGGGTTAGTACACAAATATAGCAGAAATCAGAAACTAGGATTTCAAGGCCTTAGAACCTTGAAAACCTTATAAACCAAGACGTGCCTTAACCACAAGATTAAGGAAGGTCTTAACAATCAAATGGAACTTAGATTTAGGCTATTCTAACACCAACTTTTAATCAGTCACAAAAGAGAATTCAAAATTTTAAGAAATTCAAATTTTATTAACTTAAAAAGGAATTACAAAGATTGATAGCCTAAAACTAGAACAAAGGGACTCTCACATGTTGAGGTCTCCTTTTATAGGCAAATGCCTGGCTAAACACTATTCATAAACCCTAGCACTGATTTCCCTAAAATGCCCTTGAGTCTTCTAGATCATTTGATGGAATGAGCTGTCCAAATGCATCCAAACCGTTTAAAATAGCTTTGATATGAAGCAAATGATGTGGGCTGTTGATCTTGACACGTGTCAAGCCTTGGTGAGGAAGTTGTCACATGATGGTGAAACGGTTTTGGTGGTGGGGCCTCTTGATGAGTAGGAGTGAGTGTTTTAAGGTTGGGATGGGATTCTAGGCGTGTGAATCAAGTGTGGGTAAGGGTAAATTCATTTTACCCTTTGTTTAAGTGAAGATAGTTACTGGGTTCTTGGGGTGAACAGTAACTATTTTGATCCGTTTTTGTAGGATTGGAAAGTTGTTTGGCGCATTATTCATTTGAGTGTTTCAAATGTGGCAGTTTAAGTCCTTGTGTTTTGGTAAAAAGTGTATAACACGTTTTTCAGCCTAAAAACTTCCTTTCCTTTGTTATAAACTTTCATGTCTTGGCAGTTTTGGCACAAAACTTTGGAAAAAGGTTTCAAAGGGTTGTTTTTGCCATTTTGAGATATTTCAAGGGCTGATCTTGGACTTTGTTGATCTTCAAAGGTCTTCAGTATAACTTTGACTTCATGAGGGACCATAATTGGCAATTTGGAATTATTGAGGGACTAATCTTGCCATTTCTTCAAAGTTGAAGGAAACCATTTGTGTAATTTTGACAAACTTAAGGGACCAAACTTGTAATTATCAATATACAAGGGTTTTAAGTGTCATTTCTTCATTAAATGAGGATCAATCTTGCATGTCTTCAAGTCTTCAAGGGTATTTGTTGAATATTTCATGAATTAGGGCCCGGTTCTTTGTACGGCTTCGTTTCTCGTGTCCGTTTTTCCTTGTATCTTGTGATCTTTTTTCTTTTTCACGGTATCCATACCTAAAATACACAAGTAAACAAATACAAGCATATATATGGTATTTTATGACATTTTTATGCATTTAAAGCCCGAAAAGAACGATGAGATCATGTATAAATGCCATCTCATCACTCCCCCATACTAAGCCATTGCCGTGCCCTCACGCAATGCTAGAATAAAGTATCTAAGCATCACCAAAGTTCAATGTTGTTACCTTTATTGAAGAGTAAAAGACTTGCAACATACTACGAAGATGTGTAAAGACATAATGTATGATTTTCATCACGAAAAGTGACTTTTAAGGTCAAAGAATAGAAACAAGCAAATGTCCCTTAGAGTAAACTTCGTCATCCTTGATTGTCATACATTCCAAGCTAAGTGCAAAAACGAGATCATTGTTGGTACAAGTCACAATGCTAACACTACTCATACGTCCAAATTCTGTAATACTTTTTCTCCCCGCAATCCTAGTTATTATAAAAAGAAAATGGGTTACTAGCATTTTTTAACTATTTGTCATGGATCACAAGTGATTCATATTGACTTATTTGGGTAGTTATTAGTCCGAAAGAAAAGTAGCACGATTTGATTAATAGTTAGCCGAAGGACAAAATCTTTTAAAATGGCTTCTCGTGTATCTCCTTAAGTCCATATCTTGGCATAACTCGTTTCACGATTTGAGACCTTTCTCGGACCGATATTTGGCATGTACTTCATACTTCAAATCTTGGGAAGACGTTCTTGAAATTATGGTCTTTTCTTCTCATATTTGGAATTTCTTCACTTGACGTTTTTGAGAGATTCTTCATATTTGGACCACGACTTCATCATTCTTCTTCAATCTTTACTTTGGATTTTGATATACAACGATCCGCCTCCTTTTCGGACTTGGATATATTTATCCTCATACCTTGTAAGGGTCTTTTTGGATAGACTTTCTCCATGATCTTTAGGGGAGTAATTGCTTTTCGTCGTGTGTCTCGATCTTTCATATTGATTTAGGAATAATGATACTTCACATCATCTTGGATCTTTAGCAAAAATAGAGCTCCTCATGCCTTGTAAGGGCCTTTTTGGATGATCGCCAATCTTCGCGTCCTGCTTCAATAAGTTATGCCTTGGCTATGAACTCTATTCAACCCCGAGCAACTTTTAAACGATCTTGCTCTAGAGGCTAAGTAACCTTTAAAATCGTACGCCCTTACTTATTGCAATTATGATTTATTCCTAATGCATTGATCTTATGGGAAGAAAAAGCCACAATTAAAAACATATGAGTTTTTGAAAGAACACTTTCATGTTCTACGTTTAGCATGATCACTTGTCTAACTCTATCATCTCTCGTTCTTCACTATATAAAGACCTCTAATTAAAGAGACTCGTGAATACTTAGCCATGCAAGTCAAAATTAAGCCAAATTTGGATTAGCTTTCATTAAGACTATATCAAATCAAAGTTTTGGGTTTTCAAGCAACCTATAGGATCTTGCACTTTCTTGGACTTTTTCAAGTTTAGAGAATGCATTTTATAGTTCCCTTGATAAGTGACTTTCTAGGATCAATTATAGGAACTTGCGAAAAGTTCTTGTTCTTAACCCGAATGAGCTAAGACTTTCGCGTTTTAAAGCTCCCTATATAATAGTCTAGCAAAACTTGAATTGAGCGGGTTAAGGAATGTAAATGGCTCCAAATGCCCATCAAGTCAAAAATTAACTCTTATTCTACCCATCGGAAAATATACATTCGTGTCTTTAAAAACACTTATGAAAACTAAGAAATTTTTTAAAATTTAGCCATTTTTAGCCTTATTTTGCAACAAAACAAAACATTGAAAGTTGGAAAGCGTGAGGGCGTAGCAAAGCAAGTACCTATTCACCCCCATACTAAAAGTAAACATTGTCCTCAATGTTTCGAGTCTAAAGGTGGAGCACCCCCATACTAGAGACGAAGAATCGAATGCTTAGGATCTAGCATGGAAAGGGTGATCAACAATATATCTAAAGCCGTTTATTAAGTATGCTAAGAGATAATTGTTAGAACAATAAAGGATATGTCATGGATTCGTGAAAAACTTCTTCAAACAAACGATGGAGTCTCACGTAAACGAACACGAGAGTCTTCAATCGTAGGTGATGATGATCTAGATATCACAATCACAAACAACCACGAGACAACGAGTTGAAAAGGGTACAAGTCCCCTTATTAGTGAATAGTAAGCATAAAGGATAAGAATGGGATCTCCCCCACGAGGCACCTCGTTTTTGATTACCGAGTCATGAGCTCGACTCGATCCCCTCAATGCTAATTATCATTGGGGAAGGTGACTTGGTTGAGGGCAACCATTGAAGGAATTTCCCCACCAAAGTAGTGCTTAAGCCTATGTCCATTCACCTTGAAATTAGGACCATCATCTTGAGCTAGCTCGATGGTCCCATAAGGAAACACTTGTGTAATGGTGAACGGACCCGACCAACGAGATTTCAATTTCCCAGAAAATATCTTAAATCGAGAGATAAAAAGTAACACTTGATCACCAACGTTAAAAACCCGGTTTTTAATCTTTGAATCATGAAACTTTTTAGTCTTTTCTTTAAAAATTAACGAATTTTCATAAGCATTATCTCTTAATTCATCCAATTCATTCAATTGTATTTTCCGGTGATCTCCTGCGGTCTTTAAGTCAAAGTTTGCATGCTTAAGGGCCCAATATGCCTTGTGCTCCAATTCAATGGGCAAATGACAATTCTTCCCATAGACTAACTTATAAGGAGTGCAACCGATAGGTGTCTTATAAGCGGTCCTAAAGGCCCATAAAGCGTCATCAAGTTTGTCGGACCATGAAGCACGGTTTTCTCCAATTGACCTCTCTAAAATCCTCTTCAAAGCTCGGTTCGAAACCTCGACTTGCCCACTCGTTTGCGGGTGATAAGCCGTAGAAAGACGATGAGTAACTCCATATTTCTTTAGAACCTTTTCGAATTGGTCATTACAAAAATGGGTTCCACGATCGTTTATAATAGCACGAGGGGTTCCGAACCGAGAGAATAGTTGCTTCAAAAATTTCACTACCACACGAGCATCATTAGTAGGCAAAGCCTTAGCTTCCACCCACTTAGAAAGGTAGTCCACCGCGACGAGGATATATTTGTTGCCATGAAACGATGGGAACGGCCCCATAAAGTCTATTCCCCATATGTCGAAAATCTCACACACTTGAATTATGTTTTGCGGCATTTCATCACGTTGAGACGATTTTCCTTGACGTTGGCACGAATCACACGACTTCACAAGTGCGTGTGCATCACGATAGATAGAAGGCCAAAAGAAACCAGCATCGAATACTTTCTTAGCCGTGAGATTAGCACCGTGGTGACCACCCGTGGGTCCCTCGTGACAAGCTCTAAGGATATTAGAAGCTTCGACACCAAAAACACAACGTCGAACGAGTTGATCCGCACAAACCCGAAAGAGATAAGGGTCGTCCCAAAAATAGAACTTGACGTCACGAAAGAATTTTCGTTTTTGTTGTGTCGTCATACCCTTGATTATGAAATTCCCCGCATGGTAATTTGCAATGTCGGCAAACCATGGGGTGGTGTCTTTAGAATTCACTACATCGAGAGTCTCGAGAGGAAATGTTTTGGTGATTTCCTTGTTCTCGAAAACATCTTTGTGAGGATCTTCTAGACGAGAGAGATGATCGGCCGCTAGATTCTCGGATCCTTTTTTGTCAAGCACGGTGACATCAAATTCTTGGAGGAGGAGCATCCAACGAAGCAATCTCGGCTTAGCATCTTGATTAGCTAAGAGATACTTGATAGCCGAATGGTCGGTATACACGATGCTTTTAGTCAAGACGAGATAAGGTCGGAATTTCTCGAAAGCATAGACCACGACAAGGAATTCCTTTTCCGTTGTGGTGTACTTTAATTGAGCCTCGGTCATCGTCTTACTAGCATAGTGGATAGGACGGAAATGCTTGTCATAACGTTGCCCTAAGACGACCCCTATAGCATAGTCACTTGCATCGCACATGATTTCAAAGGGTAATTCCCAATTAGGAGCAACAAGAATGGGAGCTTCGGTAAGTTTCCTTTTGAGAGTTTCGAAAGCTCTAACACAATCCTCATTGAAATTAAAAGGAGCATCCTTCTCGAGAAGGTGTGTCATAGGTCGAGAGATTTTCGAAAAGTCCTTGATGAAACGACGATAGAAGCCCGCGTGGCCTAGGAAACTCCTAACTCCCTTAACGGTTTTGGGATGAGGTAACTTGGCGATGACATCTACCTTAGCTTTATCGACCTCAATCCCCGCCTTTGACACCTTATGTCCTAAGACGATTCCTTGTTTACACATAAAATGACATTTTTCCCAATTAAGCACAAGATTGGTTTCTTCACAACGTTTTAACATTTGCTCGAGATTAGATAAACACGACGTGAACGAATTGCCAAACACCGAGAAATCATCCATAAACACTTCCATCGACTTCTCGATCATATCGTGAAAAATCGCCATCATACACCGTTGAAACGTACCCGGTGCATTACAAAGTCCGAAAGGCATCCTACGATAAGCGAACATTCCATAAGGACACGTAAACGTAGTCTTCTCTTGATCACGAGGGTCGATAGGGATTTGAAAGTAACCGAAAAAACCATCTAAAAAGCAATAGAATTCATTTCCCGCGAGCCGCTCCAACATTTGATCCATGAAGGGAAAAGGAAAGTGGTCTTTACGAGTGGCGTCATTTAACTTTCGGTAGTCAATACACACCCTCCAACCGGTCACAACACGAGTGGGAATTAACTCGTTGTTTTCATTAGGCACAACAGTCATTCCTCCCTTTTTAGGGACACAATGGATTGGGCTCACCCATGGGCTATCGGATATAGGATAAATCATTCCCGCGTCAAGAAGTTTAAGGACCTCCTTTTTAATGACATCGTGAATTTTGGGATTTACCCTTCTTTGACTTTGAATTGTGGGTTTGTAGTCCTCCTCCATTAAAATCTTGTGAGTACAAAATTTTGGGTCAATACCCTTAATGTCGGATATTTTCCACGCAATTGCCCCTTTATGAACCTTAAGAACTTTCAAGAGCTCGGTTTTTTTCATCAATGGCAAGACCTTTTGCAATAAACCGGCAACTTGTCATCACCTTCCAAGAATGCGTATTCAAGGTGAGAAGGAAGATCTTTCAATTCAAGGATAGGTGGTTCCTCGATTGAAGATTTTGGTTCAACACTCATAACTTCCATCGACGGAAGAAATGGGGGAATAGAAGCATCATCACTAATCAACACCTCATCTTCATTGTCGATTTCATTTGAAGTGAGATCGCCTCCTTGGAATGGAGTGAGATTTGGTATGGAATTAGCAAGAATCGAATCCAAAATAGTGGGATTGCCACTTGACGAGCTATCGGAAAAACCTAACACTTCTTATGAAAACTCATCGCCAACCACATCAACGATGTCAATGTGATTGATGGTAGCGATTGCATAAACATGAGAAGGTTTCGAGTTTTGAGTAGCGTTTATAACAAGTTCTTCTTCATTGAATCTCAAAGTGATAGTTCTCGCATGAACATCGATAAGCGATCTCGAAGTGTCTAAAAATGAACGACCTAAAATTAGAGGAACTTGAGGATCCGCGGGGATGTCAACTACTATAAAATCAACGGGATAGTAGAACTTCCCCACTTTCACGAAAACATCTTCGGATACTCCACATGCTAGAATCGTAGAATGATCGGCCATCTCGATAGACATGTTCGAAGGAATAAGAGCCGGAAGCGAAAGCGATTTCCAAATGGAAAATGGCATCAAATTAATGCTCGCACCAAGATCGGCCAAGGCGAGGCATTCTTTCATATCTTGTATGTCATAAGGAATGAGAAACTTTCTGGGGTCACCAACTTTTTCCGGTATGCGGTTAAGATAAACCGAAGAACAATTAGCAAGCTTTGAAAGCTTTTCCTTATCGCTCATCATACTTTTAAAAGTGGAAGCGAAACGAGGCATATACAACAACGCGTCGGCTAAACTCACATCAAAATGCACTTGTTGAAACATTTTTATAAAAAGCTCGATTTGTTGTTTGTTACGTTCTTGCAATTTCTCTTTGTTTCGTCTCGAAGGGTAGGGTAAAGGTGGTGTGGGTTGGACATTAGGCAGCGGCCTTGGAATCTCGGGTTCCACAATTGGTATTGGTTCAACCGTAGGTGGTTTGAGCGGTACTTCGTGGGATTGTAATGTGCTCCTTTTCGACCATCACCTCGGGTTCTTTCTCGATTTCCTTCTCCGTAGAAGTACTTGGACGAGAGATTGGTTCCTTGAAAGTTTTACCACTTCGTGTAGTAATAACCTTCATTTCTCCCTTCGGGTTTGCAATGGTATCACTAGGAAGACCACCCGAGGAAGAGGGTTTACACATGATTGCTTCAAACATCTTAGCCATTCGGTCCTCAAATTTTGATTGCCTAGCATCCGCTTTTAATAACTCTTGCTTAATCTCATGTTGTCCTAATTCCATCTTTTGTTGATTTTGTTGAAGACGTTGGACATTTCCTTCCATTTTATTTGCATGAGTTTTAAGTTCATTAGCAAGTTCATTTTTTAGCTCGTTTTTCAACTCGGATCTTAAGCTAATCATCTCACGTTGCATGTTATCAAATTTAGCATCATTTGCTTTAGCATAATCCAAAAATTCTCCTTGAAGATTTTTAGTGTGAGCATTTTGAAAACCTTGTGTAGTGTTTTGAAAATCATGGTTTTTGTTTTGATTAGTGACTTGTCCATTCCCATTTTGATAATTCCCCTTGTTGTAGTTGCGTGAATTGCCTTGGTAATTACCACCTTGGTTGTTGTTTCGATAGTTATTAGCATTTTGATTTGGTGGAGCTTGATTTGGGCGGGAACCTTGACCGTTTTGGTTATAAGTTCCTGTTGCTACATAAGCACTCGAAGTGTTACCATCCGCGGTAATGCACTCGGAAAGATCATGAGCTCCACCACAAGACAAACAACTCTTAGCAACCGCTTTAACCGAAGCGGAATTTGAAGCTTCTTGAGCTTTCCAATGGGACATAAGATTAGCAAATCTATCAAAAAACTGATTTTCCTCATTAGCTTCATCATGTAAGGCATTAATGCTACGAGACGATGACGATGATGACGAACCCAAATTGGCAACACTTGGTGTGTTACGAGGGCTATAAACCTTAGATCTATTCTCGATGATTTTCAAAGCCTCATTTGTTGTCTTACACAAAAATTTACCACCCGCGGCGGCATTCAAATAATCTCGTTCATGATCATTAAGCCCATTATAAAAAGTATCAATTTGATGCAATTCCGAAAAATCATGGTGTGGACATTCATGTAACATTTCTTTAAAGCGTTCCATGCCATTGAAAAACTTTCATTATTTCTTTGCACAAATCGTGAAATATCATTTTTCAAATGTGTTGTTTTAGATGGTGGAAAAAACTTGTTCACAAACTTAGAAACGAGATCACCCCATGTCAAAATCGAATTTGGCGGTTCTTTCTCAAGCCAAATTTTTGTGGGTCCATCTAACGAGTATGGAAACAACATCATCTTAATGGCGTCATGTGGAACATCCTTAAACTTGCTAGTAGCGGTGAGACGATTAAAATTCCTAATGTGATAGTGCGGGTTGTCTTTCTCATGACCTCTAAACTTATTTGCTTGCAACATCGACATTAAACCCGTCTTAATCTCGAAATTCTCCGCAAGGATGGCGGGAATCACAATGGCCTCTCCAAAACCCTCGGTGGGTGCTTGTAGCAACTCCATCATAGTACGATTAGCCATGACGACTTCTTGTTCTACAATAGGTTCAACAATTGGAGGTTGTTCTTCAATCAACGTCTCTTGATTGGCTTGCTTTTGAAGACGTTTATGTGACAACCGTGGTTTTGAGGTTCGTCACTTAATTTTATTTTGTGCTAGTTACGTGTCTTTACGTGTTTATGTGCTTATTGGTGTGTATAGATTGTGGTTTGGATATCGTTTCCGGTACGGGG
Organism: Glebionis coronaria; assembly: GCA_025667525.1. Classification (NCBI taxonomy): domain Eukaryota; kingdom Viridiplantae; phylum Streptophyta; class Magnoliopsida; order Asterales; family Asteraceae; genus Glebionis; species Glebionis coronaria. The sequence continues at coordinate 526,257 of JANFOE010000721.1, read as the reverse complement.
TACCTTGTGAGTGAAACGATGTGTGATGATTTCATGTTCATGAGCTCACATGGTAGTGACTATGAAGTGAAACGGCGTTATTTAGTGGTTTTACGTATACGTATATGTATTATAGAAAATCGTATTTTTACGATTTACGGTTTAGCATTTTGAGGTCTCTGAAGAGGTATTTAGTCACGGGAATATTTTTCGGGATGGTTTTAAGTCATTTAGGACTTAGTTATAAAGTTTATTTCAAAATTTGAGATTTTTTTTAAAAGTGTATATTTTACGACTTTTACGGTAAAACGCGTAAAAATTGACTAGTTTTACGGTTTTGAGGTTTTGGAGGTTTTAGGAGCTGAAATAAATTAAGGTAAATTAAGGTATTGTTAATAACATAATATTAAACAATAAAAAGAAAAAAAAACGAAATTTAATGGATATGGAAAAGGTATAGACGGTTGGAAAAGAAAAAAAAAGGAAAAAAGGAAAAAAAGGAGAAAAAGGAAACCTTGTATTGGGCTAGGATTAGTATGGTAATTATATAAAGGCTTTTATTAACTAAAAACACATCATAATCCCCTGGAGATCAAGCTTAGATCGAATTTAATGGAGAATATTAGGGTTCTTCATAAAGTTTTGCGGTTTTCATAAATCAAAGGTAAATATTCAAATCCCTTTTTAATTTAATTGTTTTTATGTTTTGTTTAATCATCTTATGATGGAATTAGGTTAGGGTTTAATTTAAAAACAGTAAATTAATGTTATAATAATGAGGTTATAATGATTACATAAGTTAGGGTTTGTAATTAGTGGGGTTAGGGTTAATTAATTAGTTTAATTTGATTAAACCCGTTTTTAAAAACTGGGCAGAATTTTGAGTCAATTGTTTTGATCATATTGGGAGTTCTACAAACTCTTATTTTGCGATCCAAGTATCCCTGAAAAGGTAATTGAAGTGACTTTACAATGCAAGAAACTAGAGTTAAATTGGAGGTGGGGAAGTGGGTCAAAAACAGGTTACAACAGTCGGAGGTCAAAACAGTTTTGAAGTCAGCCAGTTTTCTTTCTATGTTTTGGGTTGTTTGGGGTACTTAGGGTTGCATTGGGATCTTCTCACGAGCATGAGAGATGGTTTATATATTTTAGTAAGTATCTGAACTTGGGCTAAGATTTTGGTTGAGGGTAAGACCCTCTAATGGTAACAAACTTTTCATACATTTAAAATCAGTGAATTCTGGATAGGTAGCAATATATATACATATATCGGGGCCTTAACAGTAGCTTTAAGGTTAGGGCAAGTGGGAGATTTTAGCTAATATATGTAAAAGTATGAATATTCCTTTTACAGAAACCATGGGTATGTTTAAGTGGACGTTTGACTTAAAATTTTGAGACCTAAAAACTGGGACTGTTTTGTGTAAAATATGAACGGGATAGTTATTAAACTTAACCAAGTTAAGGACTTGTTAAGGAAGGGTAAATGGGTGATTAGAGATTATCAATGAGGTATTTATATGGGAATAGGCTAGATGTCCATCATAGGTTGATGAGCCATCTTAGTGATTGGTTCATGTATTGATTGCGTGTTTTTGGTTTGTTAGGTTGTTGCTAGTGCGAGGACTTGTGAAGAAGCAATCAGGTGAGTTTCATAGTCCCATGTTTATTATTGATTTTGACTTGCAGATGGGATGGAAGAGACACTGTGTTGAGTTATTTTCTAAATTGATGCTGTGAATGTTTTTGTGATTTGAGATGGACTTGTGTGTACATTATGTGATTAACTGCTATGTGATTTTTGATTGTGTATGATTTGGATCGGGGGACACGTGCCGTCTCAGTTATTGTGGTTTGACAAGGTAGTGGCATTGTGGTTTGACAAGGTAGTGGCCTTGTGGTTTGACAAGGTAGTGGCCTTGTGGTTTGACAAGGTAGTAGCCTTGGGATAGGTACATAGTGTGATCATCAATGGTACCATGATGTTGTTTGGCAAGGTAGGAGCCTTGGATTGATTTGGTATGATTAATCTTGATTGATAGTTGTTAATGCATATTTGTAACACATTGTCCATATGTTCTTTTGTTGATGATTGTTATTCACAGCTTGTAACTGATTTAGAGTTGGAGTCTAAACCTATGACTCTCACCAACTTTATGTTAACGTGTTTTAGTGTCTCTTTCAGGTGTGAATGTGTTTAAGCTTGAGGATAGAAGTGGCTAGACTTGGATGCCTTAGGATTGCATATAGAAGGAGATCCCCGTTCCTTCTTAGTTTACCTTCATGTTTTTTTTGATAAGTGATACATGTTGGCACCTATATGTTTGTTTGGTTTATGTTTATTGTTTGTCTTTGGTAAGTGGTAGGACTGTTACCTACTTACCTAGACTCCTGCATTTGATGAGATATTGTCATGACTTTTATGTCACCATTTTATGACATTTCTTATTTCATATAGTTATCTCTATAGACACGCCATGTTGTGATGATATCCATACGTCGTGCCCCATATTCCGCCATGGTGGGGTGTGACAGAATGGTATCAGAGACAATGGTTATAGAGAATTAGGTTGCCTAGTCGCGTAGCCTAGTCTATAGCTTAAGGGTCCCTGCATATAGGCGTCATAGGAGTATGTGTGCATTTTACATAAATTGATGTGTTGGGATGTTATTTATTGCGATGTTTTGACTAGTATGAATTGAACCATAGTAAGTTCATACTTAGCCACATGTTATTTTCTTTTCGGGTTGTGACTAGTGCGGGTTGAACCATAATCGTCCACGCTAGTCATTGTCGTATTTTGCTTAAATTGTACATTATAGTGCATAATTTGGCACATGGTAGTTTCTATCTTTTGTCGAGTTATTTTACATACCTGAGGTATGTTATTATTATTTTTTATTTTTTTTATGTTTAAGTCATGTTCCCTAAGAATCGTGTGGTGGTTCGAGTTTCTAGGAGTACATGGGTAGGAAGGATTTTAAGCTGTTTCCACTCTTATGGGCGACATGACTTATATCTGATTATGTTTTCGTTTTGGATTTAGTCTATGTTGTTTTAGCTAGACTATGGATTTCGGTATTCCAAGAGTTTTACTATGTTATTTTAATAGATGGGGTTTTGGACCTATTTGGTTATGTGGTTATGAGCTTATGTGAGTAGATGGATTTATGTGTTATATGTTGTATTGATTCTTATAAGTGTCATCATAGGAGGGAGTGCATTGGGGAAAGGGTAATTGTATAAGTATGGTGGCCAACATAGTTATACAAGTACCACAACTTCAATGGGTTCTCAAGTATGATTGCATGAAAGAGGGTTAGTACATGCTTGTATATGATGAGATGTGGATTTTGGGTATATTTATAATATATGGGTATATGTAACGGCTGCCAACGATATGGCTTTTTTTAGTGTGTTATATGTTTTGAGTTATAGTCGTGTTATGTGATTATGAGGTCACACGATATGGGTTGGTTTTGGTAATGGGTTTTGTGCCTTGTTGTGGCGTGGTGAGATGGTGAGATGGGGATTACTCGTATGGAAAAATGAGTTTATGACGCGATTGGTTGATCTGATATGTATAGTAACGAGTATGTTTTGGGTGATTTAATAGGTATATATATGCGGATGTATATATACTACTATGTGTTAAGTTATGGTATATGGTCGTTCACTAGTAATTATAACTTGAACGTACCTTGTGTTTGCTCGTGTTTTATGGTGCTGGAGTTTAATGGAGTTCCAACGACGTTTTGAATCTTTTGAAGTGTGTCTGGTAGCGTATTCTTTGAGTTTCATATTTCACGTGTACGTTTTAAAATGGTGTTCTTGGTTTTAAGTCTATTGAAATAACTTGGGATTCCTTTTGAGATAATGAAATCTTTTGTGTTGGGTCTTACATTTCTTTTGGTCGGTATATGTTGAGAAAAAGGGGGACTTGGAAATCTATTATAGGGTTAGATAGTTGGTTGTATTCGGTAAAATAAGGGTAAGGTGTTGAAGTCATGTTTCAAACAAGATGTAACATAAGATTTCATTTTAATCAACACTTATATATTTCAAATTCTAAAAGACTTTCTTTGAAATAAAGCGAAGTAAAAATTTCTTTCTACCTACATAGTTTATATAATTGAGTTTGACCGATTTATGTCATTTTTAATTATTTATACAAGGTTAAATTGAGTTTATGAAGATTTCACGAACAATTATATCTGTCATTTAAAAGGATTACATTGATCACTAAGTTTATTCTTTAGTTTTTTTTAAAACAACTAGTATAAAACTGATTTGGTCATAACTTGTTCGTTTTTAAAGCTTTTTGAGTGATTCAAAAGCCAAAAATTATGTACTCGGAACGTACTTTTCAAATATTCAGAATGTATAGTCATGGGAGGTCAGTATCTTGGCCGAAATTATTGTACAAGTGTCGGGTTAGAGGTTGAGTTTGAATAGTAGTTTATTTTTATGATTTGGGATGCACGGGATACCTAGTTTTGAGTTGAGTTTTGAGTTTGTCAAGAGGGTTGTTTGTAGATTGTTTGAGTCACATAGATGTGGGAGGTAATAATAAATAGTAATAAAAAAAGATATATATTCTTTTGGAAAAGTCGATCTTTTTTACGGTTTAAAAAAAAATGTCGCGGGGCGTAATATGTTTGGTTGCCATTGGGTGTTTCTTGGATTATTTTTCGTCGTCATGGGTCATTTTGAATTGATACACGTTTTGGGTTTGAGTTTTCTTTTGAGACTCGTGGTTTTTGACTTGTTTTAACTGGTACACGTGAAATGTCGTTAGTTATCCGTGGGTTTGATTCGCTGATCGTATCTGATGGATTCAGATGTAGTTTTGGTTTCGTATTGTTCGGGAGCGTTGTAGTCATATGAAAGACTTGGTCACGCCTACACGATTAAGTAGGTGACCAAGAGAGAACGGTCGGAATACCCTTAGTAGGGAGGAAAAAAGTTCGTAGACGAACTAATGTGGTCTGATGAGAGGAAGTGTTGGTCTGTTAAAATGCGTGTAGAATTTCGCAAGTAGAACGAGGTAGGAATTTATTCGTATTGCCGCTAATAGAGGATGCAAGGAGGCCATAGTTGAAACTGCTAAGGATGTTGTATGAACGCTTCGGGTTTACGGTTATGCATTTGGCTTCGCCAAAGCACTAGCGGTTTTCACGGTGTCAATGGACCAAGTGTGCATGAACGTGTATAAACGAGTTGTCATCGGGAGCATCGACGACATCTTGATCTACTCAAAGTCTAAGAAGGAGAGTGAGGCGAAGTATGTGTTGGTTTTGGAGTGGAATTATACGTGAGATTTTCAAGTGTGAGTTTTAGTATTAAGTCTACCATGATGAGTAGTTAGAGATGATGGCATATCATGGAACCAGCAAGGGGCGAAGTGAAGAAGGATGAGGAAGCATTTTGGAGGCTGAAGAGGTGGATTGGATAGTGAGCCAATCTTGGCATTATCGGAAGGACTGGATGAATTCGCGAAGCATGACGATACGTGGAGCAAGGACTTGGACGCGTACGAGGACGAAAAAGAAAGGCGATCACTTATACGTTGTAGGAACTGAAGATTTGGAAGAACTGGATAGACTTAGTTAGTGGAGCTGGACTGTTATATCTGCCTAGAATGCTAGAGGCATTTGGTGTACGAGACGTGGAGAATGATCTATACGGATCATGAACGTCTCCAACACATATTCAATCATCTTGATTGAACATTTGGCAAAGGTGAGGGGTGGAGTTAAGTGATGAAAGAAAAATATGCAAGGCCAAGTACCATCTGGGAAAGGCAAGCATGGTTGATGAGACATGGAATAAGAAGAATGAAGTAAAGCTGAGACGAACTTGAACTATATGGATGACGTCTTAGGGTGGTTTGGATGAAGGATGTAGGTTGCACGAGTTGAGTTGTCTAAAGCAGAGAACGCGTCAACATGTATGTTGCGTGGCTTGGACAACCATATGGACTAAAGGGAGTTGATGAACATGATTGGATATGAGTATATCCAGCAAACTGGAAAAGGATAGGCAAGTGAGATATTATACAACCCTAGGTGTTACACTGAGGGCATGGGTGATTGATTTAGAGGTAGTTCGGAAACTCGTTAGCGATGGCTGAGTTTTCATATAATGATAGTTATCGTACTAGAAGTCGATAAATGCCATTTGAGGCACTATATGAAAGGATAGGGTGAGTTGTCCCTAATGTGGATTAGAATTGGTAAAAGAGGCTATTAATGTGGTAATGGTGTTTGTGGACAGAATGAGAGCAACAAGGGATGCTATGTAGAAAAGGAGGAAACCACTAGATTTAGTGACAAAGTTATGCAGGGAGTTTCACCCATAGTAACGGGTGGTATGTTTTGGTAAAATGGAAGAGTTGATGTAGAGTTTTGTAGGTCTATTTATGATCTTTGGTAAGATCGGACCATTAGCTTATGAGTATAGAATTACCTGGGGAAAGTGAGTTGTATACATGATACATTTCATGTATTGAGATTGGTAAAGGTTGTTTGAGAATGCATTTTGCATGTACGGTTATTCGGGACTTGTATTAATAAGAGTCTTTGTTTTATCAAAGAGTCATCTGTGAGATTTATTGACTGTGAGGTCAAGAGTTTGGCAATGAGTTTAATTATTTTTGGTTTGTATATGTGGTATTTTGAAACTCGAACTAAAGTTCACGTGGAAATGAGGGAAGTTCGTTTAAAACAAGTATCCTCATGTGATTTGTTGTTTGTGTGTTTGATCCTAAGGAGTAAATCTCGGGACGAGATTTCTATTAGGAGGGAGTTATGTGACAACCGTGGTTTTGAGGTTCGTCACTTAATTTTATTTTGTGCTAGTTACGTGTCTTTACGTGTTTATGTGCTTATTGGTGTGTATAGATTGTGGTTTGGATATCGTTTCCGGTACGGGGTACCTTGTGAGTGAAACGATGTGTGATGATTTCATGTTCATGTGCTCACATGGTAGTGACTATGAAGTGAAACGGTGTTATTTAGTGGTTTTACGTATACGTATATGTATTATAGAAAATCGTATTTTTACGATTTACGGTTTAGCATTTTGAGGTCTCGGAAGAGGTATTTAGTCACGGGAATATTTTTCGGGATGGTTTTAAGTCATTTAGGACTTAGTTATAAATTTTATTTCAAAATTTGAGATTTTTTTTAAAAGTGTATATTTTACGACTTTTACGGTAAAACGCGTAAAAATTGACTAGTTTTACGGTTTTGAGGTTTTGGAGGTTTTAGAGGTTTTAGGAGCTGAAATAAATTAAGGTAAATTAAGGTATTGTTAATAACATAATATTAAACAATAAAAAGAAAAAAAAAACGAAATTTAATGGATATGGAAAAGGTATAGACGGTTGGAAAAGAAAAAAAAAAAAGGAAAAAAGGAAAAAGGGAGAAAAAGGAAACCTTGTATTGGGCTAGGATTAGTATGGTAATTATATAAAGGCTTTTATTAACTAAAAACACATCATAATACCCTGTAGATAAAACTTAGGTCGAATTTAACGGTGAATATTAGGGTTCTTCATAAAATTTTGGGGTTTTCATAAATCAAAGGTAAATATTCAAATCCCTTTTTAATTTAATTGTTTTTTATGTTTTGTTTAATCATCTTATGATGGAATTAGGTTAGGGTTTAATTTAAAAACAGTAAATTAATGTTATAATAATGAGGTTATAATGATTACATAAGTTAGGGTTTGTAATTAGTGGGGTTAGGGTTAATTAATTAGTTTAATTTGATTAAACCCGTTTTTAAAAACTGGGCAGAATTTTGAGTCAATTGTTTTGCTCATATTGGGAGTTCGACAAACTCTTATTTTGAGATCCAAGTATCTCTGAAAAGGTAATTGAAGTGGATTTACAATGCAAGAAACTAAAGTTAAATTGGAGGTCGGGAAGTGGGTCAAAAACAGGTTACAACAGTCGGAGGTCAAAACAGTTTTGAGGTCAGCCTGTTTTCTTTTTATGTTTTGGGTTGTTTGGGGTACTTAGGGTTGCATTGGGATCTTCTAACGAGCATGAGAGATGGTTTATATATTTTAGTAAGTATCTACACTTGGGCTAATATTGTGGTTCAGGGTAAGACCCTCTAATGGTAACAAACTTTTCATACGTTTAAAATCAGTGAATTCTAAGTAGGTAGCAATATATATACATATATCGGGGCCTTAACAGTAGCTTTAAGGTTAGGTCAAGTGGGAGGTTTTAGCTAACATATGTAAAAGTATGAATATTCCTTTTATAGAAACCATGGGTATGTTTAAGTGGACGTTTGACTTAAAGTTTTGAGACCTAAAAACTGGGACTGTTTTGTGTAAAATATGAACGGGATAGTTATTAAACTTAACCAAGTTAAGGACTTGTTAAGGAAGGGTAATGGGGTGATTAGAGCTTATCAATGAGGTATTTATATGGGAATAGGCTAGATGTCCATCATAGGTTGATGAGCCATCTTAGTGATTGGTTCATGTATTGATTGCGTGTTTTTGGTTTGTTAGCTTGTTGCTAGTGCGAGGACTTGTGAAGAAGCAATCAGGTGAGTTTCATAGTCCCATGTTTATTATTGATTTTGACTTCCAGATGGGATATAAGAGACACTGTGTTGAGTTATTTTCTAAATTGATGATGTGAATGTTTTTGTGATTTGAGATGGACTTGTGTGTACATTATGTGATTAACTGCTATGTGTATTTTGATTGTGTATGATTTGGATCGGGGGACACGTGCCGTCTCAGTTATTGTGGTTTGACAAGGTAGTGGCCTTGTGGTTTGACAAGGTAGTGGCCTTGTGGTTTGACAAGGTAGTGGCCTTGTGGTTTGACAAGGTAGTGGCCTTGGGATAGGTACATAGTGTGATCATCTATGGTACCATGATGTTGTTTGGCAAGGTAGGAGCCTTGGATTGGTTTGGTATGATTAATCCTGATTGATAGTTGTTAATGTATATTTGTAACACATAGTCCATATGTTCTTTTGTTGATGATTGTTATTCACAGCTTGTAACTGATTTAGCGTTGGAGTCTAAACCTATGACTCTCACCAACTTTATGTTGACGTGTTTTAGTGTCTCTTTCAGGTGTGAATGTGTTTAAGCTTGAGGATATAAGTGGCTAGACTTGGATGCCTTAGGATTGCATATAGAAGGAGATCCCCGTTCCTTCTTAGTTTACCTTCATGTTTTTTTATAAGTGATACATGTTGGCACCTATATGTTTGTTTGGTTTATGTTTATTGTTTGTCTTGGGTAAGTGGTAGGACTGTTGCCTACTTACCTAGACTCCTGCATTTGATGAGATATTGTCATGACTTTTGTGTCACCATTTTATGACATTTCTTATTTCATATAGTTTTCTCTATAGACATGCTATGTTGTGATGATATCCATACGTCGTGCCCCATATTCCGCCATGGTGGGGTGTGATAGTTTACGAGCTCGTTTTGCTTGATTACGAGTGATCATAAACTTCACGAAGAATGGGAGGTGAGCAAAGAAGATTCTTTTTGGGTGTTTTGTGAATTTTCAATTTTTGTGTTTTTGATTGTATTTAATTTTTTTTGGATTTTGGTGTATCTTCGTAGACAACAATCTACAAAATCTTTCCTCGAATCAAACTCTTGATTAAAGAAGCCTCAAAGGAATGAAAATGATCACGTGGAGTGAACGCCTTCGAATGACTTTAGAACTTTGGTGAAAACCAAATTGTTCAAGAGGGTTTAATCACAAAGAAACCAAGCAAATATATTATACGTAATAATACTTTGAGCGGCAAAACCCTCGATTAGCCTTCAATCTCAAAATGCTCACAAGCAAGCGGGGAAACGAGGCGGCGCGAAGCGAAAGTATTTATCTATTTTTGCCTTTTTCTTTTTGTTTGAGATTCGAATACAATAATTAGGAGATCAAATCCCAATTAAGGTTGTGTTTTCACACTTTTTGAGATATTGTTTATTTGTTGTGATACTTAATACAATATAGTAATAATATTTTCACAAGAAAAACCAAGAAAACCGATGATACGTATTAGTAGAGTTATACTAATACAAATACTATTTTGGTTAATATTAAAAACAACAATGCAAATTAATCACGACACACCTCCCCGGCAGCGGCGCCAAAATGATTGTAGTAAAATACGACCTTTAGGAAAAGGTGCGTAAAAGCGATAAGTATCGAGTGATGATTTAGGAAAATCAAGCACTAATGACCCAATGAAATTCGTTTCCCAAGGAGGTATATGTGTGTGAAAAACTTGTTAAATGTTTGTGATTAATGATTGGTTTAGAGGGGGATGAGAAAAGAAGATGACAAAGACATGAAAATTATACTACGATGACAAAACGTAAAACCGTAAAAACTACAAAAATAAAAATTAATTCTAAAGATACCAAAAATCAAAATTAATAAACTAAAAGTTTACCAATGATCAAAACTTTTTCAAACCTTTTAAATAATTAAATATTGAAATTTTAAATGCTAATTAAAGCCTTAAAAATCAAATAAATTATCAAAAAGCCCAAATAAAGATTTTTCAATTGGTAAACCTCTAAAATGACCTAATAAGATTAAAAACTATTTTTAGAAATTTTTAAACTAATAAAAACTATTTAAAATGATTTAAAAACTATTAAAACTTAAAATAATTATAAAAATTAATCTAAAAGTGATAAAATTATTCTAAAAGTTGCTAAATTCCTATTTTAATGTATTTAAGCTAAGAAAAATGTAAAAAGTTGGAAAATGTGGAATTTGAAAAATAATAATAAAATATTATTAAAAATCTAAAAATTATAAAAATTCTAAAAACTTTCAAACTAGTTTATTTTAACCTAAATAATCAGAAAATCAAAGTGAAATGACTAGAATACCCCTATTGGGCCCTCAAATGGGCCAAAACCAAAAACAGTCAATCTTAATGGGCTTTTTAGCCCAAAAAGTCAAACTTGGCCCAATTGACTTGGAAAAGCCCTATCTGACTCAAAATTTAATTCTAAACAAAAACTCGAAAGGCCCAAAAGCTGAATATGAGCTTATCACAGCTTAATAAGCAAAAAGCTTATTCTTATTGGGCTTTTCAGCCCATTGGGCAATAAGCCAATGCCATAAGCTCTAATTTGACACACAACCTTCTTTTGGGATGCTTATGAGATGTGTAAAAAGAAATTTTGAAAAAGCACACTCAATAAGCCAGAAATAAGCAAAGTAATATTTCACTAAAAGACAAAATAGTCGTTTTTGAGAAATAAGGCACATCAGGACTTGATTCAACGTGCAAAAGATCACAAATGGACTCAATAAGCCAAAACAATCAACAAAATTTCAATAAGCAAAACCAATAAGCCAGAATAAGAAAATAAGCAGTTATGAAAAAGTCAATGAAGTTGGTTTTCTAGTCAAACCCTAAAGTCAACCCACCAAATGCTCCAGTATGAACAAATGGGTCAAATAATGAGCACCTATTACAAAATCCAAGTTGTTGCTAGTTAAAATAAGCTATTATAGCTTATTGATAAGCTGACACCAAATTAACACTAGCGGTGGTAACCAGCAGGGGAAAGGAGTTCCCACTGCTTTGACTATTTGACTGAGCTTTTTAGAGAGTTCTAGTTGGATTCAATTAGAAACAAGGGCACCCTTGTGACCAGTGAATCACAAGGAGTCAATAGCAACAAGAAATTCCAAATTTGGTTCACACAATAAGCCACAAATGATCAAACAGTCACCAGATCATGCACAGACATGGAAATAAGCAGTTATGCACTTAATAAGCAGATTTAGCAAGAATAAGCCAACCAAACTCAACAGGATGCATACACAAGCTATATTAACTATGAATAAGCACAAATCAACTTATAACAAACACTGAATCAAAGTAAACAACAAGATCAAAGCATAAAAAGTTACTGATAAGAACATGAACAATATGGAGACAAGTTTGCTGATCTATTTGACACTAGATCCAATTTCAAGCAGTCAAATCTCTTCTCCTGGTGTGATTAACTAAGGTTTAGCACTTGTTAGCCCTAGCCTAAGCTTAGATCTAGGTGTCCTCAAAATCCTATCCAATTTTACCAAGTATCCAAGATTTTATACCCAATCTATGAATCTATGTGTTTCAAACCACAAAATGAGCAACACAGCAGCCAAGTATATCAGATAAACAAGTTCTAGCAGATAGCACTAACAAACATCAACTCAAAACACCATAAATCCAAATCAAGCAGTTGACCCAAACACCCCTTAATCAACTACTTAACAAAGCAACTTGTGATTTCTTCTAATAACCTATTGATTTTAATGATCAAAAACACTTACTAGGTAGCAACTAACAAAATCAAACTCAAAAATCACCAACACAAACACAAGAACACAAAATCAAAGCACCAAATCCAAAACAGGCAGTAACATGAAATTTTGAGAGGAAACTTAATCAAGAGATTATACCTGCTCTCCACAACATCCTAGGAGACCCAGCTATGCTCCTTGGACCTTGTTCAACAACTAGAACAAGACCAAGGTACTTCAAAGAAGAAGATCAAAGCCTGTTGATGTTCAAAGTAGAACAAGGCTTTGATTATGATATGTCTTCAACACAGAACAACAAATAACTCAACCAAAGGCTTAGAACTCTTCCCAGGCTTGGTGTCAACAAGCTTGAAGGAGCTCAAGGCTTATGGCTAAGGGTTAGTACACAAATATAGCAGAAATCAGAAACTAGGATTTCAAGGCCTTAGAACCTTGAAAACCTTATAAACCAAGACGTGCCTTAACCACAAGATTAAGGAAGGTCTTAACAATCAAATGGAACTCAGATTTAGGCTATTCTAACACCAACTTTTAATCAATCACAAAAGAATTCAAAATTTTAAGAAATTCAAATTTTATTAACTTAAAAAGGAATTACAAAGATTGATAGCCTAAAACTGGAACAAAGGGACTCTCACATGTTGAGGTCTCCTTTTATAGGTAAATGCCTGGCTAAACACTATTCATAAACCCTAGCACTGATTTCCCTAAAATGCCCTTGAGTCTTCTAGATCATTTGATGGAATGAGCTGTCCAAATGCATCCAAACCGTTTAAAATAGGTTTGATATGAAGCAAATGATGTGGGCTGTTGATCTTGACACGTGGCAAGCCTTGGTGAGGAAGTTGTCACATGATGGTGAAACGGTTTTGGTGGTGGGGCCTCTTGATGAGTGGGAGTGAGTGTTTTAAGGTTGGGATGGGATTCTAGGCATGTGAATCAAGTGTGGGTAAGGGTAATTTCATTTTACCCTTTGTTTAAGTGAAGATAGTTACTAGGTTCTTGGGGTGAACAGTAACTATTTTGATCCGTTTTTGTAGGATTGGAAAGTTGTTTGGCGCATTATTCATTTGAATGTTTCAAATGTGGCAGTTTAAGTCCTTGTGTTTTGGTAAAAAGTGTATAACACGTTTTTCAGCCTAAAAACTTCCTTTCCTTTGTTATAAACTTTCATGTCTTGGCAGTTTTGGCACAAAACTTTGGAAAAAGGTTTCAAAGGGTTGTTTTTGCCATTTTGAGATATTTCAAGGGCTGATCTTGGACTTTGTTGATCTTCAAAGGTCTTCAATATAACTTTGACTTCATGAGGGACCATAATTGGCAATTTGGAATTGTTGAGGGACTAATCTTGCCATTTCTTCAAAGTTGAAGGACCATTTGTGTAATTTTGACAAACTTAAGGGACCAAACTTGTAATTATCAATATACAAGGGTTTTAAGTTTCATTTCTTCATTAAATGAGGATCAATCTTGCATGTCTTCAAGTCTTCAAGGGTATTTGTTGAATATTTCATGAATTAGGGCCCGGTTCTTTGTACGGCTTCGTTTCTCGTGTCCGTTTTTCCTTGTATCTTGTGATCTTTTGTCTTTTTCACGATATCCATACCTAAAATACACAAGTAAACAAACACAAGCATATATATGGTAGTTTATGACATTTTTATGCATTTAAAGCCCGAAAAGAACGATGAGATCATGTATAAATGCCATCTCATCAATCACGATCAACAACAAAATATTTACTTCCTTCGGGTAATGATAAGATCGGCATGCTGCAGAGTTTTCTTTTCTGGATTGGAAAAGCTTTCTCTTCATCATCGCCCCACACATACGGTTCATTATTTTTAGTTAGCTTAGTTAATGGTTTTGATATCAAAGATAATCCTTCAATAAACCTTCAGTAGTAAAAATGGATCTGGTTTTCACTAAAGTGTTAAAAATCAAGATTAAGCTAGACTGGTAAAAGGATTTTTGCTAAAAGCTGTTAAAAATCTTGATAGCTTATTTTAATAAGCTCACAATAAGCTCAAAACAAATCTAGACATCCACTAGTTGATTTTCTGGTTAAAACTGATTAATCAAGTCATAAGAAGCTAGGAATGTCTTTTGGTTTTGAAAATCATCAACAGAATAAGCTAGAATTCACAAATAAGCCAAAAGTGCTTATGTTGACCTAAGTTTGACCAAAATTATCAAAAAACTAAAAATCATAGAAACTACTCAGAACATGTTTGCAAATGGATTTATGAAAGAAAATAGGTTGATTAATGAAATGGATTTGGAGAACTGAGAAAACAGTAGGCTTATGTTCACAGAAACTAACAAATGGTCTAGTGCTTATTATTAAGCTAATTCCTACCTTAATACTGAGTACTGTAGAATTTCCTTACAAACACTGAAACTTTGGATGTTAAGCTACAATTGAGAGAAAGTTTCAGCTAAAATGATTCACTAACAAAGCAATGGTTTGGAATAAAAAATGACTAGTTTAGACTGCGATCCTTTTTCAAGACTTGACCCAAAGTTTTCTAAAGTCAATTGCCTGTTTGACCATTTACTTGACTACAAAACTTGACCAAAAGACTTATACTCACTTATTGAGTATAAGTGAGCTTAGAACAACAGGTTTAACAAACTTATTCACCAAAATTGATCCAAAACCAAACACCACTTCAAAATATGATATTGAACTTTTTCAAAAGCTTTTTGAGCACAAATGAATGACAACTAAAGGCACTTATCTACACTTGGTTAATAGATGAAATGAATTGGTTTTGTGTAAAAAACAAACAAGTTTACTTGAAAGAACAAAAAGTGAGTAGCTTATGACTATGACTGATAAAAATCAAGTGTAATCAAATGAAAAATGAATTAAGGCTATCAAACTACAAGTAAGCAATCAGGACAAGAAAATCACACTACAAATAATCTAACACAATCACAGTTCAGCATTTAAGAGCTTATACTAGGAATTGAGCATGCATAGACTGTTAAGGGGAATTTTAAACAAGAAATGAGTTCCTTTTAGCTTTAGAAGCCTCCTTTGATGGAGTAATAAGCGCTGAGCTTATTAAGATCAACAAAACATCATGAATTAACCACCAATAACCATCATCATATCATCATAATCTGCTACAATGATCTCCCCTGCTACACTGCTACAAATGGACTAAAATGGACTGCAAATCAATTCTGAACCATCTACAAGTCTTCAAAACATCAATCAAGTTCCATTGATCATGAATGATCAAAAGAATCACACAGTAACAATAAGATTATGATTATGCAGGTAAGAGAATGAGAATTGAGTGAAAGTGAAAGTGAAGGTTGAATTTCATTAATGGATGTAAAGTTTGTTACAAGACTGTTACAACTAACTAACTACCTTTTAAGTAATTGCCAGTCACTTAAGAGGAGTTCTGACTGAATGCTAAGTGATTTGAAAGAAAACTCTACAAGTTTGTGAAAAAACACACACTATCTACATACATGAAATGAAAGCTAAGCTGGGTATTTATAGAGTTTGGGATCTTGTTAGTTGGAGTTTGTGACGTGTTGCCTCCAATTCGGTCATGCCACGTGGTTTGAATCTCTCAATTGCTCATAGCCGTTGAAGATCCAATTTGGGGGGTTTTTGCTGTAGTTGATTTCAAGTTAATTGGTTGCTTTAGTTGTGATCCTTACTTGAAATGGAGCACTTTTCATGTTGATCATGTCTCTTGATATGAAGTGTAGATCAATCTCGATCCTGGGCTTGTGATAGTTTGAAGATGACACGTGGCAGTCTCTCATTGGATGATAAAAATAGGCACGAATCATTATCTATATTCT
The DNA here is from genome assembly GCA_025667525.1 of Glebionis coronaria. Classification (NCBI taxonomy): domain Eukaryota; kingdom Viridiplantae; phylum Streptophyta; class Magnoliopsida; order Asterales; family Asteraceae; genus Glebionis; species Glebionis coronaria. The sequence continues at coordinate 510,107 of JANFOE010000721.1, read as the reverse complement.
GATTTATGATTGGTGGAGGGAGTGTGAATGCGCTGCACTGTGGAGATTTGGCATTTAATGGAAAAACGACAGTAGTGGGGTGATGTGGCAATCGTTGTCATACAAATACTTGCACCTCATTGGTCTATCCATTGTATACTAAGATTAAGCCCAAACTTAGCCAACTTTTGTCAAATTAAGTCCTTGTAGTTTGGCAACATAAAATTTAAGCTCCAAACTTCATTTCTTTGACATATTTGGTCCTTCAAACTTCAAACTTGTTCATAAATCATCCTTTGACTTTGTTGACTTGGATGTTGACCAGATTTGACTTTATTCTTGACTTTTGCATAATTACACTTTAGTCCCTCATCTTTGGAATCTGTTAAGAAAGGTCCTTTGTCTTTGCAAGGCTTGTCACTTTTGATCATTCCCTTGTCTTTTCTTCATCTTTAAGACTTGATTTCATTTGTTTGCTCCAAATTTGTATCTTTGTTACCTAAACAAGCACAAACACAAAACATACCCCATAATACTGCTTTTATGTATAAAAATTAGGTATTTGCTTTGTGTTTTAGAGTGATTTGTGATATTATTGATATGAGATTTTGCTCATATCAGTCACCATAGCTCGATCCCTTGGTGCCCCAAGCAAGGGGGAGTAAGCACCAAGGGGAGCATTTGCAAATTCCAATTATTTTCTTCTATAAAGACATTTGAAACCTTTTTGCTTCGACAAAGGGGGAGAAATGAAATAAACTCGTCTTCGAAAATCTTGTTTTTCACGTGATTGATTTTATGTATTGTCAGAATCAAAAAGGGGGAGATTGTTAATGCAATGATGCCTAAAACTGTTACTTGTATTTTTCGGTCTCACTTTGTTTTGATTACGACAATATATAAAAAACAAGCATTTACGAAAACAACAAAAAACGAATTCTTAAGTTCAAGTATTTTTCATTTCATCCATTATCACTTGTGCTACTTGCATAACATATGAAAGTTTGCAAAACTACTTTTCACTTTATTTCATTTTATTTAACTTTATCATAAATACAAGTAAAAAGTTGACAATTATCAAGATTTTTACGGTGACTACTATTCAGCGTCGCATGGCTCCTTCTAAATTAGACATAGGTGATCAGGCCATGTATAATTTAGGACTAGCAATGCAATGCTTAGTTTCGTGGAACTAATATTACGCTTCTTAGATTTATATATAAACGGTGTCATTTGTAACATGGAATTTAAAAATATTTTGTAAACTTATAGGATGCAAGTAATTTGCGAGATATTCAATAAGAAACTCTTAATGTTACAAAAAGTATTCTATAAGACCAAAGTAAAAACAATTTGTGAATATAAATCGTAAAACAATACGAAATTAATTTATAAAGTGACATTATGACAACGTATAAAATAGCCAATGGTTTGCAAAAGAGTAGCAAATAGTAGCTTAATATCCGTTTTTTAAGTATATCGTATATCGTTTTCCCTCGACTCGACTCGAATTGATATCAAATTTATCACAAGATTAAATGTTTTTGGTTAATAATAAATGTCTGATAATCTATGTCTATTTAAACTAAAAATAAGGGAAATATGTAGGCTAAGGAATATATAAAAGTAAAAGCGCAATTAATTCGCGTAAAATTACTCTAAAATGCAATATAAAATTAAACTACAAATTTAGATCTAGATGCAACAAAAGTAAACTATAATTAAAAATAATAATAAATCTAAATGCAAAATTAATCTAAATGCAAGCACGTAATAGCAAATAAAAGTGAGAAAAAAAATGAAATCACAAAGATAACGCTCTAAAACAACATCAACAAAATCAACAACACATGCCCCGTAAAGTACACGGCCTCCCAAAAGCAACAAAATACGGCCCGAAAAGTACACGGCCAACCAAATCAAACTCGAACCAAATTAATCAACCGTATCAAACTCGAACCAAATTAATCAACCATAAGCTCTCTACCAAACTTGATGAATCGATTCGCCAATATCACAAAAACACAAGAGGTTAGAACAATAATAAGCAACTATTAATATTATATGGAGAGATTCAAATAAAACTAATAGATCTAGAATATTTTTTATGTTTTATAAAAATATATTAATTTTTAATGTTTAAAACTTATAGATCTAAATTAATTAATATAAAAAACTAATAGATCTAACTATTTTTGTGGTTTTATGAAAGTATTTTTAGTTTTTAAAACTTAAAACTAATAGATCTAAAAAAACTAATAGATATAAACTAAAAGTACTTAAATAGAAAGCTAGCTTATAAATAAGTTGTAAGCCTAAGCTTAGAACTTATGAGATTTAAAAATCTAAAAAGCTAATTAAATAATTACTCCAACAATAAGCTAGATCTAGGAAAATAAGGCGACAATAAGCTTGTATATAAATCTAACTTATTAGGAAAAAGTTATGAAAACTTATCCCAAATAATTAGCTAGATTATAAAGAAAAGTAAAAAAGAAAGGAAGAATGAGAATTAAACTAAAGAGATTAAGCTAAAACTTGAATTTTTATTAATTATGAAAAAGCTTAATGAATAAGCTAAGTACAAGACTTGAAAGGAAATACATTTAAAAAACAAGAAATAAATTGACATTGTTTAGCTACCTAAAATCTACATACAAAATGAAGAAAAATGAGGTGCTATTTATAGTTGAAGCCAAGGTGCTTGGGGTAGATTAGTCTTTTTATACTCTTAACCACCTTATCTTCTTTAATTTGAGGACATCTTGGTCATTTAGTAGGTGATGATGTGTTTCTATTAATAGGATAAAAGATGTTTTTTGGATTGACCAATGGGAGCACTTCACATGGATCACCATCTTCACCTTTCATTATTCTTTTATCCAAGGGCTCTTGATTAATCTCTTTAACCAACTCCACCATCTTTAATCTTCTAGAAGCATGCACCTAACTACTCACAAAAGAAACACACATGCTATTTTTTTTATTTTATTATTTTTGTGTTAGTTTAAAAATAGATAAAAATAAATAAAAATAAAACTACGAAAACTAAAAATATTTTAAAATCAAAATTAATTACTTCAATACTAAACTAACTATTATAAAATAAAAAAATTTTATTATTATTATTTTTTTATTAATTTACGAAAATATATTTTTATTTATTTATTAAAAACTATTTATTTAATTTAAAAACTAATTAAAATTAAAAAATTCACAGAAAACAAACCGCAAAAAGTTACGACGCGAGGTCGGGACCGTTGGCTTCGTAATTTTGTGCTCTTTAATGTGGTTTATTTGTGGATGACTTTGGAGATTGGAAAAAATGGTCCTTGTTGTAAAATCTTCATCAAATCTCCATCTTTAGCCCTCCAAACTTCATTCTTTTGGCACTTTTTGGTCATTTGACTTTATCTTTGACTTTTTCTTCGATAAATGATCGTGAAATCCCGTGTTTTCTTTCCTTTTGATCTTTTATACCTATTTCACAACAAAACACAAAACCACGCATAATTCCGACATTTACGATATTAAATACACGTTTTGGTCTCATTTTTCATTGTTTTGAGTGGTAAAAGGATAAGTGTTCACAAACTTATTAAATCCCCTACACTTGACCATTGAAATGTCCCCATGCAATGCACAATTATAAAGCACAAATATATATTTTTCATCATAATTAACCGATCTTGGCCTTTATTAAAAGATACTATTACTACAATAAATAAAGAAAACTTAACAACAATGAAAAGATAAAAAATTTATAAAAGATATAACAATTTCATTTAATTTATTTAACTTTGAAATTGTTTGATGGAAAAAACTCGTAATGAAATCTAAGACTTAAATTAGGGCTATTGGTGTCATGAATATTAATCACCCTCAAGTTTCACGTTCCCCATACCAAGCGTAAAAACGAGATCATTGTAATTACATGTTAGTAAAACTAACACTTACTCATGTGGTTTAATTATTCACTTAGACCCCCTTATTTCTACGGTGTATCTCTTGTATTTTATTTTTGTCTTGAATGATCACGAGGATGCATTTTTTAGTTATTTCGATAATTTATTAAGGACAAAAATAAAGTAGGACAATTTAATCAATAGTTAGCTAAAGGAAAAAATCTTTTAAAACTGCTTCTCGAAACCTCATAAAGTTCATATCTTGGCATAACCCGTTTTACGATTTGAGACCTTTCTTGGACCGATATTTGGCATTGACTTCAAACTTTAAATCTTGAGAGACGTTCTTGAAATTATGGTCTTCTCTTTATTTTGGTATATATCTTCATTTGGAGTGAGAGATGCTTCAAACTTTGACCACAACTTCTTTATTTATCCTTGTCTTTATTTAGGATTTTGATATACAACGATCCGCATCCTTTTCGAACTTAGATTTATTTATCCTCATACATTGTTAGGGTCTTTTTGGATAGACTTCTCCATGATCTTTTGGGGGAGTAATTGCTTCTCGTCGTGTGTATTGATCCTTCATATTGATTTGTATTAATGATCTTCACATCATCTTAGGATCTTTAGCAAAAAAGTGAATCCTCATGCCTTGTGAGGGCCTTTTTGTACTCGGATATCCCCATGCCTTGTTAGGGCCTTTTTGGATGCGCCAATATTCGTGTCCTGCTTCAATAAGTTATGCCTTGGCTATGAACTCTAATTAATCTCGAGCAACTTTTAAACGATTTTGGGCTAGAAGCTAAGTGACTTTTTAAATCGTACGACCTTATTTATTACAATTATTTTTTGACAAGTGATGGGAGAAAAAGATCATAATTAACTCACATAAATTCATGAAAGAATACAAAACTTATAATTGACTATATCATTTCTCGTTCTCCACAATTTAGAATATCAAGTAATGAGACTCGTGGATGCTTAGCCTAATAAACCAATTAAGGTCCATATGGTTAAGGATACTAGCTAGAGTAAACTTGGATAAGTAAACTCGGGTTGAGTCAAAATATTCACGACGGGCCTAATATATCAAAGATGTCTAAACTTGTTAAAACCATTTTATTTATTATTTTTTTCTTTATATATTTTTTTTATTATGGAATATATACATATAAGGGTGATGACAAAAGTATAGAAGATAAAAGAAATTAAATGAAAATTACTAATAGGCCAAAATAGATCAAAAATTATGAAAAACGTCAAAAAATAACAATTTTCCGGTTAAAATGAGGACATATTAATAGAAAATCCCACTTATTACTTCGATAGAAGTCTCCCCTACACTTAATATAAACATTATCCTCAGTGTTTAAGCATGTGCAAGTAAATTCCCCTACACTTAGGACATTGTGCACGTTGTTTAAATCGAGCTAAGGAAGATATAACTAAAGTTATTACATTTATTCAACTTATTTATATACATGCATGAATCACAATAGCAAAAACAAATCAAAGAAACTGGGTACACGGGAACACGGGATCACGGGTCGCGTCAAACGCACCAAAACTGGATCATTAAAGCACATGTCCCTACACAACATCACAAAACACAACCTACTTGGCTCCCCCTACACTTATTGGTGGAAAAGGGTGAAGGTGAAAAAGGGTGGAAAGGGTGGTAAGGTAAAAATCTAATCCTAGTTCAACGATGCTTGATTTATTTATCATGAGTCTCTAGCTCGACTCGATTTCTCGAATATCATCATTCAAATGGGAAAAAAATCATGGAAAAACCTAGATTTCCAAGGGAGGAATATCTTTCCATGATAAAAGGTGAATCATACTCACTTAAGGAATACCCCAAGAAAAATCCACTCGGGTCAAACACATAATTTCCATCACGAAAAGAAATAAACCCCATGGTGGTAAAATCACACAAGTATAAGTCGAGTGGGGTATCCTTAGGCAACGATCTCTTAAAGGAAATGGTGGTATGGTGATTGTAGAAGGTGTGGTAAGGTGAAAGTGTAGCTCCGAATATTCCAAAAATGTTTCCTTTTATTTCGTCATATGGATACTGAGATGGCTGAAAAACTTTGATACCGGGATCGAACACCTTTTCCTTTAGGGGAAAATAAGAAAGACACTCAGCAGAACTTGAAGAAGATTCGCTCATACACCTGACAATCTCATCCGAAGAAGATGGAAAAAGAGGTGTCAAAACATAAGTGCTCCGAATGTTGGTGTCGTCCGGTTTCTTTTCCTTTGAAACGGGTTTCTTAAAGTCCGAAGGACGGTAAAGACCATAATCGAAATCCAAAGTGGGAGAATCATGCTCATTGTAAGTATTGAGAAACGTGTCATAATCTTCCTCAAAAGAGTAATCCTCTAAAGTAGTATCAAACGTTGGTGGTGGAGGATCCTCATCAAAAGGAGACTCAAGAGTGGAAGGATCACTCATAGAGATAAAAGGATCATTAGGGTCACTAGGTGTCTCTTCAAATTCCAACGAAATGAGATCACTTAAAGAAGTGTTGTCATCATAGTGATCATAGAGTGGGGTATCAAAGAGTGGAGGCTCTAAAGGTGTCTCCCCAAGATCTAAAGGAGAATGAACACTTGAAAAAGTGTCATGACTATCGGTATCGTAAATGGGATTATCTAAAAGTGGAGGCTCAAAAGGTAGTTCCTCTAAATTCGAAGTGGAATGATCACTTAAAGAAGAGACATCACTAAAATCATTATTAGCTCCTGTATTTTCTTCAAAAAGTGGATTATCATTTGAAGTTTCAAAAAGTGGATTTGAATGTACCACAAAATCATCAAGGTTAAACATTTTAGTTTCAAAAGGATTGAGAAAACTTTCTTCATTATCAAAATTAAGCACACTAATCATATTGACCGATTCTTTTCCATTCGATTTATTTGTGATTTTTCCCATTTTAAACACTTGTTGATCATCCCCTACCCTAAGAATGAATTCCCTTTCGGCTATATCAACTAATGCTTTTCCGGTTCTTAAGAACGGTCTACCAAGTATTAATGAAATATGAGGATCCATCTCATAGTCGACTACGACAAAGTCCGCAGGAAAAGTGAAGGTACCAACTCGAACAAAAACGTCTTCGGCAATACCAAAGAGGTATGTGATACACGGCTTTTGACACCCCGTATAAAAATTAGTTCGTTTAAGTATGTCTCTTCAAATTGAAAACTGCGTTTAATGTGCGACTCAGCTGTTGTTTGGTGAAACAAAAGTGTGTCGTTGTAGTATATTAAATGTGCAAAAACAATTAAAGTAAAAGTGCAGTAATTAAAATCTAATTTAAAGTAAATGACAAGTATTAAAAGCATGACTAAAATTAAAGGGCACTAAAAGTAAATAAAGCAAACTTAAAACTAACTAAGGCAAACTTAAAACTCAACTAAAACTAAATCTTAAACTAAGGCAAGGCTAAAATAAATCTAAGGTAATTAAACTTAAAGTGCGACTAAGTAAAAAGGCGGGAAAAATAAAGTTCGAAATTAAAAAGGTAGAAAATTAAAATAAAACTGAAAATAAAAGAACCTATCCGGAATAAGTTGGCTTACTCGGAATGTTTACCTATCCTGAATATTGTCACCTATTCGGAATATGAACTCTATCCGGAATAAATTACCTATTCAGAATATGCCTTCTATGCGGAATAATCTCCCTATGCGGAATATCTAGTCTTAGCCGGAATAAGTCCTCTACTCGGAATATCCTTCCTATCCGGAATATACAGCTTACTCGGAATAAGTTCCTATTCGGAATAAGGACGCTTATGCAGAATATCTGCCTATGCGGAATAAAGAATATTCCGAATAGGAAGCTTTCTAAAACCTTTATTCGGAATGTGCAGCACAAACCTTTACTCGGAATGATTTTGAAGATCAGCACCTGGGAAAGATCAGAAACAAATACCCGAAGAACAAGGAACAAGAAATATGCACGAATTTAATCAAAACAAAGCTAAATCAACAACAAGATTAAAACAAAATAACAAATAAACATCTATTAATTATAAACAATCAATCCAAAACAATCAAACTTACAAAACTGATCAAAATAATCAAAACCCACTTAAATGAATCAACAAAAATCAAGAACACGAACATAAACAAATCAACATAAAGATTAAAGAAAGGTAGAATGAGATTAACAAGATAAAGATAAAGATTAACAAGAATTAAAAGAAAAACTTACTTGAAATTAAATGGTAATTAAGGTGCAAGACAAGAATTTAAATTTGACAAGTATTTAAATGACAAGGTAATTAAAAGTGGAAGAACTAATTGTCACTATTAGCCAACAAAATGAAAATGATTAAGAACTAATCTATATATAGGGGAGGATTAAGGAATGCTTAGGAAGTTTCCTCCCATCTTTCATTTCTCCTTAATTGCATCATTAGGTCCTTCCTTCTTAATCTCTTTGTTAATTGCACCATTAGTCCTTAAGCCTTTAAATCTTCTTTAATCTTGGACTTTAATGACTTTTGGCTCGGGATTTCTTTGAACTCGTCTTTTAATTCTTCAATAAAGTAGACTTGAGCTCTTCGGCTTTAAGTAAACTTCCGTCTTTCGACTTTTTCTTCGATAAATCTTCAGAATTAGTCTTGGAGTTCCGTTGTTTTTGCACTCTTGACTTCTCGACTTCATCTTTTCATCTTTTTCTTCAATAAAAGCCCGTGAATGCCGTGTTTTCTCCACTTTTCACAATTTCATCCTAAATCACAACAAAAACACAAACCACGCATAATTCCGACATAAAAGACATAAAATACACGTTTTGGCTCGGTTATTATTGTAATTAAGTGGTGAAAAGGATGGGTGTTTACACACCTATCAAATCCCCTACACTTGACCATTGCAATGTCCTCATGCAATGCATTAGTTACAAAGCACATTAACATTTTTCATCATAATCAATCCATAATGGCCTTTATTAAAGAGATAGAAAATGATAAACATTTAAAATAAAGAAATCAAAAGCATACCTCGGGTTTTGGAAATGTCATGAATAATCATCATCCTCAAGTTTTCACTTTCTCCAAACCAAGCTTAAAAACGAGATCATTGTTATTATAAGTTAGTAGACTAACACGAACTCATGTGGGCCAATTATTCACTTAGACTCCCTTATTCCTAGGTGAATCTCTTATATTTTATTGTTGTCTTGAATAATCACGAGGATACATTGTTTGACTTATTTCGATAGTTTATTAGGCCGAAAATAAAGTGAACGATTTAATCAATAGTTAGCTAAAGGACAAAATCTTTTAAAACTGCTACTCGGGACCTCATAAAGTTCATATCTTGGCATAACTCGCTTCGCAATTTGAGACCTTTCTCGGACTGATATTTGGCAGCGACTTCATACTTCAAACCTTGAGAGACGTTCATGAAATTATGGTCTTCTCTTCATAATGGAATTTATTCACTTGAAGTTTTGAGAGATTCATACTTGGACCACGACTTCTTCATTTTTCTCCAATCTTTATTTTGGACTTTGATATACAACGATCCGCCTCCTTTTTGGCTTGGATCTATTTATCCTCATACCTTGCTAGGGTCTTTTCGGATACACTTCTCCATGACTTTTGGGGAGTTTTTGCTTTTCGTCGTGTGTCTCGATCCTTCATATTGATTTTTGATAAATGATTCTTCACATCACTTTTGGATCTTTAGCAACAAAATGTAGCCCTCATGCCTTGTTAGGGCCTTTTCGGACTCGCCAATCTTCGCATCCCGCTTCAATAAGTTATGCCTTGGCTATGAACTCTAATCCATACCGAGCAACTTTTAAACGATCTTGGGCTAGAAGCTAAGTAACTTTTCAAATCGTACAACCTTATTTATTGCAGATAAAATTATTAGCAGGCGATGGGAGAATAGGCTTATAATTAACTCACATAAATTCACGAAAGAATGCCAAACTTATAATTGGCTCTATCATCTCTCGTTCTCCACAGTTTAAAATCTCAAGTAATGAGACTTGTGGATACTTAGCCTATTAAATCAAAGTTTTGGGTTTTCGAGTCGCCTATAGGATCTTGCAAATTCTTAGACTTTTTCAAGTTTAGAAATCGCGTTTTAAAGTTCCCTTGATAAACGACTCTCTAGGATCAATTATAGGAACTTGCGAAAAGTTCTAGTTCATAACCCTTGAGAGTTAAGACTTTCACGTTTTATAGCTCCCTATATAAGCCTAGCAAAACTTGACTTAAACACGTTAAGGATACTAGCTAGAGTAAACTTAGATAAGTAAACTCGGGTTGAGTAAAAAGATTCACAACGTTTGAAAATTAAAACCACTTTATTAAACATTTATTCTAATAAGGAAAGAAAATAACTATACAAAGGGCAAAACAAATAGGCCAAAATAGATCAAAAATTTTGAAAAATGTCGAAAAATTGATTTTCCGGTTAAAATGAGGACAAATACAAGGAAAAGGCCACTTAACTTCGATAGAAGTCCCCCCCTACACTTAATATAAACATTGTCCTCAATGTTTAAGCATGTGGGAGTAAACTCCCCTACACTTAGGACATTGTGCACTTTGTTTAAATCTTGCTAAGGAAGAGACAACTAAAGAGATTCCTATTTTAATATTGAGAAAATATAAAATAGTGAATCGAAAAGAGTTTAGGATAGAACCGGGAAGAAGTGGACACAGAATCACGGGTCGTCAAGAATCATCAAGAGTGGATCATTGAAGCTCGAATCCCTGATTAAAAGAAGAGAGGAAATAAAAAACCAACGGGTCTCCCCCTACACTTATGAGAAAGAAAGCGAAAAGATAGATGCATGGGTTGCCTCCTAAGAAGCACTTGATTTTTGATTACCGAGTCGTAAGCCTGACTCGACCTTGATTAGCATAGGAAGAAGCATGAAACATATCCACCGGGATTAAAGACATAGTTTTCGTCCATCAAATAGCAGAGGCTTAAGGCGAACAAGGAAAGCCAAACAAGAGTAGGCAAGGTTCCCTTAAGTAGCGATGGAGCACGGTGGAAGCAAGGGTGAAGTGGTGCAAGCAGATTTCCATAAGTTCCAAAGATATTTCCTTTTATTTCATCAGGTGGATACTGAGATGGCTGCAGAATATCGATACCAGGGTCGAACACCTTTTCCTTTAAAGGAAAATAGCACTCAGGCTCAACAGAGTGTGAAGAAGATCCGCGAAGAAGCACAACCTCGTCCTCAGAAGGGGGATAAAGAGGTGTTAAATCATATGTGCTGCAGATATTGGTGTCGACCGGTTTCTTCTCCTTTGAAAGAATGTTCTTCAAATCCAAAGTAGGATCAAGACGATAATCTTCAAAATCTAAAGGAGGTGCATCACTCTCATGAGGGAAGTAAGTGTTGAGAAAAGCAGAGAAATCTTCCTCAAATGAGTAATCGTCCAAAGTAGGATCGAGTTATGGCGGAGGATCTTCATCATGTGAAGAATCGCTCGAAAGAGTATCGACCTCATCAAAATCATCATATGTAGGCAGGTCGGGATACTCAGAAGTAAGGTCATCATAATCATCCGAATCTGAGCTAGACTCATCATCATAAGCATCAAAGACCGGTGGAGAATCATAAATGGGAGAAGGTTCCAAATTGGAGAGAGAATCATCCACATCATCATGAAACAGTGGATTATCATTGCAAGACTCGAATAGAGGATTGTTGTAGATGGTAAAATCATCGAGCACATTAATCATATTCACTGATTCGCGGCCTCCAAAGGTTGTACTTATAAGCTTCCCCATTTTGAAAACTTGTGCATCATCCCCGACTCTTAAGATTAACTCACCTTCGGCCACATCCACTAAAGCTCGTCCGGTTCTCAAGAATGGCCGACCAAGTATTAAAGGAATACGACGGTCCATTTCATAATCAACGACGACAAAGTCGACCGGGAAAGTAAATGTGCCAACTTTAATAAACACGTCTTCGGCTATACCAACGGGGTAAGCGAGAGTGCGATTAGCAAGTTCAAGAGTCATCTTTGTTGGAGTAAGGTCGGGCAATGATAGTGTTTTCCAAACACTCAAAGGCATAAGATTAATACTGACCCCGAGATCAGCAAGGGCAGTAAATTCTTCAGTTTTGTTGAAAACGCAAGGCAACACAAAACGACCGGGATCTCCAAGCTTTTCCGGAAGTTCTTTAAGAATAACTGCAGAGCAGTTTTCATTTAAGCGTGTGTTGGCGAGTTCAATCAGCTTCTCCTTCTTGTTAAGCAATTCCTTAAATGCTTTGACAAATTTGGGCATGTGGACAAGTGCTTCAAGAAAGCTAATGTTGAAGTTCATTTGAGAGATCATCTTCACATAGCGTGACACTTTAGAGTCATCCTTGGTTAGCATTTTGGTCTTGCCTAAACGAGAAGGATATGGGATATTTGGTTTGGGTGGGGAAGGTGCAGGTGTAGTAGGTAAAGGTTGAGATGTTGAAGGGTCCTTCCTAGGTACATCGTCATGACGAGGCGGAGATGGTAATGGTGCACTAATACTAGGTGTAGGAGGAGTAGGGATAAATGGTGGTGGAGGAGGTGTAGATGATGGGGGTGGGATTGGTGGTCCTACGATGGTGACTCCACTACGAGTAGTAATAGCACTCACATTTGCTCGCGGATTGGTGACGGTGTTTGAAGGTAGAGAACTCGAAGAAGAAGGTTGAGCGGCGGGCAAGAAACTAGCAAGCATATTCTTTGAATCATTCGTTTGATTGCTGAAGGAGGATTGAATATTATCTCGAAGCTCGGATCTTATCTCATTTCCTTGCTTGGTAATATCTCCTTTCAAATTTATAATTTGGCTCTGCAGATTCTTGATTTGCTCACCTTGGGTTCTCATTATGGCTTCAACATCGGGGTTAATGGGTGGGGTTTGTTGAGCGGGTGGGTGATAAGGATTAGAAACACGAGGTAGGATTTGGTTGCTTCTATTGTAGTTGTTGGCGGGGTTTTGGTTTTCAGGAGAAAAACCGGGTGAAAGTTAGTTGTTGGACCGGTAACTCAGCAAATTTCTATCCCCTTGAGGTCGAGCTTGGTAATTTTCCGGTGAATAATTACCGTAAGCTGCATACACATTTTCCGGATTTCCTTGAGTCGAAGGACAATCGGTGTATGAGTGTGGACTGCCGCATGTTTCACAAGGATTAGCAACCGCTTTAACTTGTTGTTGTTGTTGGTTTGAAGCGAGAAGCGTGATACTTTTGCTCATTTCAGTCATCATGCGGGTGAGTTCGGTCATATCAGGGTTTGCTGAGGTGGAAGAAACATTGACTCTCGGGTTGTTCTTTGAAGAAGCGGAGGAATCCCAGTTTTTGTGGTGAGTAGTCATGTTCTGAATTAACTCTCTACACTCCTCAGGTCTCCTTTTCATAAATGTGCCACCGGCGGCTGCATTAATCGTATCACGATCTCGAAAAGTCAATCCGTTGTAGAAAGTATCAATCAATGTGACGGGAAGCATGTTGTGGTTTGGACAACGATCAATCAAGACATTATATCTTTCCCAAGCATCAAAAAGAGATTCATCGGGTTCTTGCATGAAACCGCTGATTTGATTGCGAAGGCTCGTGACCATGGATGGTGGAAAGTAGCGCGACAAAAAGCGTTGAGTCATGTCATCCCAAGTATGAATAGAATTCTTCGGGAGACGATCAAACCATTTCTCGGCGTGATGCGATAAAGTATGTGGGAAGAGTTGTAGGCGTAGAACATCCATTGTGGCACCAGGCAACTTCATGCTTTGGGTGATTGTAATGAACTTGTCGAGGTGTTTGTTGGCATCATCATCAGGCAATCCACGGAATGGGTTAGTTTGCACTTGCTGAATCATGTGGTGCTTCAACGAAAACTCCGGAGCGTTGATTTGCATCGGCGCAATCGGTCCTCCTCGACCAAACATGGTAGGTTGACAAAGCTCCTCCATGGTCCGAAGATCGGGTTGTGGAAGAACATTGTTGTTATTGTTGAGGTGCGGTGGATTATTATTGTTGTTAACACCTGACATAGCTAAATCTTCTTGAGTCTCGGGCTCTTGATAATTAGAAGATCTAGTACGCATACACCTGAAAATGCAAAAGAAAAAGAAACCAAACGCAAAGACAATATATATACACAATAAAAATAAAATCTTTTTGGATTTTTGAAATTTTTAATTTTTATGGATTTTTAACAATTTTTAATTTTTATGGTTTTTTGAATTTGTTATGCAAAAAAAATAACGCTCACAAGTGAACGGATCCCAAAAAGCAACGCGTCTCTCACAGAAAACCGTTAATCTTTACGAAAAGAGCCGACAGTGGCGCCATTTGATACACGGCTTTTGACACCCCGTATAAAAATTAGTTCGTTTAAGTATGTCTCTTTGAATTGAAAACTGCGTTTAATGTGCGACTCAGCTGTTCTTTGGTGAAACAAAAGTGTGTCGTTGTAGTATATTAAATGTGCAAAAACAATTAAAGTAAAAGTGCAGTAATTAAAATCTAATTTAAAGTAAATGACAAGTATTAAAAGCGTGACTAAAATTAAAGGGCACTAAAAGTAAATAAGGCAAACTTAAAACTAACTAAGGAAAACTTAAAGCGCAACTAAAACTAAATCTTAAACTAAGGCAAGGCTAAAATAAATCTAAGGTAATTAAACTTAAAGTGCGACTAAGTAAAAAGGCGGGAAAAATAAAGTTCGAAATTAAAAAGGCAGAAAATTAAAATAAAACTAAAAATAAAAGAACCTATCCGGAATAAGTTGGCTTACTCGGAATGTTTTCCTATCCTGAATATTGTCACCTATTCGGAATACGAACTCTATCCGGAATAAATTACCTATTCGGAATATGCCTTCTATGCAGAATAATCTCCCTATGCGGAATATCTAGTCTTACCTGGAATAAGTCCTCTACTCGGAATATCCTTCCTATCCGGAATATACAGCTTACTCGGAATAAGTTCCTATTCGGAATAAGGACCCTTATGCGGACTATCTGCCTATGCGGAATAAAGAATATTCCGAATAGGAAGCTTTCTAAAACCTTTATTCGGAATGTGCAGCACAAACCTTTACTCGGAATGATTTTGAAGATCAGCACCTGGGAAAGATAAGAAACAAATACCCGAAGAACAAGGAACAAGAAATATGCACGAATTTAATCAAAACAAAGCTAAATCAACAACAAGATTAAAACAAACTAACAAATAAACATCTATTAATCATAAACAATCAATCCAAAACAATCAAACTCACAAAACTAATCAAAATAATCAAAACCCACTTAAATGAATCAACAAAAATCAAGAACATGAACATAAACAAATCAACATAAAGATTAAAGAAAGGTAGAATGAGATTAACAAGATAAAGATAAAGATTAACAAGAATTAAAAGAAAAACTTACTTGAAATTAAATGGTAATTAAGGTGCAAGACAAGAATTTAAATTTGACAAGTATTTAAATGACAGGTAATTAAAAGTGGAAGAACTAATTGTCAGTATTAGCCAACAAAATGAAAATGATTAAGAACTAATCTATATATAGGGGAGGATTAAGGAATGCTTAGGAAGTTTCCTCCCCTCTTTCCTTTCTCCTTAATTGCATCATTAGGTCCTTCCTTCTTAATCTCTTTGTTAATTGCACCATTAGTCAAGCCTTTAAATCTTCTTTAATCTTGGACTTTAATGACTTTTGGCTCGGGATTTCTTTGAACTCGTCTTTTAATTCTTCAATAAAGTAGACTTGAGTTCTTCGGCTTTAAGTAAACTTCCTTCTTTCGACTTTTTCTTCGATAAATCTTCAGAATTGGTCTTGGACTTCCGTTCTTTTTGCACTCTTGACTTCTCGACTTCATCTTTTCATCTTTTTCTTCAATAAAATCCCGTGAATGCCGTGTTTTCTCCACTTTTCACAATTTCATCCTAAATCACAAAAAAAACACAAACCACGCATAATTTCGACATATAAGACATAAAATACACGTTTTGGCTCGGTTATTATTGTAATTAAGTGGTGAAAAGGATGGGTGTTTACACGCCTATCGGTATGCGAGAGTTCTATTAGCTAATTCGAGAGTCATGCGAGTCGGTACAAGGTCGAGTAATGATAATTGTTTCCATATCAAGAGTGGCATAAGATTGATGCTAGCACCGAGATCCGCTAAAGCCATACAATCATTAATTTGAGGAAACGAGCCAAGTAACACGAATCGTCCGGGATCTCCTAGCTTTTTGGGAAGCTCTTTGAGAAGAATCACGGAACAATTCTCATTTAAACGAGTGTTCACAAGCTCTACCGTTTTTTTTCTTATTGAACAAATCTTTGAACATTTTCACAAATTTAGGCATTTGAGCAAGTGCTTCAATAAGGTTAATGTTAACATTCACTTTGGAAATCATTTTCAAAAAGTTGGAAACGTGAACGTCTTCTTTGGTAAGCAACTTAGCCTTGTCTAACCTAGAGGGATAAGGGATATTGGGCTTTGAAGTTGAAGGTTGAGAAGGAGAAGGACTCGCTTCTTGAACAACCTTAGGGTTAGGCTCATTAGGAAATGGAGAACTAGTACTAGGAGTGGTAGTGGGAGGAGTCACCGAAGGGGGAGTAGGATTACTCATTATGACCTCCAGGCCTTGTCTCTCCTTTATGGGCGAAGAGATGGAAGGTACCACTAAAGTGGCTCCACTTCAAGTAGTGATAGCACTCACATTAGCACGAGGGTTAGTCTCGGTATTAGAAGGTAAGGCTCCTTGGGGTCTAAGGGCTTGCAACATTTGCACGAATTTCCTCGGTGGACTCTTGCATTTGTTTCATAGTTCTCTCAGGTTTGGTCAATTTTTGGAGAACCAAGTCCATTTGAGGATTAGTAACATTCCCTTGATTAAACCCTTGATTACCTTGAGTATGAAACACTTGATTTTTAAAACCTTGGTTTTGAAATTTATTAGGATTTTGAAAGCCTTGATTATGAAAACCTTGGTTATTAAAGCCTTGATTATTATTAAACCCTTGGTTTTGCCCATGAAAATTCCCTTGATGTTGGTTAAAACCCTTTGTATTTGAATTACCTTAAAATTACCCCTTTGAGGACCTTGGTTCCTATTTTGGTATTGTGTATTATTGGCGGGTGGGGGTGGTCTTTGTGGAGCTACAAAACCTGGGGGAGCCAAATAGTTAGTACTCTTATAAGACAAATGGTTAACATCAACATTTGGTTTAAAGTGAACCCTCTCATTTTCGTTGGAATTGTAAGCATAAACTTCTTGTTGTTGATTGTAAACCTTGTCACAATTATAGCACGAATGAGGTCCACCACAAGTTTCACAAGTTTCAAAAGTCTCATTTAAAGCGTGTACATGTGTAGTGGGAAGGTTATCTCTTAAAGCAAGTTGTTTCACAATTGAAATAAGATCCTTAATTTTATTAGTCGCCTCATTATCACTAGCACTAGCCATTGTAGCCCTTACACTCTTGGTTTGAACTTTTGCCTTATTTTCAATTATATTCCAAGCATCATTCATTGATTTAACCAAAAAATTTCCCCTCGAAGCACTATTTAGTGAGTCTTGGTCATTCAAAGTTAATACATTGTAAAAAGTATTAATTTGATGAGCTTTAGTAAAACCATGTTGAGGACACTTTCTCAAAAGCTCCTTAAATCTATCCCAAGACTCACTAAAAGTTTCCCTATATTTTTGTTCAAAGGTAATGATGTCATACCTTAAAGAGGGGGTCCGTGATGGTGGGAAAAAGTAGTTAATGAACTTGGTCTTTAAATCCGCCTATTAATACAAAGCTTTAGCACCAAGTATAAAATCTTATCGTCCGAATCTCTTCGAATTGATTATTGGTAGAAAGTGTGACTCAATTGTTCTTGGTGGAATAATAAATGAGTGGTTCGATTATCTATTTTAAACTAATAGCAAATATGAAAGTGTCGTTGAGTAAAGTAAAAGCTTTGAAAATTAAACAAAAATAACGAGTTAAAAATAAATGATTGAAAACATTAAAACACGATTAGAAAAACACTTGAACACTTAATGAATCTAAAACTTGAAAACTTAGTAAAAACAAAACTTAAACCATCGGAATAGTCCCAACTGGAATCAGATCGAGATACTGGAAAATGAACAAATCGGAATGTTGGAAAACATAACAAATCGGAATACCAAAGAATACCCTCGTCGGAATGATGGAGCAATCGGAATCCCTGATCGGAATCCAGTAAAAGAAAGTAATCGGAATATGGTAGAAATGCCCCAATCGGAATGTGACACAAACCACCCTCGTCGGAATGTCAAAGAGTCCCCACAATCGGAATGTGAAACCCTAATCCGATCAGGGTGATCGGAATGAGGGGGTAGTAGTCGGAATGTTCAATCGGAAAAGGGTTTAACCTTTTCCGACTATCTAGTGATTCGAAAACAAGTCAAGTGATATGCTATGTTTGATAAGCTAACACCAACACTTCACCAAATCAGTAATGAAATAAACTAAATAAGCTCGAATAAGAACTTTTCCAAACTTAAAATAAGCAATCTTTTAAATCAAACCATAAAAAGATGAAACTTTTTAAGAAAACTTTCAAAAAGTAAATAAGCTAAACATACAAATAAGCCAATAAGCACCAAGATCTTAAAGCTTAACCGTTTGAAAGCTTATATAGGAATAAAAAGATTAACTTTTTTTAAGCACGAAAACATCAAGATCAACACGGATCATAAATATTTCGCACCAAAAGTAAACTAAAATCAAGAAAGGTAGAAAGAGGTTAATGAACAAAAAGCTTAATTTGAACTTGATTAATGAAATCAAAAATACAAAAAGCTTAATCTTGAAAGATTAAAAGAAAGAAAAGATGAAAACTTAGTGAGAGAAAGTTTGGAACTTTCTCTCTCTAAAAACTAGAAAGGAAAAATGAAAAAAATGAAACTAGCTAACTCCCCTCCTAATGTGATTAGGAGGGTATTTATAGGCTAAGTGGGAGGTGCATGTGTGGTGTGCTTCATTCTTTCTTTTCTTCTCGACTCGATTTAATTCTTTGTCTTTTCTCGACGTCGTCTCGGGATTTGAACTTGTCTTAATAATTTTCTTCTTTAATTTAGACTTAAGTTCTTCGACTTCATTAAACTTCCGTCTCTAGACTTTTTCTTCGATAAATCTTCAGAATAGGTCTTGGACATCCGTTCTTTAAGCACTCTTGATCTCTTAACTTCGTCTTTTCTCGTTTTCTTCGATAAAAGCCCGTGAAAGCCCGTGTTTTCTTCCTTTTTTATCTTTTGGTCCTAAAACACAATAAAAACACAAACCATGCATAATTCCGACTTTTACGACATAAAATACACGTTTTGGTCTTGTTATTATTGGAAATAAGTGGTAAAAGGATAAGTGTTTTCACACTTATTAAATCTCCTACACTTGACCATTGCAATGTCCTCATGTAATGCATAAATTTTAAAGCACGGTTTACATTTTCCATCATAAATAACCCACCTTGGCCTTTATTAAATACTAAACATTTATGGAAAGTAAAAAGATAAAAACAAGTAAAGAAATCAAAGACTTACATGGGTTTTTGGCTGCCATGAACGTTTATCATCCTCAAGTTTCATGTTCCCCATACCAAGATTAAAAATGAGATCATTGTTATTATAATTTAGCAAACTAACACAAATTCATGTGGGCCAATTATTCACTTAGACTCCATTATTCCTAGGTGTATCTCTTATATTTTATTGTTGTCTTGAATGATCACGAGGATGCATTGTTTGACTTATTTCGATAGTTATTTAGGCTGAAAATAAAGTAGGACGATTTAATCAATAGTTAGCTAAAGGACAAAATCTTTTAAAACTGCTTCTCGGGACCTCATAAAGTTCATATCTTGGCATAACTTGCTTCACGATTTGAGACCTTTCTCGGACCGATATTTGGCAGCGGCTTCATACTTCAAATCTTTGAGAGACGTTCATGAAATTATGGTCTTCTCTTCATACTAGGAATTTCTTCACTTGAAGTTTTTGAGAGATTCTTCATACTTGGACCACGACTTCTTCATTTTTCTCCAATCTTTATTTTGGACTTTGATATACAACGATCCGCCTCCTTTTAGGACTTGGATCTATTTATCCTCATACCTTGCTAGGGTCTTTTCGGATAGACTTCTCCATGATCTTTAGGGGAGTATTTGCTTTTCGTCGTGTGTCTCGATTCTTCATATTGATTTTCGATAAATGATTCTTCACCTCACTTTTGGATCTTTAGCAACAAACTGTAGCCCTCATGCCTTGTTAGGGCCTTTTCGGACTCAATCTTCGCATCCCGCTTCAATAAGTTATGCCTTGGCTATGAACTCTAATTAATACCGAGCAACTTTTAAACCATCTTGGGCTAGAAGCTAAGTAACTTTTCAAATCGTACAACCTTATTTATTGCAGATAAATTTATTAGCAAGCGATGGGAGAATAGGCTTATAATTAACTCACATAAATTCATGAAAGAATACCAAACTTATAATTGACTCTATCATCTCTCGTTCTCCACAATTTAAAATCTCAAGGAATGAGACTCGTGATGCTTATCCTATTAAATCAAAGTTTTGGGTTTTCGAGTCATCTATAGGATCTTGCAAATTCTTAGACTTTTTCAAGTTTAGAAATCGCATTTTGAAGTTCCCTTGATAAACAACTCTCTAGGATCAATTATAGGAACTTGCGAAAAGTTCTTGTTCTTAACCCGTGAGAGTTAAGATTTTCGCGTTTTAAAGCTCCCTATATAAAAGCCTAGCAAAACTTGACTTAAACTCGTTAAGGATACTAGCGAGAGTAAACTTAGATAAGTAAACTCGGGTTGAGTCAAATTATTCACGACTTTGAAAAAAAATTTAAAACCACTTTATTGAAAATTTATTCTAGCAAAGGAAAGAAAATAACCATAACAAAGGAAAATACAACTATACAACTAGGCCAAAATAGATTAAAATTTTTGAAAAATGTCGAAAAATCAAATTTTCCGGTTAAAATGAGGACAAATTCATGGAAAAGACCACTTGCTTCGATAGAAGTCCCCCTACACTTGATATAAACATTGTCCTCAATGTTTAAGCATGTGGGAGTAAACTCCCCTACACTTATGACATTGTGCACTTTGTTTAAATCTTGCTAAGGGAAGGACAACTATAGTGATATCAATGTGAACATATAAGATATGAAATATTGAATCACGAGAGTTTAGGATAGAACCGGGAAGATGGGAACACGGGATCACGGTTCGTCAAAAGTCATCGAGGTGCTCTTTGAAGCTTGAATCCCTGTAGAGAATAAGAAACAAGACAACAAACACATACGGGGCTCCCCCCTACACTTATTATGAAAACGATAAAGGAAAGATCACGGGTTGCGTCCCGAGAAGTGCTTGTTTTTGATAACCGAGTCACGAGCCTGACTCGACCCAAAACTAGTTCATGGGAAACGTGGTGAGGGATGGAATCATCTCATGAGAGATGTCCTCACCAAAGTACAGCTTCACGAGCTGGCCATTCAACTTAAAATTAGGCCCATTTGGCTGAGAAAGCTCAATGGTACCATATGGAAAGACTTTGGTGACGGTGAATGGACTAGACCAGCGGCTCTTCAACTTGACCGAGAAGATCTTCAACCGAGAGTTAAAAGTAAGACTTGATCACCAATGTGGAACTCTCGGTTCTTAATCCTTGCATCATGGATGATCTTGGTCTTCTCCTTGTAGATCAGTGAGTTCTCGTAAGCTTCATTCCTCAGTTCATTAAGCTCGTTGAGTTGAATCTTCTGAAGATCACCGGCTTTGTTGATGTCGAAGTTAGCCCACTTCAAGGCCCAATATGCCTTATGTTCCAGCTCAATAGGAAGGTGGCATGCTTTCCCGTACACAAGACGATAAGGTGTGCAACCAATCGGGGTCTTATGTGCGGTACAAAAAGCCCACAAAGCATCGTCTAACTTATCGGCCCACGCGGCACGATGCTCTCCCACAGTACGTTCCAGAATTTGCTTCAATCCACGGTTGGAAATCTCGGCTTGACCATTGGTTTGGGGATGATAAGCGGTGGAAAGACGGTGATTGACACCATACTTAGCCATGACTCTTGGAAATTGATCATTGCAAAAATGAGTCCCGCGGTCACTGATGATAGCATGAGGAACACTGGATCGAGCAAAGAGCTGCTTCAAAAAGTTCACAACCACCCTCGCATCGTTCGTAGGGAGAGCTAATAAGTGTGAAAACACTTATCCTTTTACCACTTATTTCCAATAATAACAAGACCAAAACGTGTATTTTATGTCGTAAAAGTCGAAATTATGCGTGGTTTGTGTTTTTATTGTGTTTTAGGACCAAAAGATGAAAAAGGAAGAAAACACGGGCTTTCACGGGCTTTTATCGAAGAAAACGGGAAAAGACGAAGTCAAAAGATCAAGAATGCATAAAGAACGGAAGTCCAAGACCTATTCTGAAGATTTATCGAAGAAAAAGTCTAAAGACGGAAGTTTAATGAAGTCGAAGAACTCAAGTCTAAATTAAAGAAGAAAATTATCAAGACAAGTTCAAATCCCGAGACGACGTCGAGAAAAGACAAAGAATTAAATCGATTCGAGAAGACGTGAAGAAAGAAAGAAAGAAGAGGCAACACATGCACTCCTTCCATTTTTTCCTATAAATACCCTCCTAATACACATTAGGAGGGTAGTTAGTTTTAGTTTTAGTTTTCATTTTTCACTTTTTCTAGTTTTTAGAGAGAGAAAGTTCTCCACTTTCTCTCACTAAGTTTTCATCTTTCTTTCTTTTAATCTTTCAAGATTAAACATTTGTGTATTGTTGATTTCATTAATCAAGTTCTAGTTAAGCTTTTAATCTTTCATCTCATTCTACCTTTCTTTGATTTTTAGATTAATTTTGGTGCGAACTTCATTTGATCCGTGTTGTTCTTAATGATTTCGTGCTTAAAAATTAATCTTTTTATGCTTACTTAAGTTTTCATACGAATAAGCTTTAAGATCTTTGTGCTTATTGGCTTATTTACATGTTTAGCTTATTTACTTTTTAAAAGTTTCCTTAAAAAGTTCATTTTTTATATAGTTTGATTCAAAAGATTGATTATTTTGAGTTTGGATAAGTTGTTGATTGTGCTTATTTAGTATATTTCACTTTTGATTCGTGCTAATCTTGGTGTGAGCTTATCATAGTAGCTTATCACTAGCTTATTTTCGAATCCCACATAAATCGGAAAGGGTCTAAACCCCTTTCCGATTGCTGTATTCCGATCATCACCCCCCTTTATTCCGATCGTATTGATCGGATAAGGGTTTTGAACTTTCCGATTTGCACCCCATTATTCCGATCGTATTGATCGGATTAGGGTTTTACCCATTCCGATTGGAGTCTTGAAGAACATTCCGATCTGGATCCGTTGGTTAATATTTCGATTGGGTGTCTACTACATTCCGATTTGATTCATTTTTAGGGTATTCCGATTGTGGTATTTTGTAACATTCCGATAGCTTCCAGTTTGTCAATATTCCGATTAGCCTGTGTTTATTACATTCCGATTAGTGCCTTTTCCATTATTCCGATCAGCCTTATTCCGAGCACACATTCCGATCATTCACTTTTAGCATATTCCGATTGGATGAATTCATGTTTCTACAAAAGTTTCTAAGTGTTAGTTTTATTTAGTGTTCAAGTATCTTTCTTATATTGCCTTTAAGTTTTCAAGCATTTATTTTTAACTCGTTATTTTTAGTATAATCTTTAAGTTTCTACTTTACTCAACGACACTTACTTATTTGCTATTAGTTTGAAATAGATAATCAACCGAACCATTCTCTTGTTCACCAAAAGACAATTGAGTCGCACTCTAGACCGGTAATCAATTCGAAAAGACTTGGGACTACGAATTTTGATACGAGGGGTAAAAACCAAGTATTAAATGGCGCCGCTGCCGGCTCTTTTCGTTAAGATTAACGGTTTATAGTGAGAGACGCATTGAATTTTGGGATCCGTTCTTTGAACGTTATTTTCCTTGCTTTAAAAATTTTCAAAAACTCTAAAAAATATAAAATTCTTCAAAAATACAAAAACATTAAAAAAATCAGAAAAAGCAATTCTTTTCCAACAGGTTTTGCACCTAAAAGATTATATAGATATTCTCTCTGTGTATATTTTTCTTCTGCAGGTGTATGCGTACTAGATCTTCGAACTATTCTGAACCCGAGACTCGTGAAGATTTAGATATGGCTGGTGTTCATAACAACAATAATAACCCACCTCTACCCAATTTGAATAATAATAATAACAACAACAACAACAATGTCCCCTTACCTGATTTATGAACAGTGGAGGAATTGTGTCAACCCACCATGAACGGACGCGGAGGCCCGATTGCGCCGATGCACGTCACGGCTCAGGAGTTTTCGTTGAAGCATCACATGATCCAACAAGTGCAAACTAACCCATTTCGCGGAATTCCGGATGATGATGCCAACAAACACCTCGACAAATTTATTACCATCACCCAAAGCATGAAGTCGCCCGGTGTTTCTATGGATGACCTTCGCCTTCAACTATTTCCCCACTCACTTTCTCACCATGCCGAAAAATGGTTTGACCGTCTCTTAAAGAATTATATTCATACTTGGAATGACATGACTCAACGCTTTTTGTCGCGCTACTTCCCACCATCCATGGTCACAAGCCTTCGTAACCAAATTAGTGGATTCATGCAAGACAATGATGAATCGCTCTTTGATGCTTGGGAACGATACAATGATTTGATCGACCGCTGTCCAAATCACAACATGCTCCCCGTTACTCTCATTGATACTTTCTACAATGGTGTCACTTTTCGTGATCGTGACACGATCAATGCCGCCGCCGGTGGTACTTTTATGAAAAGGAGATCGGAGGAGTGTAGAGAGTTGATTGAAAATATGACTACTCACCACAAGAATTGGGATTCATCCGCATCCTCAAGATCTAACTCAAGAGTCAATGTTTCTTCTACTACTTCCAATCCCGAGATAACCGAACTTACCCAACAAATCGCAGAGATGAACAAGAATTTCATGACCATGGCCACAAACCACTTTCAACAAGCTAAAGCCGTTGCTATTTCTTGTGACACATGTGGTGGTCCTCATTATTATAATGATTGTCCTTCTACTCAAGGCAATTTTTATGAAAACGTTAACGCGGCATACGGTACTTATCCCACGGGAGGCTATCAAGCTCGTCCTCAAGGAGACCGTAGCTTGCTAAGTTATCGTTCAAACAACTATCTTGCTCCACTCGGTTTCCCTCCTCAAAACCAAAACCAACAACAAAGCTATAACCGAAACAACCAATCCCAACCTCGTGCTACCAATCAATATCAATCCCAAAGAAACCCATACCCACCTCAAGGAAATTCTCAAGCTTACCAAGCTCCACCTCTCAATCAACCGATGGCATTAAATCCAGACGTCGAGACGTTCATGAAGACTAATAGAGAGATGGTGACGAATCTTCAGAGTTAATTCGTCAACTTGAAGGGAGAAATGGCAAAACAAGGGAACGATATTCGAGCCGAGCTAAGGAATGACATGGCAAAACAAAGCAATGAAATTCGTGCAGACATGAGAGATTCTTTCAGCACTCAAGCGCTTAACATCCGTGATATGATCGGTTCGCTCTTCCAAGGTAATCAACCCTCTTCTTCGGGTACTCTTCCGAGTAACACCGTTGCGAACCCAAGAGGGGAGATGAAAGCAATCACCACTCGTAGTGGAAAAGGTTATACGGAACCCGAGCTTCCTACACCTCCACCCGTGATTGTGAACAAGGAAAAAGAGAAACTTTCCTCACCTCCTTTGCCTTCTACCCCAATTTCCCAACCACCCGTGGTTGTGAGTGATCCTACTCCCCTAAAGCCTTCTTCTTCATCCAATATACCTTATCCTTCAAGGTTGAGGAAAGAGAAGCAAAAGAGCAAGGATGATATTCAAGTTTCAAACTTTCTTAAAATGTTTAAACAATTGAATTTTAACATCTCCTTTGCCGAGGCTCTCACTCACATGCCTAAATACGCGAAGATGTTTAAAGATCTTCTTAGTGACAAGGAGAAGCTTCTTGACATTTCTCAGACCCAACTTAATGAGAATTGCTCCGCCGTTCTCTTAAGGAAATTGCCCACCAAACTTGGTGATCCGGGTCGCTTCTTGATTCATTGCAACTTCCCGGGAGTAGAGAATTGCATGGCCCTAGCCGATCTAGGTGCCAGTATAAACTTAATGCCTTTAAGTGTTTGGAAGCAATTATCTCTCCCCGAGCTAGTCCCCACCAAAATGACCTTGGAATTAGCTAACCGTACGGTTGCTTATCCAGTGGGGATAGCCGAAGACGTTTTCGTTGGCGTTGACAAATTCACCTTCCCGTCAGATTTTGTTGTCGTTGACTACGAGATGGATCCTCGTGTTCCATTAATCGTTGGGCATCCCTTCTTGAGGATCGATCGCACTCTCATTGATGTAGCCGCGGGCGAAATAATCATGAGAGTTGGTGACGATAAAATTGTCTTCAACATGGGTAAGATTTCTAAGCAACCTTATTCATATGAGAGTGTTAATGCTATTGATATTCTCGATGAGGCTTGTGAAGAACATTTTCATGATGCTTGCAAAAGTACTCTTTCTTCTCTACCCAATGTTGAGACCGTTGCCTCAATTGCTCCGGCATTGACTCCTTTTGGAGAAAGTGACTTGGATGATTTCGAAGCTAGCTTGGGTCCTCTCGATATTAAGTATGATGATTCGTCCACCGATTGGGATGAAGACATTCGTACTATTGAGAGACTTCTCAATGAAGACCCGTCTTCTCCTCCTTCTCCTAAAGAGGTGACTAATGATGATCCATCTTTAGTTTCACCATCTATTGAGGATCCTCCCACTCTTGAGCTTAAGGACCTACCTCCTCACCTTGAGTACGTTTTCCTTGAAGACAACAAGAAGTTATCGGTCATCATCGCAAAGGACCTGAAAGAAGAAGAAAAATCCCGACTTATCGCCGTGTTGAAGAAGCATAAAAGAGCAATCGTTTGGAAAATCTCCGATATTCGCGGAATTGATCCTCACTTTTGCACACATAAAATTCTCATGGAGGACGACTTTAAGCCCACAATTCAAAGCCAACGAAGGGTGAATCCTAAAATCCATGAAGTCATCAAAAAAGAGGTTATCAAACTTCTTGATGCGGGTATGATTTACCCTATTTCGGATTCACCATGGGTTAGTCCAGTCCAATGTGTGCCTAAGAAAGGCGACATCACCGTTGTGCCCAATGCAAACAACGAGTTGATTCCTACACGTCTCGTTACTGGGTGGAGAGTTTGTATAGACTACCGCAAACTCAATGATGCCACGAGAAAGGATCATTTCCCTCTTCCTTTTATGGACCAAATGCTTGAACGTTTAGCGGGTAATGAATATTACTGCTTTCTTGATGGTTTCTCGGGTTATTCCCAAATACCCATCGATCCCCAAGATCAAGAGAAGACAACATTCACTTGTCCCTATGGCACATTTGCCTACAAAAGGATGCCTTTTGGCTTATGCAGTGCCCCCGGGACTTTCCAAAGATGCATGTTGGCTATCTTCCATGACACGGTTGAGAAAACCATGGAAGTCTTCATGGAAAATTTCTCGGTCTTTGGGGATTCCTTCTCTTCTTGCCTTGCCAATTTGGAACGTATGCTTAAGCGGTGCGAAGACACTTGATATGAGCAAAAACTCATATCAATTTATCAACAAATCACCCTAAAACACAATAAAAATACTTAAACTTTGTGCTATAAAGCGGAATTATGTGGTAAGTTTTGTGTTTGTGCTCAAATAGGTAAGAAGGATACATTTTCAAGCAAACAAAGGAAAATCAAGCTTAATTTGATGAAAAAGAAAAAGAAGGATCAAAAGTGACGAGACTTTGAAGACAAAGGACCTATCTTGACAATCTCCTAAAGATGAAGGACCAAAAGTGTAAATATGACAAAGTCAAGATCAAAGTCAAATCTGGTCAACTATCAAGTCAACCAAGTCAAAGGATCAATTTTGTTCAAGAATGAAGTTTGAAGGACCAATTATGCCAAAGAAATGAAGTTACTAGCTCAAATTTACAAACTACCAAGTTAAGGGATTAATTCTGCCAACTTTGGAAAGTATAAACATGTTCAATCCGTGTGCTAACTCACAAGCCAATCAGAAACGAGTATTATGGAGTAGTGGATTGCCAACTGGATGGGTAATAAATGAGAGAGAGAATTAGTGGCGTATCCCAACAGTGATCCAACAGCCAATCATATTTCATCTTTTGGATAATGATCCGAGTGCTACTTCCACATCCAATATAAACATGACATGTGTCATCTTCATCAAAACGTATTGCCAGAATCGACTTTGAGCTAGAAGCAATTTCAAGGGATGATATAAACATGAAACTTGCTTGTTTTTGAGAGACGAATCTAATGAGCATAACCAATTAAGCTGAAATCAACTCAAGAGAAAATCCCCAAATTTGTTCTTCATCAACAAAATTCATTTGGCAGATTTTTGACACGTGGAAGCCTGGGATTGGTTCCAACACGTCACCAACCCCAACTGCTCTACTCCTGAAGTCTATAAACACCATGTTCAGCTCTCATTTCTGGTGTTGTAGAAAGTGCGAAATCACACACACTTAGTTTTTCCTCTCAACTCATTTCTTAGTTTCAGCTTAACAACTCAAGAGTTTGACACACTCTTGAGTCTGTTATAGTTAGTTGTAACAGTTTAACTACCCTTGTAACTACTTTCTCATTCAATAAAATTCAAATTTCCATTTTCCCTCCAAAACTCTCATACTATTCTACTGTTCATTACCTGCTTCATTGATCCCTTTTTGTTGCTGATTTTGGTTTGTTATGATCATCACTTGATCATAACTGACTAAGTGTGAAGATCATGGTTGTTTTACTTGCTTTGTTGATCCAGTTCCATTTCTAGTAGATTCTGATGAGTTCAAGTCCATTAATGGTGAATTCGATGGTTGTAGCTGATTGATTGGTAGTTGATAATGTGTTCTAGTGCTAAGGTGGTGGTTAGCACTAGACTATAGAGCTCAGCGCTCCTCTACTCCCCAAAGGAGGCCTTAGCTAAAGGTTTTGAGTTTCTGATTTTCAATTCCACTAACCAGTTGAATGCCTGCTTCATTCTAGCTTAATCTTGCTTGAATGCATGATAAAATTTGTTTTGGCCTGCTTTTGATCTGATCTTAGAGTTTTTGTAGCCTAATTGTAGCTTAAACTTGCTTTATAGTCTAGAACTTGTCATGTTCTTCAGTTTCTTTTCAGTCAATTAGCTTTGCTTACCATTTTGAGTTCTAGTTAAGTGTCCTGCTTGATTCTAGTTCTCACACACTTCATTTTGGCTACTAAACTTAGTTTGATAAATCCTTTAACTCAGTTTAACCATTTGCTCAATAATCTTTCATAAAAATTCCAAAAGATCAGAAAGTGGTGTTTGGCATTAGCTTGTATTTGATGTTTAAGTGTTAGAAATTGGCAAGTTTTGGTTCATTTCCAGTTAATAAGTCATATTAAATAGTTTTAAGTCATTTTCAAGTCAAGTGTTAGGTCAAAAAGGCAATTGGTTATAGAAAAAGTCTGGGTCAGTTTTATACTAGTTCCTTATCAGAAAGTTGTCAATTTGATTTGCTTGGCATTTCTTTTCTACTTGATGAAATTACCTCAAACCAGTTCTCAATTCTTAGTCAATATATGAACTTTGAAATTGTGTAAGGAATTTGTACAATATCAAATATTCAGCTAGGAATAAGCAAAAGTTTGAGCCATTGAGCAAATGCAAGTTACTGTAATTGCGCAAACTGCTTTTTCATATCTCAATTTCCACTTCAATAACTAGTCAATTTTCTTTCACAAAATCAATCAATAAGTGTTCGTGGTTGAATTTTGAGATTTTGGGCTTATTGAAAAATCTGGTCAACGAAAGTCAACATAAGCACTCTTTTTGCTTATTTTTGAATTCTGAGCTTATTACTGGATGATTTTTCATGAGACTTGATTTCCCGTCTTTATTTTGAGCTTATTAACAAGAATCTTCACTAAAATCTAGTTGTGCAAGTCTGGTTTAGCTTATAGCTTATTTTGTGCTATTTGAAATTAGCTTATCAGCTTTTCAGTAACTTTTAGCCAGTTTCCTTGGATAGGTCTAGCTTAAATCTGATTTTAAGTAGTTTGCAACTTGTTTGGTCGAATTTGGTTGAGAAATAAGCTCAAACGAGCTTATTGAAGTGTTAATCCCGTTTTTGGTGAAAAGTTTATAAAAATTGCAATTAGGTCCTTGTAGTATTAAACTGTTCTTAATTTTGGCTAATCTTTCCAAGTTTTTAGGGTTTTCATAAACACAGTCCTTACACTTTCAAGTTTGTTCAAATTCAGTTCGGAAGTTTCAATTTTGTTGAGAATTAGTTACTTGTTTGAACAATTTTCATCTTAAGTCCTTTTAGTTTACTGTTTTTACACATTCAGTCCTTATACTTTTTAGCTTTACATTTTGAGCATTTAAATTTCATAGAATTTACATTTCTAGTCCTTATAGTTTATTGAATTTAGATTTTGCATTTTAATTGAATAAAAACTTGGTATTTGCATATGTTTTACATATAAGTAGACGATATTTTTCATTGTCGCAAGACATTGGTTGAATTAGCAATAGAATATCCAAAAAAACATTACCAACCAAGAACAATTAAAAAACCCGATATTGTTAGGACTTTCAATTTGTTAAGAACTGAGAAAAAACGAACTTCAACTTTACACATTTCAAATGGCGCCGCTGCCGGTTCTTTGACTTTACGAGAGACTACCGATTGACGGTTTTCATTGGCTTTTGGGATCCGTTCACCTAGTGAACGTTATTTTGACGTATCATAAATCAAAAACAAATAAAAAATCAAAAATATAAAAATATATAAAAACTAAAAAATTAACAAAACAATTCTTTTCCTAAAGAATTGACCAAACAAATTAAAAAAATCCAAAAAGCGATCTTTTTCCTAAGAGATTGCACCCAAAAATATATATTATTGGATTCTCTCGGTTTTTATGTACATATAGTATTTTCTCTTAAAAACTCATAAATACAAAAATATTTTCCATATATTATTATAAGTAAATACGTATACGTATAAGAACAACTAATTCACATATTCTCCATAAGTATTGCCAAGGCAATACACCGTGTTGAGGGGCGTTCCGGTCCTTGACACGTGTATCGATCAAACAAAATAAAGCAAGAATAGATAAATACTCTCAATAAGCAACAATTCGAAGAATACAAACAATTAAGTGAATAGAAGGCGATGTGCTATAAAATGCCATCTAAGGGTCAATAAGTACTTAAGTGCTTCGCGCCACCTAACCCCCGTTCACTTGTGAGTATTCTAAGAAGGAAGGCTTCATTGGGGGTCTTGCACCCAAGTAGTACATACGTATATTATTATTTTCTTGTGGATATTTCATATTGAAACTCGAAGAGGATAATCCTTTTCTCTTCAAAGTCACACGAGAGCTTCTCTCTCATTCCTCGTATTGAGTTGCATGCTCACTCGCGGGCGTGCACAAATACCGATTGGTGTACAACCTCTTCCTCCGAAAAGGAAGAAAAGAGAAAGAGTAAGACCACCATCGTCCATCAAGCCGATCACGAGAATCGTGCTTTGATTCATCCACAACAAGAAGCCATGGCTGTTGATAATCGTTCTTTGATGGAACGTTTGCAATCCAATGTTCACGGATATGCCAATGCTATTAGGATTCCCGACATTCCCGCAAATTCATTTGAGCTAAAAATGGCTATGATTACCTTGGTTTCTAACACACCTTTCTATGGTCACAAGAATGATGATCCTCATGATCACCTTAAGAGATTCCTTGCTCTTTGCAATACCCTTAAGTACAATGGAGTTCCACATGATGCTATTAAGTTGATATTAGTGCCATTTTCACTAGAGGGACCCGCTAAGCATTGGTTAGATACCTAACCACCCGATAGTATCACCACATGGGATGGCTTCACCACTAAGTTTTTGAACAAGTTCTTTCCTCCATCTAAGACCACGACTTTGAGGAACTTAATTATAGGCTTTCAACAAAAACCTAGTCAATCCTTTAGTGATGCTTGGGAGGAGTTTAGAGAGTTATTGAGGCGATGCCCTAACCATGGATTGGATGAAGTTCACCAAGTCAATACTTTCTATAATGGCCTTAAACCTCATCACCAAGATTCACTCAATGCTTCCGCGAGAGGGAATATTCTTCTTAAATCCATTCAAGAGGCCGTGGACATCATTGAGACTAAAGCAATGGTTCAAACAAACACTCAATTTGAAGAAAGGGTTCATGTTATCCAAAACACTTCTCAAACACCTTGTGATAACCAATTCCTCAAGATTCAACAAGAGATCCTTCAAAAAATGGATAGTGGTCAACACGAGATGATTCAAGCCATTAAGAGCCTTTCATTGAACAATTCTTCAAATGATGTGAATGCCATATCTCTTTCTTGTGTAACTTGTGGAGGCCCCCATTCTTATGAACAATGTGATAAGGTGCAAGGTTATCAAGGGGAATGTTATGCTTACCAAGAGGAACATCGGGAACACTTCAAGCCAAATATCAATCCAAATAACCTTTTACAAGTCCCAAAATTACCTTACTCCACCGGGATTCCCACCCCAACCACCCACCCAACTTCAACAAAATCCTCCTCAAGTGTTACAAAGGAATCAAGGGCAAAGACCACCTTACCAAGGAAATAACTACAAGGCACCCAACAATGTTCAACATCAAGGAAATACCTTTTATCCACCACATCAAGGATTTAATCAACCACTTCCACCTTTCCCAAATCAAGGATATTCTCAAATACCAAATCAAGCTTACCCTCAACTTCAAAATCAAGGATATGGGATGCAAGAGACTCATGAGTATGTTGAAAAGAGAATGCGTGAAATTGAAAAGAGAATAAATGACCAAACGAAACTTGCAATGGATGCACAAACCAATAGGCTTTTAATGGCATATAATCAAAGACCACAAAGGGGCTTTACCTTCTAACACACAAACAAATCCAAGGGCAAATGTCAATGCTATTACAACAAGAAGTGGAAAGACAACAAAGGATCCTTCACCTCCTAAGCCTCCTATTGTTCCACCCACTTTTGTTCCTACTTGTGACAAGCCTTCTACCTCTACTTCACCACCTCAAAATGCTCCCATTTCTCCCACTTCAACACCTACTCATGAAGCACTCAATAAGGAAAATCCTTCATCAACCACTCAACCACAACCAAAACCAAGTCTTCCTTATCCATCAAGATTGAGAAAAGAAAAGCTTAAGAACAATGATGATATCCAAGTTTCTAACTTTTTGAGGATGTTCAAGCAACTTAACATCAATATCTCCTTTGCGGAAGCTTTAGCCAATATGCCCAAGTTTGCTAAGATGATTAAAGACTTACTTTCTAACAAGGAGAGATTGGTTGATTTCCCTAATGCTTCCTTGAATGAAAATTGCTCCGCGGTTTTGCTTAAGAAGTTGCCTACTAAGCTTGGAGATCCGGGGAGGTTTTTGATTCCGTGCAATTTCCCGGGGGTGGAGAATTGTATGGCTTTAGCGGATTTAGGAGCAAGCATCAACCTCATTCCATTATCGGTTTGGAAGAAACTTTCACTTCCCGAGCTCACTCCTACTAAGATGACTCTTGAGTTGGCCAACCGTACTATAGCTTATCTGGTGGGAATTGTGGAAGATGTTTTTGTTTGGGTTGATAGATTTACCTTTCCCGCGGATTTTGTGGTGGTTGATTATGATGTGGATCCTAGAGTGCCTTTGATTGTTGGTAGGCCATTTTTGAGAACGGGTCGTACTTTAATAGATGTGGCGGAAGGAGAACTTACAATGCGGGTAGGAGATGAGAGAGTTGTGTTTAACATGGGGAAGTTGTCTAAAAAGTCTAATGAGCCCGAAACGGTAAAACATATTGATGTTGTGCATGAGGAGGAAACACACGATGATATCCTTGATGAAGTTTGTGATGAATACTTTTATGAAGCTTGCTCAAGTGGAGATTATGATTTACCTCATGTTGAGACCATTGCTTCCATTACTTCATCTTTGGATTTTCATCAAGAGCTAAACTTTGGTGAAACCCCATATGACAATTTACTTTTCCACAATGATAACCATATTCATGAGGACTTTAGTGATGGAGAATCTTTTCTATGTGATACACCAACATATGATGACTATAGTGATGATGAGCTTTCTACTTATGACTTTCCATTTGTTTATGATCATACTTCCTTTGGTTTTGAGGAATCACCAATCTTTGATAGACCTATCTATGATGTTTATGGTGATGAGGCGGATTTTATAATGGATGAGAGTGATGAGTTTTTAGCGGAGGATATATCTTTTGAATACACTCTTGGTTATTTTGATGAGGAGGGGGATATCCTATATCTAGAATCTCTATTGCATGAAGATCCTTTACCTTCTTCCTTGCCCACCTCGACCTTCCAGAGTAAAAATGGAAAACAAGTCATGATGGTTCCTTCCAAGAACTTGTTGTTACCCATGCCTCCACAACCTTTCTATCACCATGTGAACTACAAGGGAGAGTCTTCTAAAGCAACCAACACTTGTTGTTTTCCCATGAAGGAACGGATTTTTGATCCTGGTATAGATCTTGCTAAACCATCTCAGTATCCGCTTGATGCAACAAAAGGAAAACTTGTGAAAGATTTGAGAGTTTTACCCTATCACCTTGTGAAGAACATATGGGAAACCATTTTGGAGAACAACACCTCATTCTTTTCACCATTGCTTGGGAAGTTAGTTTTGGATTTGTGTTATAAGTGGGATGGTGATTATGTATTTGATCCTGGGGGATATTTATGGAGTTTTGATAAATGAAAACTTGTTTTACCTCATCATGGAGATTTTTCTTAAAAAGGGCAAAATTTTTCTTCTCCATGATAGGTATTAGGCACTTTTTAAAGTGTGGGACGAGTCGAGCTAGAGACTCATTAACTCAAGCATCATATAACTAGGTTTAGAGTGTTATAGGTTAGCAATAAAGGTATAGACTTGGAGATAAGTGTAGGGGAGACCTTCTTTTGTCTTCATGATTGTTTGTAGGTGATGAGATGGCATTTATACATGATCTCATCGTTCTTTTCGGGCTTTAAATGCATAAAAATGTCATAAAATACCATATATATGCTTGTGTTTGTTTACTTGTGTATTTTAGGTATGGATATCGTGAAAAAGACAAAAGATCACAAGATACAAGGAAAAACGGACACGAGAAACGAAGCCGTACAAAGAACCGGGCCCTAATCATGGAATTTTCATCAAATACCCTTGAAGACTTGAAGACAAAACAAGATTGATCCTCCATTAATGAAGAAATGACACTTAAAACCCTTGTATAATAATAATTACAAGTTTGGTCCCTTAAGTTTGTCAAAATTGCAAAAAGGTCCTTCAACTTTGAAGAAATGACAAGATTGGTCCCTCAACAAAATCAATTTGTCATTTATGGTCCCTCATGAAGATTAAGAGACATTGAAGACCTTTGAAGATCAAAATTGTCCAAGATCAGCCCTTGAATTATTCAAAAATGCCAAAAACAACCCTTGATAACCTTTGTGTGAAGTTTGGTGCCAAAAGTGACAAGAGGGGAAAGTTTTTTGCAAAGGAAAAACGGTTTTAGGGCTGAAAAACCTTTTATGCCAAAAATCTCAAAAGATAAGGGCTTAAGTTGTCAAGTTGAAACATTCAAACACAACTCGCGCCAAACACTATCTGTTTCCCCTAATATCGGATCAAAGGAGTTACTGTGCTCCTTTTACACCTCCAGTTTTCACCTCAACTTAAACAAGGGTAAAATGCAATTAATCTTGCACACACTTGATTCACACCCACTAAAACCCATCCCACGCATAAAAACCCCAATCCCACCACTGTGGACCCTACCCCCAATTCTCCTCTCCACCAATCAGCATTCACCTTAGGCTCCAAGGCATATGACGTGTCCCAAATCAAAGGCTAATGTTTATTGCTTACTCACAACGCAAAAACAAACGTCCAGGATCAAATTTGGACAACTCATCACTCAAATACGTCAAGGGCATTTTGGAGATTTTCTAGTGATTAGGGTTTTAATTTTAGCCTTCTAGTATGTTCTATGATTAGTATAAAAGGAGACTCCAACCTGTGGATGTCCCTTGTTCCAGTTTTCAAGCTTTCACTTGTAATTCCTTTTTAAGAAAATAAAAGTTTGGTGTTTGATAAAATCAATTGTAATTCCTTTTTATTGTTTTTAAAAGTTGTGTGTTGTGTGAAGCTTGATTCTGAGTTCCAATTTGTTAGTTGGTTGAGTAATTTTGAGTTTCAAAATTATTCAAAGGTTTTTGAAATTTGAAAGATTTTTGTAAAAAAAATTGTTTCAGGTTCGATGTTAAGAAGTTGGTTTTGTTTGTTGAATCAGTGTTTAGAAAACGTTTTAAGAAGGTTTTAAAGGTTTTGGAAGAGTTTTAAAAAAAAAAAGAGAAAAAAAAATCAGAAATATATATTATTGCTTGTGTTTGTGTGTTCTTCTTTTGTTTTGATTTAAGCAGGTGTTGATTGTTTGTTGATCCAAGGATCTGCATGCACCCGGGTGCATAAGGAGGTGGATAATCATCCACTAGGGCTTTGGATGTAAAGCCCTAAGGTAAACACTTTTTTACCTTCTTGAAAAGTTCAGAAAAATTGATATGCATGATTGTTTGATTATGTGTGTTATAGCTGCTTGATTTGTGTTTATGTGGTGTCATATGCATGCTAGATGCTAAGGGAAACAGTTTGAATAGGTTTTAAGGTGTTTTGATTTGTTAAAAGTTGGTTTTCAGATTTTAACAGGGTGTTTGGATACTAGTTTTAGCAGGGGAGACATCTTAATTTGTGATTTTAAAACATGTTAGAGTCACTCAAAAAGGTTAAGATAGTTTGCTTACTAGTTATAGTTTAATTTGGAACAAGTTTGGAGTAAGTTTGGTAAGTAAAAAGGGATAACATATAGAAAAAAAATCTGCTTATGCCAAAATTTGCTTGTGTTCATGAATTTGAATGCTAAGATCTTGAAATCTGTTAAGATATAGGTTTATTGAGTTATTGAAGTTGATTTTGTGCCATTGAGTGCTATTGTGTGCAAAATTTGGTGAGTTAGAAGTCAATAGGGTGCTTGTAATCTGTCAAACAGCCACCAGACCTTGTTGAACCATCACAGAAACTTGCTATGGCCATAATGTGCTTTGGTTTTTGATTTGAGCGTGCTAAGTGCTTAATCCTTGCCTGTATTGACTCCTTGTGCTTCTATGAGCACAAGGGTGCCCCCATTGTCCAAAAGCATCCACAAATAAGCATTTGCCAAGCCCCTCTTGGCTCAAAAAGTGCACAAGTGTGCACTAGCACTTGTTCATCAGCAAAACAACCCAACTGGTTACATTTTGATCTTTCATTTGGCTCAATCTAGGTGCAAAAAGGAAGTTTGATTTGAGTTTATAGCTTATTAAGTGTCAGTTTTGATTTGAAAAAGAAAAAATAAAAAAAGAAAATAAAGGCAAAAACTTACCCGTAGCAGGACTCGAACACTAGACCTCTCGCTGGAGGGTTAAGTGTCCTACCGCTAATCTAGATAAGTTTTTTACGTTAGCATTCCAATTCCATAATTATTTAACCACGTTTTCCTTTTGGCTTAAATAAATAAGCCGTAGCCTATTTACCATTTTTCCAGCTTATTTGTTAAGCGTTTTTGCTTATTTTCATTTTTCCTAGGACCCTTATTAGATTTGTGACTTTTCTAGCTAATTTTTATATTTTTCCTTTTATTAGATTATTTTCTAGAATTTATTTATTATACGTTTTTTATAAAATCAATAAAAAATAGAAAAAATAGTTTTAATTTTCAGGAAAAATAGTTTTTAGCTTTTTAATAAATATTTTGAGGTTTACATTAAGTTTTGGTTTTATAAACTTTAATTTTTAATTTTATAATATTTTAAGGTTTTTCATAAACTTTAAACATTTTTATAAAATTATTAAAAAAAGGTTTAGGAACTTTAATTTGTGTTTTTCTCTTAGTTAGAATATTTTAAGTTTTTAGAAATTTTTTAGAATTAATTTTAGAAACTTTTTATTTTTAGCATTATTTTAATATTATTTTATTATTAAAAAATCAAAGTTTTATTTTTATTTCTTTTCCATTTTTCCTAGGTTCTTTATCATTAATTAGGACTTTTCCAATTTTTAGAATAATTTTATAGCTTTTAGATTTAT
Source organism: Glebionis coronaria (assembly GCA_025667525.1). Taxonomy (NCBI): domain Eukaryota; kingdom Viridiplantae; phylum Streptophyta; class Magnoliopsida; order Asterales; family Asteraceae; genus Glebionis; species Glebionis coronaria. Next base: position 471,760 of record JANFOE010000721.1, on the reverse strand, counting down.
TTTTATAATTATTTTAAGTTTAATTAGGTTTTAATCATTTTTAATCATTTTTAGAGTTTTAAAGATAGTTTTAGTAACTTTTAATTTTTAGAAAATTACTTTTTAGTCTTCTAATAATATAAGTTAAGTAATTATTCAATAAAATCATATTTTAGACATTTGAATTAGTTATATTTAATTTTAGGGCTTTAATTAGCATTTAAAATTAAATATTTAATTAATAAAAGGTTTTAAAATATCTTTGTTGGATTTTTATCTTTATTTATATTATTTTAGACTTCTTTTTAGTCTTTTTAGTTATTAATTTTGTTTTTAGTCTTAGTATAAATTTTTTTTAATTTGGGTAGTTTTCACGACTTTACGTTTACGTCTTTTTTCGTCGTAGTTTAATTTTAACGTATCCGTCTTTTCATCCTCTCATCCCCATTCTTCTCAATATTAATCTCAAATAACTACAAGTTAATTCACACACATATACCTCCTTGGGAAACGAACTTTCTCTCTTTTTAAGTGATTGGGTCATTTGTGTTGATTTTTCCTAAAATCATCACTCGATACTTACCGCTCATATACGTTCTTTTGTTTTCCTAAACAAGAGTCGTGTTTTACCACAATCATTTTGGCGCCGCTGCCGGGGAGGTGTGTTGTGCTTTAATTTGGAAGCTTTTGTTTTTGATATTATCCATAATAAGTATTTGTGTTAAGTGGAACTCCCTTAACACGTATTATCGGTTTTCTTGGTTTTTCTTGTACAAATATCATTACTATATTGTATTAAGTATCACAATCAAAATACAATATCTCCAAAAGTGTGAAAACACAACCTTAATTGGGATTTGATCTCCTAATTATTGTATTCGAATCTCAAACAAAAATAAAAGGCAAAAATAGATAAATACTTTCGAGAAGCTCGATTTTGAAAAATACAAACTATAAGGTGGGTATAAGGCGGGTATTATAAAATATACCCTAAGGAAAAAGGCTCTTAAGTGCTTCACGCCGCCTCGTTTCCCCGCTTGCTTGTGAGTATTTTGAGATTGAAGGCTAATCGAGGGTTTTGCCGCCCAAAGTATTATTACGTATACTATATTTGCTTGGTTTTCTTTGTGATTAAACCCTCGTGAACAATTTGGTTTTCACCAAAGTTCTAAAGTCATTCGAAGGCGTTCACTCCACGTGATCGTTTTCATTCCTTTGAGGCTTCTTTAATCAAGAGTTTGATTCGAGGAGAGATTTTGTAGATTGTTGTCTACGAAGATACACCAAAATCCAAAAAAATTAAATATCATCAAAAACACAAAAAATTGAAAATTCACAAAACAACCAAAAAGAATCTTCTTTGCTCACCTCCCATTCTTCGTGAAGTTTATGATCACTCGTAATCAAGCAAAACGAGCTCGTAAACATCTTCATAAGCAAGCAAATCAAGGATCGTTGATTGTTGAAGAACCTCCAATTGTTGAACCTATTATAGAACAAGAAGTCGTCATGGCTAATCGTACTATGATGGAGTTGCTACAAGCACCCACCGAGGGTTTTGGAGAGGCCATTGTGATTCCCGCCATCCTTGCGGAGAATTTCGAGATTAAGACGGGTTTAATGTCTATGTTGCAAGCAAATAAGTTTAGAGGTCACGAGAAAGACAACCCGCATTACCACATTAGGAATTTCAACCGTCTCACCGCCACTAGCAAATTTAAGGATGTTCCACATGACGCCATTAAGATGATGTTGTTTCCATATTCGTTGGATGGTCCCGCAAAAATTTGGCTCGAGAAAGAACCGCCAAATTCGATTTTGACATGGGCCGATCTCGTTTCTAAGTTTGTGAACAAGTTTTTTCCACCATCTAAAACAACACACTTAAAAAATAAGATTTCACGATTTGTGCAACGTAACAATGAAAGTTTTTCAATGGCATGGGAACGATTTAAAGAGATGTTACATGAATGTCCTCACCATGATTTTTCGGAATTGCATCAAGTGGATACTTTTTATAATGGGCTTAATGATCATGAACGAGATTATTTGAATGCCGCCGCGGGTGGTAATTTTTTGTGCAAGACGACAAATGAGGCTTTACAAATCATTGAAAATCGATCTAAGGTTTATAGCCCTCGTAACACACCGAGTGTTGCCAATATGGGTTCGTCATCTTCGTCACAATCGTCTCGTAGCATTAACGCCTTACATGATGAAGCTCATGAGGAAAATCGGTTTTTTGATAGATTTGCTAATCTTATGTCCCATTGGAAGGCTCAAGAAGCTTCCAATTCCGCTTCGGTTAAAGCGGTTGCTAAGAGTTGTTTATCTTGTGGGGGAGCTCATGATCTTTCCGAGTGCATTACCGCGGATGGTAACACTTCGAGTGCTTATGTAGCAACGGGAACTTACAACCAAAACGGCCAAGGTTCTCGTCCAAATCAAGCTCCACCAAACCAAAATGTTAATAATTATCGAAACAACAACCAAGGTAATTACCAAGGCAACACACGCAATTACAACAAAGGGAATTATCAAAGTGGGAATGGACAAATCTCTAATCAAAACCAAAACCGTGATTTTCAAAACACTACACAAGGTTTTCAAAATGCTCACACGAAAAATTTGCAAGGAGAATTTTTAGATTATGCAAAAGCAAATGATGCTAAATTTGATAATATGCAAAGTGAGATGATTAGCTTAAGATCCGAGTTGAAAAACGAGCTTAAAAATGAACTTGCTAATGAACTTAAAACTCATGCAAACAAAATGGAAGGAAATGTCCAACGTCTTCAACAAAACCAACAAAAGATGGAATTAGGACAACATGAGATTAAGCAAGAGTTATTGAAAGCGGATGCTAGGCAATCTAAATTTGAGGACCGAATGGCTAAGATGTTTGAAGCAATCATGTGTAAGCCCTCTTCTTCGGGTGGTCTTCCTAGTGATACCATTAACAACCCGAGGGGAGAATTGAAGGTTGTTGCTACACAAAGTGGTAAAACTTTCAAGGAACCAATCTCTCGTCCAAGTACTTCTAAGGAGAAGGAAATCGAGAAAGAACCCGAGGTGATGGTCGAAAAGGAGCATATTACAAACCCACGAAGTACCGCTCAAACCACACCTACGGTTGAACCAATACCAATTGTGGAACCCGATTTTCCAAGGCTGTTGCCTAATGACCAACCCACACCACCTTTACCCTACCCTTCGAGACGAAACAAAGAGAAAGCACAAGAACGGAACAATTATCAATTTGAGCTATTTATGAAAATGTTTCGTGACTTGCATTTTAACATAAGTTTTGCCGATGCTTTAATCATGATGCCTCGATTCGCCGCAAACTTCAAAAGTATGCTTAACAACAAAGAGAAGTTACAACAATCGTCTAGTTGTTCATCGGTTTTTCTTAGCCGCATACCACAAAAAGTCGGTGATCCCGGTAAATTTTTGATTCCGTGTGCAATACAAGATATGGAGGAATGCTACGCCTTGGCCGATCTTGGCGCTAGTATTAATTTAATGCCTCTAGAGATTTTCAAATCGCTTTCGCTTCCGGCTCTTACTCCTTCGAACATGTCCATCGAGATGGCCGATCATTCTACGATCATGGCATGTGGAGTAGCCGAGGACGTTTTCGTTAAAGTCGGAAAGTTTTACTATCCCGTTGACTTTATCGTTGTAGACATTCCCATCGATCGAAAAGTTCCTCTCATTTTGGGTCGTTCATTTTTGGATACATCAAGAGCACTTATCGATGTTCATGCTCGAAAAATCACCCTTCGTTTCAATGAAGAAGAACTTGTCATCAATGCAACACAAAACTCCAATCTTTCTCATGTCTATTCTATTGCAACTTTAAACCATGGTGACTCGACCAATGTGGTTTGCAAAGAATTTTCACCGAGAGTTTTAGGGAATGTCGCCAAAAACAATTTACCATTTCCTCCGCCGGTGGAGGTTATGAGTGCAAAGCCTACAAAGAAGAAACCGTCAATACTTGAATCGAAAAATCCTTCGCCTCATCTCGAACATCCTTTCTTGAAAAGTGTTGATAAGTTGCCGGTTTCTACGGAAGATCTTTCGGATGATGAATATGTAGACCCCAATGGGGAGGTTTTCTTCGTCGATAAACGTTTTGAGAACTTGCCACCACCAAAACCAAAACGGTTTCAAAATGTGAGAATTTTTAGTGTGACTAACATCGTCTTAGAAACACCGAATATTTTCGACATAATCAAAAAGGGTTTTCATAAGGAGAGTTTAAAAGATAACAAAGGAAAAGATCTTAAATGTGATTTAATTGATTTTTCTACAAATCTAACTCCGTCATCACCACGTGTTTTGAGTGCTACAAGCTCGTCTACTCCTTTTGACGATGCTTTGTGTGGTTCTAGTATGGGGGAAGCCCCTAATGTTCCCTCATCCTTGTCCACCGAGGACGAGATATTCGATCCCGGAATTTCATGTAAAGGGAAATCTCGGTCTTCCACCGATGCAATAAATGGAAAATCTTTCTATTTGCTTGGTGCGAGTCTACCTCGAGTAGCTCAAACGTTTGTCTTACCAATTGTCTCACCCTTCTACTTCTCATCTCTTTTCTTCAAACTCTTTGAGTTTATGGCACATGTTGAAGTGGCGTTGATTTGTTTTTCCAATAAAAACGAGAACGCCATCTTCGACCCCGGTATTTTGCATCATCTAAGGACTTAGTCCTTTATACCGGTTGCTTTTTGGGCCTTGTTTATCATGTAAGCCCCATTAAAAATTGACCACACCATGAATTTCCCTAAATGTTCACAATTTGAGGGGATCGAGTCGAGCTCATGACTCGGTAATCAAAAACGAGGTGCCTCGTGGGGGAGATCCCATGCTTATCTTTTATATTCACTAATAAGGGGACTTGTACCCTTCCAACTCGTTGTCTCGTGATTGTTTGTGATTGTGTTATCTAGATCATCATCATCTACGATAGAAGACTCTCGTGTTCGTTTACGTGAGCCTCCATCGTTCGTTTGAAGAAGTTTTTCACGATTCCATGACATATCCTTTATTGTTCTAACAATTATCTTTTAGCATACTTAATAAACGGCTTTAGATATATTGTTGATCACCCTTTCCATGCTAGATCCTAAGCATTCGACTCTTCGTCTCTAGTATGGGGGTGCTCCACCTTTAGACTCGAAACATTGAGGACAATGTTTACTTTTAGTATAGGGGGGTGAATAGGTACTTGCTTTGCTACGCCCTCACGTTTTCCAACTTTCAATGTTTTGTTTTGCTAATAAGGCTAAAAATGGCCAAATTTTAAAATTTTTCTTAGTTTTCATAAGTGTTTTTAAGACACGAATGTATATTTTCCGATGGGTAGAATAAGAGTTAATTTTTGACTTGATGGGCATTTGGAGCCATTTACATTCCTTAACCCGCTCAATTCAAGTTTTGCTAGACTTTTATATAGGGAGCTTTAAAACGCGAAAGTCTTAATTCATTCGGGTTAAGAACAAGAACTTTTCGCAAGTTCCTATAATTGATTCTAGAAAGTCACTTATCAAGGGAACTTTAAAACGCATTCTCTAAACTTGAAAGAGTCCAAGAAAGTGCAAGATCCTATAGGTGGCTTGAAAACCCAAAACTTTGATTTGATATAGTCTTAATGAAAGCTAATCCAAATTTGGCTTAATTTTGACTTGCATGGCTAAGTATTCACGAGTCTCTTTAATTAGAGGTCTTTATATAGTGAAGAACGAGAAATGATAGAGTTAGACAAGTAATCATGCTAAACGTAGAACATGAAAGTGTTCTTTCAAAAACTCATATGTTTTTAATTGTGGCTTTTTCTTCCCATAAGATCAATGCATTAGGAATAAATCATAATTGCAATAAGTAAGGTCATACGATTTGAAAGGTTACTTAGCCTCTAGCGCAAGATCGTTTAAAAGTTGCTCGGGGTTGAATAGAGTTCATAGCCAAGGCATAACTTATTGAAGCGGGACGCGAAGATTGGCGATCATCCAAAAAGGCCCTAACAAGGCATGAGGAGCTCTATTTTTGCTAAAGATCCAAAGATGATGTGAAGTATCATTATTCCTAAATCAATATGAAGGATCGAGACACACGACGAGAAGCAATTACTCCCCTAAAGAATGGAGAAAGTCTATCCAAAAAGACCCTAACAAGGTATGAGGATAAATATATCCAAGTCCGAAAAGGAGGCGGATCGTTGTATATCAAAATCCAAAGTAAAGATTGAAGAAAAATGATGAAGTCGTGGTCCTATATGAAGAATCTCTCAAAAACGTCAAGTGAAGAAATTCCAATAATATGAAGAGAAGACCATAATTTCAAGAACGTCTTCCCAAGATTTGAAGTATGAAGTACATGCCAAATATCGGTCCGAGAAAGGTCTCAAATCGTGAAACGAGTTATGCCAAGATATGAACTTAAGGAGATACACGAGAAGCCGTTTTAAAAGATTTTGTCCTTCGGCTAACTATTGATCAAATCGTGCTACTTTGCTTTCGGACTAATAACTACTCAAATAAGTCAATATGAATCACTTGTGATCCATGACAAATAGATAAAAAATGCTAGTAACCCATTTCCTTTTATAATAACTAGGATTGCGGGGAGAAAAAGTATTACACAATTTGGACGTATGAGTAGTGTTAGCATTGTGACTTGTACCAACAATGATCTTGTTTTTACACTTAGCATGGAATGTATGACAATCAAGGATGACGAAGTTTACTCTAAGGGACATTAACTTGTTTCTATTCTTTGACCCTAAAAGTCACTTTTGGTGATGAAAATCATACATTATGTCTTTACACATTCTCGTAGTATGTTGCAAGTCTTTTACTCTTCAATAAAGGTTAATAAAATTGAACTTTGGTGATGATTAGATACTTTATTCTAGCATTGCGTGAAGGCACGGCAATGGCATAGTATGGGGGAGTGATGAGATGGCATTTATACATGATCTCATCGTTCTTTTCGGGCTTTAAATGCATAAAAATGTCATAAAATACCATATATATGCTTGTGTTTGTTTACTTGTGTATTTTAGGTATGGATATCGTGAAAAAGACAAAAGATCACAAGATACAAGGAAAAACGGACACGAGAAACGAAGCCGTACAAAGAACCGGGCCCTAATCATGGAATTTTCATCAAATACCCTTGAAGACTTGAAGACAAAACAAGATTGATCCTCCATTAATGAAGAAATGACACTTAAAACCCTTGTATAATAATAATTACAAGTTTGGTCCCTTAAGTTTGTCAAAATTGCAAAAAGGTCCTTCAACTTTGAAGAAATGACAAGATTGGTCCCTCAACAAAATCAATTTGTCATTTATGGTCCCTCATGAAGATTAAGAGACATTGAAGACCTTTGAAGATCAAAATTGTCCAAGATCAGCCCTTGAATTATTCAAAAATGCCAAAAACAACCCTTGATAACCTTTGTGTGAAGTTTGGTGCCAAAAGTGACAAGAGGGGAAAGTTTTTTGCAAAGGAAAAACGGTTTTAGGGCTGAAAAACCTTTTATGCCAAAAATCTCAAAAGATAAGGGCTTAAGTTGTCAAGTTGAAACATTCAAACACAACTCGCGCCAAACACTATCTGTTTCCCCTAATATCGGATCAAAGGAGTTACTGTGCTCCTTTTACACCTCCAGTTTTCACCTCAACTTAAACAAGGGTAAAATGCAATTAATCTTGCACACACTTGATTCACACCCACTAAAACCCATCCCACGCATAAAAACCCCAATCCCACCACTGTGGACCCTACCCCCAATTCTCCTCTCCACCAATCAGCATTCACCTTAGGCTCCAAGGCATATGACGTGTCCCAAATCAAAGGCTAATGTTTATTGCTTACTCACAACGCAAAAACAAACGTCCAGGATCAAATTTGGACAACTCATCACTCAAATACGTCAAGGGCATTTTGGAGATTTTCTAGTGATTAGGGTTTTAATTTTAGCCTTCTAGTATGTTCTATGATTAGTATAAAAGGAGACTCCAACCTGTGGATGTCCCTTGTTCCAGTTTTCAAGCTTTCACTTGTAATTCCTTTTTAAGAAAATAAAAGTTTGGTGTTTGATAAAATCAATTGTAATTCCTTTTTATTGTTTTTAAAAGTTGTGTGTTGTGTGAAGCTTGATTCTGAGTTCCAATTTGTTAGTTGGTTGAGTAATTTTGAGTTTCAAAATTATTCAAAGGTTTCTGAAATTTGAAAGATTTTTGTAAAAAAAATTGTTTCAGGTTTGATGTTAAGAAGTTGGTTTTTTTTGTTGAATCAGTGTTTAGAAAACGTTTTAAGAAGGTTTTAAAGGTTTTGGAAGAGTTTTAAAAAAAAAAGAGAAAAAAAAAATCAGAAATATATATTATTGCTTGTGTTTGTGTGTTCTTCTTTTGTTTTGATTTAAGCAGGTGTTGATTGTTTGTTGATCCAAGGATCTGCATGCACCTAGGTGCATAAGGAGGTGGATAATCATCCACTAGGGCTTTGGATGTAAAGCCCTAAGGTAAACACTTTTTTACCTTCTTGAAAAGTTCAGAAAAATTGATATGCATGATTGTTTGATTATGTGTGTTATAGCTGCTTGATTTGTGTTTATGTGGTGTCATATGCATGCTAGATGCTAAGGGAAACAGTTTGAATAGGTTTTAAGGTGTTTTGATTTGTTAAAAGTTGGTTTTCAGATTTTAACAGGGTGTTTGGATACTAGTTTTAGCAGGGGAGACATCTTAATTTGTGATTTTAAAACATGTTAGAGTCACTCAAAAAGGTTAAGATAGTTTGCTTACTAGTTATAGTTTAATTTGGAACAAGTTTGGAGTAAGTTTGGTAAGTAAAAAGGGATAACATATAGAAAAAAAATCTGCTTATGCCAAAATTTGCTTGTGTTCATGAATTTGAATGCTAAGATCTTGAAATCTGTTAAGATATAGGTTTATTGAGTTATTGAAGTTGATTTTGTGCCATTGAGTGCTATTATGTGCAAAATTTGGTGAGTTAGAAGTCAATAGGGTGCTTGTAATCTGTCAAACAGCCACCAGACCTTGTTGAACCATCACAGAAACTTGCTATGGCCATAATGTGCTTTGGTTTTTGATTTGAGCGTGCTAAGTGCTTAATACTTGCCTGTATTGACTCCTTGTGCTTCTATGAGCACAAGGGTGCCCCCATTGTCCAAAAGCATCCACAAATAAGCATTTGCCAAGCCCCTCTTGGCTCAAAAAGTGCACAAGTGTGCACTAGCACTTGTTCATCAGCAAAACAACCCAACTGGTTACATTTTGATCTTTCATTTGGCTCAATCTAGGTGCAAAAAGGAAGTTTGATTTGAGTTTATAGCTTATTAAGTGTCAGTTTTGATTTGAAAAAGAAAAAATAAAAAAAGAAAATAAAGGCAAAAACTTACCCGTAGCAGGACTCAAACACTAGACCTCTCGCTGGAGGGTTAAGTGTCCTACCGCTAATCTAGATAAGTTTTTTACGTTAGCATTCCAATTCCATAAGTATTTAACCACGTTTTCCTTTTGGCTTAAATAAATAAGCCGTAGCCTATTTACCATTTTTCCAGCTTATTTGTTAAGCGTTTTTGCTTATTTTCATTTTTCCTAGGACCCTTATTAGATTTGTGACTTTTCTAGCTAATTTTTATATTTTTCCTTTTATTAGATTATTTTCTAGAATTTATTTATTATACGTTTTTTATAAAATCAATAAAAAATAGAAAAAATAGTTTTAATTTTCAGGAAAAATAGTTTTTAGCTTTTTAATAAATATTTTGAGGTTTACATTAAGTTTTGGTTTTATAAACTTTAATTTTTAATTTTATAATATTTTAAGGTTTTTCATAAACTTTAAACATTTTTATAAAATTATTAAAAAAAGGTTTAGGAACTTTAATTTGTGTTTTTCTCTTAGTTAGAATATTTTAAGATTTTAGAAATTTTTTAGAATTAATTTTAGAAACTTTTTATTTTTAGCATTATTTTAATATTATTTTATTATTAAAAAATCAAAGTTTTATTTTTATTTCTTTTCCATTTTTCCTAGGTTCTTTATCATTAATTAGGACTTTTCCAATTTTTAGAATAATTTTATAGCTTTTAGATTTATTTTTATAATTATTTTAAGTTTAATTAGGTTTTAATCATTTTTAATCATTTTTAGAGTTTTAAAAATAGTTTTAATAACTTTTAATTTTTAGAAAATTACTTTTTAGTCTTCTAATAATATAAGTTAAGTAATTATTCAATAAAATCATATTTTAGACATTTGAATTAGTTATATTTAATTTTAGGGCTTTAATTAGCATTTAAAATTAAATATTTAATTAATAAAAGGTTTTAAAATATCTTTGTTGGATTTTTATCTTTATTTATATTATTTTAGACTTCTTTTTAGTCTTTTTAGCTATTAATTTTGTTTTTAGTCTTAGTATAAAATTTTTTAATTTGGGTAGTTTTCACGACTTTACGTTTACGTCTTTTTTCGTCGTAGTTTAATTTTAACGTATCCGTCTTTTCATCCTCTCATCCCCATTCTTCTCAATATTAATCTCAAATAACTACAAGTTAATTCACACACATATACCTCCTTGGGAAACGAACTTTCTCTCTTTTTAAGTGATTGGGTCATTTGTGTTGATTTTTCCTAAAATCATCACTCGATACTTACCGCTCATATACGTTCTTTTGTTTTCCTAAACAAGAGTCGTGTTTTACCACAATCAGTAGGGTTGCTCACTCATTTCATGCTTTGGAGCTTATGGAGGAGGCCCTTGTATCCGGTTCACTTCGTTACTATTGTAATCTTTCATTGACACCTTGTTCTTAAACATGAATTCACTAATAGTTTTCCTTTCCTTAACTTGGGTTAAGCAAAGTCTATTCATTGTCATAAGTGTAGGGGAAGTTTTTATACGTCCATGCTCTTAAACATTGAGTACAATGTTTAGCTTAAGTGTAGGGGGGTCTTCTATCGAAGTGACCTTACCTAGAACTTGTCATTGTCTTTCATGATAACATGGAAAATTAATTTTTCAAACATTTTTCAAATTTTTCATCTACTTTGGCCACAAAAAATATGCATTCATATTTTTCATTAATAATTTTTCATTTGCATAACACATTTGCATTGTATATATCTTTTCTTTTGTTTTTCATCAAAAATATACAAAAAAAAATATAATAAAACATGGTTTAACAAGTTTAGACTTCTTTGACATATTAGGCCCGCCATGGATATTTTGACTCAACCCGAGTTTGCTTATCTTAGCACTCTCTAGACTTATGTCATGCTTAATATTTAGCGGGTGTTTTTCCTTTTATTCTTTTCAACTTTCTTTGTGAGGAATAAAGAAAAATAAGAGCGGCTTATAAAAAATGAGTGGCTAGAAAAAAAAAAGAAAAAAAAAAGAAAAAGAAAAGAAAAAAAAATAAAAAAATAATACAAGACTCCCAAGAGGGGCAGCGTGGTGTTAATTATAGTGACTATTGAGTTCCAATATTACCTTGACGGGTTGCGGGGATTCAATAGATTGCTCCAATCCAATATTACCTTGACGGGTTGCGGGGTTGAAGATCCAAAGTCTCAAAAAGATGGCGGATGTAAATTATTACGTGACTTTTATTTTTCTTTCCTTAGCGAGTGTGTAGCTACTTATGAAAGCATGACATGAGGATTTTACACATAAGGCGAATGACTTATTACTCTTGAAACGGACTTATATTAATTGTGAGCGGTTTTTCAAGTAATGGATGAGAGGATTACTTAGGATTAAAACCGTGCTTCCTTATTTTTGGGTTTTACATTTCTTATACTTCACACTTATATAAATGACAAATTTGCTCACAAGCAATTTGCTCAAATAATAACCGGTTCCACATTTAATTGTCATGAATAATTTGATGCACTTTTTACTTGTGAATACAATGATCCCATTTTTAAGCTTGGTATGGGGAAAGTGAAACTTGAGGATGATAAGTGTCCATGGTACCCAAGCCCTAATCAAAGTCATTGAATTATTTATGAGTTATTTCCATCAACACCATTTCAAGAAAAACCAAAAAGATATAGATAGAATTGTATTTTGTTCATTGCATTGTTAAAAATCAAAATCATGCATCATATAGTGTAGAGTAGTGTAGATGCATTCCATTATGGACAAGGTGGATTAATTATGAGGAAAATGTAAACTTATGCTTTAAAATATAGCATTGCATGAGGACATGACAATGTTCAAGTGTAGGGAATATGATATGAGCAAAAACTCATATCAATTTATCAACAAATCACCCTAAAACACAATAAAAATACTTAAACTTTGTGATATAAAGCGGAATTATGTGGTATGTTTTGTGTTTGTGCTCAAATAGGTAAGAAGGATACATTTTCAAGCAAACAAAGGAAAATCAAGCTTAATTTGATGAAAAAGACAAAGAAGGATCAAAAGTGACGAGACTTTGAAGACAAAGGACCTATCTTGACAATCTGCCAAAGATGAAGGACCAAAAGTGTAAATATGACAAATTCAAGATCAAAGTCAAATCTGGTCAACTATCAAGTCAACCAAGTCAAAGGATCAAATTTGTTCAAGAATGAAGTTTGAAGGACCAATTATGCCAAAGAAATGAAGTTACTAGCTCAAATTTACAAACTGCCAAGTTAAGGGATTAATTTTGCCAACTTTGGAAAGTATAAACATGTTCAATCCGTGTACTAACTCACAAGCCAATCAGAAACGAGTATTATGGAGTAGTGGATTGCCAACTGGATGGGTAATAAATGAGAGAGAGAATTAGTGGCGTATCTCAACAGTGATCCAACAACCAATCATATTTCATCTTTTGGATAATGATCCGAGTGCTACTTCCACATCCAATATAAACATGACACGTGTCATCTTCATCAAAACGTATTACCAGAATTGACTTTGAGCTAGAAGAAATTTCAAGGGATGATATAAACATGAAACTTGCTTGTTTTTGAGAGACGAATCCAATGAGCATAACCAATTAAGCTGAAATCAACTCAAGAGAAAATCCCCAAATTTGTTCTTTATCAACAAAATTCATTTGGTAGATTTTTGACACGTGGAAGCCTGGGATTGGTTCCAACACGTCACCAACCCCAACTGCTCTACTCCTGAAGTCTATAAATACCATGTTCAGCTCTAATTTCTGGTGTTGTAGAAAGTGTGAAATCACACACACTTAGTTTTTCCTCTCAACTCATTTCTTAGTTTCAGCTTAACAACTCAAGAGTTTGACACACTCTTGAGTCTGTTATAGTTAGTTGTAACAGTTTAACTACCCTTGTAACTACTTTCTCATTCAATAAAATTCAAATTTCCATTTTCCCTCCAAAACTCTCATACTATTCTACTGTTCATTACCTGCTTCATTGATCCCTTTTTGTTGCTGATTTTGGTTTGTTATGATCATCACTTGATCATAACTGACTAAGTGTGAAGATTGTGGCTGTTTTACTTGCTTTGTTGATCCAGTTACATTTCTAGCAGATTCTGATGAGTTCAAGTCCATTAATGGCGAATTCGATGGTTGTAGCTGATTGATTGGTAGTTGATAGTGTGTTCTAGTGCTAAGGTGGTGGTTAGCACTAGACTAGAGAGCTCAGCGCTTCTCTACTCCCCAAAGGAGGCCTTAGCTAAAGGTTTTGAGTTTCTGATTTTCAATTCCACTAAACAGTTGAATGCCTGCTTCATTCTAGCTTAATCTTGCTTGAATGCATGATAAAATTTGTTTTGGCCTGCTTTTGATCTGATCTTAGAGTTTTTGTAGCCTAATTGTAGCTTAAACTTGCTTAATAGTCTAGAACTTGTCATGTTCTTTAGTTTCTTTTCAGTCAATTAGCTTTGCTTACCATTTTGATTTCTAGTTAAGTGTCCTACTTGATTCTAGTTCTCACACACTTCATTTTGGCTACTAAACTTAGTTTGATAAAGCTTTTAACTCAGTTTAACCATTTGCTCAATAATCTTTCATAAAAATTCCAAAAAGATCAGAAAGTGGTGTTTGGCATTAGCTTGTATTTGATGTTCAAGTGTTAGAAATTGGCAAGTTTTGGTTGATTTCCAGTTAATAAGTCATATTAAATAGTTTTAAGTCATTTTCAAGTCAAGTGTTAGGTAAAAAAGGCAATTGGTTATAGAAAAAGTCTGGGTCAGTTTTATACTAGTTCCTTATCAGAAAGTTGTCAATTTGATTTGCTTGGCATTTCTTTTCTACTTGATGAAATTACCTCAAACCAGTTCTCAATTCTTAGTCAATATATGAACTCTGAAATTGTGTAAGGAATTTGTACAGTATCAAATATTCAGCTAGGAATAAGCAAAAGTTTGAGCCATTGAGCAAATGCAAGTTACTGTAATTGGGCAAACTGCTTTTTCATATCTCAATTTCCACTTCAATAACTAGTCAATTTTCTTTCACAAAATCAATCAATAAGTGTTCCTGGTTGAATTTTGAGATTTTGGGCTTATTGAAAAATCTGGTCAACAAAAGTCAACATAAGCACTCTTTTTGCTTATTTTTGAATTCTGAGCTTATTACTGGATGATTTTTCATGAGACTTGATTTCCCGTCCTTATTTTTAGCTTATTAACAAGAATCTTCACTAAAATCTAGTGGTGCAAGTCTGGTTTAGCTTATAGCTTATATTGTGCTATTTGAAATTAGCTTATCAGCTTTTCAGTAACTTTTAGCCAATTTCCTTGGATAGGTCTAGCTTAAATATGATTTTAAGTAGTTTGCAACTTGTTTGGTCGAATTTGGTTGAGAAATAAGCTCAAACGAGCTTATTGAAGTGTTAAGCCCGTTTTTGGTGAAAAGTTTATAAAAATTGCAATTAGGTCCTTGTAGTATTAGACTGTTCTTAATTTTGGCTAATCTTTCCAAGTTTTTAGGGTTTTCATAAACACAGTCCTTACACTTTCAAGTTTGTTCAAATTCAGTTAGGAAGTTTCAATTTTGTTGAGAATTAGTTACTTGTTTGAACAATTTTCATCTTAAGTCCTTTTAGTTTACTGTTTTTACACATTCAGTCCTTATACTTTTTAGCTTTACATTTTGAGCATTTAAATTTCATAGAATTTACATTTTTAGTCCTTATAGTTTATAGAATTTACATTTTGCATTTTAATTGAATAAAAACTTGGTATTTGCATATGTTTTACATATAAGTAGACGATATTTTTCATTGTTGCAAGACATTGGTTGAATTAGCAATAGAATATCCAAAAACATTACCAACCAAGAACAATTAAAAACCCGATATTGTTAGGACTTTCAATTTGTTAAGAACTGAGAAAAACAAACTTCAACTATACACATTTCAACACTCGCCTTGTTCTGAATTGGGAAAAATGCCATTTTATGGTAAAAGAAGGCATTGTGCTAGGACACAAAATCTCTAAAGCCGGTCTTGAAGTCGACCGTGCTAAAGTTGATGTCATAGCCAAATTACTCCACCTTCAACCGTGAAGGGTGTGAGAAGTTTTCTGGGTCATGCGGGCTTCTATCGTCGATTCATTCAGGATTTCTCTAAAATCTCTCGCCCGATGACCCACCTCTTGGAAAAAGATACTCCTTTTATCTTTTCTAAAGAATGTATCGAAGCCTTCAAACTTCTTAAGGATAAGCTAACTAAGGCACCGGTCTTGGTTACCCCTAATTGGGAGCTGCCTTTTGAGTTGATGTGCGATGCTAGCGACTTTGCTATTGGAGCGGTTTTGGGTCAAAGAGTGAATAAACACTTCCAACCAATCCACTATGCTAGCAAAACAATGACGGGGGCTCAATTGCATTATACGACAACCGAAAAAGAGCTTTTAGCTGTTGTCTATGCTTTTGAAAAATTTCGCCCCTATCTTGTTTTATCCACCACCGTCGTGTATACCGAACATTTCGCGTTGAAGTACTTGATGACTGAGCACGACTCTAAGCCAAGACTTCTTCGCTGGGTTTTACTCCTTCAAGAATTCAACATTGAAATTCGTGACAAGAAGGGTGCCGAAAACCTAGCCGCGGATCATCTTAGTAGACTTGAGGATCCATATCAAGGGGATCATCCGAACAAAGAGATCAATGACTCTTTTCCCCTTGAGACCTTAATGTCTATTAATCTCAATCTTGATGACACCCCGTGGTTTGCCGACATTGCAAACTACTTAGCGGGTGGTGTTCTCATCAAAGGGTTAACATCCCAACAAAAGAAGAAGTTCTTGAATGATGTTAAGACTTACTTTTGGGATGACCCTTTTCTATTCAAACAATGTGCTGATCTGATCATTCGTCGATGTGTTGATGGACCGACAGCTTTGCAAATCCTTGCTGCTTGCCATAAAGGACCCACTGGTGGTCACTTTGGTCCCAACTACACCGCTAAGAAAGTGTTTGACTCTGGATTCTATTGGCCCACCATTTATCGTGACGCTCACGAAATGGTTAAGCATTGTGATGCTTGCCAACGCCAAGGCAAGATCACACATAAAGATGAGATGCCTCAAAATTTCATACAAGAATGTGAAATCTTTGACGTATGGGGCATCGACTTTATGGGGCCATTTCCATCCTCCAAAGGGAACAAGGACATCCTCATAGCCGTTGACTACGTTTCCAAATGGGTTGAAGCCAAGGCTCTCCCTACGAACGACACGAGGGTGGTTGTGAACTTTTTAAAGCAGCTGTTTGCTCGATTCGGCGTTCCTCGTGCTATTATCAGTGACCACGGGACTCATTTTTGCAATGATCAATTTGCAAGAGTCATGGCTAAGTATGGTGTCAATCACCGTCTTTCCACCGCCTATCATCCCCAAACCAATGGGCAAGCCGAGATATCCAACCGTGGATTGAAGCGAATTTTGGAGCGTACTGTGGGAGAGCATCGTGCCGCGTGGGCCGATAAGTTAGATGATGCTCTGTGGGCTTTCCGTACTGCTTATAAGACCCTGATCGGCTGTACGCCTTATCGTCTTGTGTACGGGAAAGCATGCCACCTCCCCATCGAGCTGGAACATAAGGCGCACTGGGCCTTGAAGTGGGCTAACTTCGACATCAACAAAGCCGGTGATCATCGCAAGATTCAACTCAACGAGCTCAACGAACTGAGGAATGAAGCTTACGAGAACTCACCGATCTACAAGGAGAAGACCAAGATCATTCATGACGCAAGGATTAAGAACCGAGAGTTCCACGTTGATGATCAAGTCTTACTTTTTAACTCTCGGTTGAAGATCTTCTCTGGCAAGTTGAAGAGCCGCTGGTCTGGTCTATTCACCGTCGCCAAAGTCTTTCCATATGCGACCATTGAGCTTTCTCAGCCAAATGGGCCCAATTTCAAGGTGAATGGCCAGCGTTTAAAGCTTTACTTTGGTGAGGACATCTCTCATGAGATGATTCCATCCCTCACCACGTTTCCCATGAACTAAATTTGGGTCGAGTCAGGCTCGTGACTCGGTAAACAAAAACAAGCGCTTCTCGGGAGGCAACCCGTGATCTATCCTTTACTGCTTTCATAATAAGTGTAGGGGGAGCCCCGTATGTGTTTGTTGTCTTGTTTCTTATCTTGTGCAGGGACTCAAGCTTCAAAGAGCACCTTGATGACTTTTGACGAACCGTGATACCGTGTTCCCATCTTCACGGTTCTATCCTAAACTCTTGTTATTCAGTATTTCATATTTTATATGTTCACATTGAAATCACTTTAGTTGTCCTTTCCTTAGCAAGATTTAAACAAAGTGCACAATGTCCTAAGTGTAGGGGAGTTTACTCCCACATGCTTAAACGTTGAGGACAATGTTTATATCAAGTGTAGGGGGGACTTCTATCGAAGTAAGTGGTCTTTTCCATGAATTTTCCCTCATTTTAACCGAAAAACTTGATTTTTCGACATTTTTCAAAATTTTTAATCTATTTTGGCCTAGTTGTATAGTTGTATGTTCCTTTGTTATGGTTATTTTCTATCCTTGCTTAAATAAAGTGGTTTTAAATTTTTCTTAGTCGTGAATTTTTGACTCAACCCGAGTTTACTTATCTAAGTTTACTCTAGCTAGTATCCTTAACGTGTTTAAGTCAAGTTTTGCTAGGCTTTTATATAGGAAGCTATAAAACGCGGAAGTCTTAACTCTCACGGGTTAAGAACAAGAACTTTTCGCAAGTTCCTATAATTGATCCTAGAGAGTTGTTTATCAAGGGAACTTTAAAATGCGATTTTGAAATTGAGTATAATGCAGTTCGTTTTTTCTCAGTTCTTACTAATAGAAAGTCCAACCAATATCGGGTTTTTAATTGTTCTTGGTTGTTAAGCTTGCTTGGTTAATCTATTTGCTACTTCAACAAATGCTTGCAAAACGGAAAAATATTACCTACGTATATGTAAAACAAATTGAAAATACCATGTTTTTATTCAAGTAGAAATTCAAAATGCAAAATATGAAACTAAAGGGACTGAAATTGTAAATTCTATGAAAAATAAATGCTTGAAATGTAAACTCTAACAATTATAGGGACTAAAAGTGCAAAACAGTAAACTATAAGGATCAAAAATGCAACAACTATAACAAACTAACCAAAAGTGTAACCAACTAACAAAATACTAACTGATTTTAACAACTTTCCAAACTCCAGGGACTAAACAAATGCAAACCCTAAAAACATGGAAGATTAGCCAAATTTTCAAACTGTTTAGAACAATAGGGACCAAAGTGCAATTTTGGAAACTTTTTAACCAAAAATGGGACAAGCTTCAAAATAAGCTCGTTTGAGCTTAATACTCAATCAAATTTGATGAAACAACTTGCAAAACTCTTGAAATCTCAATTAAGCTATGTGTGTCCAAGGAAATTTGCTAAAAATGAGAAATAAGCAAATGAGTGCTTATCAATAAGCACAAATTAAGCTATAGCTAAATCTAATCAGTCACAACTTGATTTTTCTATTAAATCTGATTAAGCAACTGATTTAAAGAATGGGAAATCAAACCAGAACGTTTTTCATCCAGAAATAAGCTCTAGAACTGAATTAAGCTAAAATTGAGCTTATGTTGACCAAGCGTTGACCAGCTTTTTTTCAAAAAGCTAATTTTCTCAAAAATCAAGTAACTCAACTACTTAAATGGATTTGTGAAGAAAAATTGCTAAGTTTATGAAGAGAATATTGAGATACAAATTTTCAGAATCCAAGTTACAGAAACTTGCTTTAACTTGGCTTATCTGATTATTGCTTATATCTAAGTGCTTATGGAATACTGTATAAAATCCTTTTGGAATATGAAACTATATGATGTAAGCTAAGACTGAGAACAAATTTGATGAAATTTCATCTAGAAATGAATGAGAACTGATCAATTGAAAATGGCAAGTTCTTAAAACCAAAGCTGAATGAAAACTGATCCAAACTATTTAAGTACCATTTGCCTGTTTGACCTTGTTATTGACTTGTAAAAGACTTAAAACAACTTGTTATCACTTAATGACTGTAAATGAACTCTAAAAATCCAAATCTCAATGCTTGAAAACTATTTTTGAGCTATTCCCAAACACTCCTTTACTGATTTTTACAAACTTTTACAAAGGTTTATTAAGATCTAGTTAACTCTGAATCAAATGTAATAACAATCTAGACTTAGTGATTAAAATGAAAGGCTTAAAAGCTAAAATCAAACAATCATCAAAGCTAGAACTCCAATTAAGCTACTAGGCTAAAAATGACTCAACAAATGCAGTAGACTAAAAATTATCCAAATCAGAACACAAGTAGGCAGTAATCAAGCTACAAACACACAAAGTTCAATCAAACAGCAACTAAAAACAACTTTATCATGCAGCCATCAGATTATACTAGGAAAAGAAAGTATGCAGATTACTTATTGAGAGGAACAAAAATGAGAACTATAAAACCTATTGAAGAATTCCTTTGAGAAGAAGAGGAGCGCTGAGCTCTCTTAGCCTAGTGATAACCACCACCTTATCACTAGGAATCAATCAAACAACAAGAACAGCAAACTAATCAACTAGAAATCATCATTCTGCTTGAACATCTTCAAAAACTATGGAAATGACTGAATTCTGATCAAACAGCAATCTAACTCCTTCAATGTTGGTTATGATCCATCAATGATCATAACTAACACTTAACAGCAACAACAGTATCCAAATGCAGCAAGAATCGAACTGGAATGATAAGAACAGTTTTGGCGGGAAAGCTTGAATTCAAAATTCATTAATGGAAAAACGGTTACAAGGTTTGTTAGAAGCTAGTAACTAACTAACTAACTCAAGAGTTTGTCAGACTCTTGAGTAGCTAGGGTAAAATTGAGGGAAAAAGGAAAGGAAATTTAGAGAACTAGGTGTTTTTACAAATTTAAGCTACAAATGAAAATGAGGTCTAATCTAGCTATTTATAGACATGAAGGAAGAGTTTGTTGGGGTTGGTGACGTGTCAGAACCAATCCCAGCTTGCCACGTGGAGAATTCTGCATATTGCACTTTGAAGGTATGAACAAGGAATTGGGGTTTTCTTCATTGATGGATTTCATGTTAATTGATTTGCACCATTGTGTTTATCTCTTCAAAACGATCAATTTTGATGTTGAACACTTTCCATGAAATTGCTTGTAGCTAAAACACGATCCTGGTAAATTTTTCTTTGAAGAAGATGACACGTGTAAGCATTTTATTGGTTGAAAATCAGTCACACGGATTGCACTGTTTGGATTTGGTAATAAATGTAAGGCGGCTGAGTGGATATTAAGTATTTGATCCGTGTGCTTCCTTTTTCTTTCTCTCATTGGCTGAATTAGTTATCACATGGATCAATCTTGGATAACTTTCAAAAGTTGGCAGAACAAGTCCTTGTACTTGGCAGATTATTGTTTTAAGCTACAATCTTCATTCTTTTGACATATTTGGTCCTTCAACTTCCATCCTTGAACAAAATGGTCCTTTGACTGAGTTGACTTGAAAGTTGACCAAGTTTGACTTGAATCTTGACTTTACATTATTTGCACTTTTAGTCCTTCAACTTTCATAACTTGTCAAGATAGGTCCTTATACTTCAAAGTCTTGTCACTTTTGATCCTCTTTTGTCTTTTTCATCCATTTGAGCTTGATTTTTCCTTGTTTGCTTGAAAATGTATCTTTTTACCTACACAAGTGCACACAAACACAAACATACCACATAACACTGTTTTTGCCAAATAAATTGGTATTTTGCTTCATGTTTTAGGGTTATTTGTTATTAAAAGGATATGAGTTTAAGCTCATATCAAATTCCCCTACACTTGAACATTGTCATGTCCTCATGCAATATTATATTTTAAGGCTCAATATTTTACATTTCCCTCATAATTAATCCACCTTGGCCA
Organism: Glebionis coronaria; assembly: GCA_025667525.1. NCBI lineage: Eukaryota > Viridiplantae > Streptophyta > Magnoliopsida > Asterales > Asteraceae > Glebionis > Glebionis coronaria. The sequence goes on along the minus strand of JANFOE010000721.1, from coordinate 450,370 downwards.
TATGAGATGCATCTACACTACTCTAAACTAAATGATGCATGATTTTGACTTTTAATAATGCAATGAATCAAAATAAAATTCTATCTACATCTTTTTGATTTTTCTTGAAATGGTTTTGATGGAAATAACTCATAAAGAATTCAATGACTTAGATTAGGGCTTGAGTACCATGGACATTTATCACCCTCAAGTTTCACTTTCCCCATACCAAGCTTAAAAATGGGATCATTGCATTCACAAGTAAAAAGTGCATCAACTTATTCATGACAATTAAATGTGGAACCGGTTATTATTTGATCAAATTGCTTGTGGGCAAATTTGTCATTATTCAAGTGTGAAGTATAAGAAGTGTAAAATCCAAAAATAAGGAAGCACGGTTTTAATCCTAAGTAATCCTCTCATCCATTACTTGGAAAACCGCTCACAATTAATACAAGTCCGTATTAAGAGTAATAAGTCATTCGCCTTATGTGTAAAATCCTCATGTCATGCTTTCATAAGTAGCTACACACTCGCTAAGGAAAGAAAAATAAAACTCACGCAATAATTTACATCCGCCATCTTTTTGAGACTTTGGATCTTCAACCCCGCAACCCGTCAAGGTAATATTGGATTGGAGCAATCTATTGAATCCCCGCAACCCGTCAAGGTAATATTGGAACTCAATAGTCACTATAATTAACACCACACTGCCCCTCTTGGGAGTCTTGCATTATTTTTTTTTCTTTTTCTAGCCACTCATTTTTTTTCATAAGCCGCTCTTATTTTTCTTTATTCCTCACAAAGAAATTTGAAAAGAAGAAAAGGAAAAAAAAAACACCCGCTAAGTATGGAGCATGACATAAGTCTAGTACACATAAAACGTGCTAACTTAGAATCTTAAGACGTACTCATATCAACCATAAATGATTAGCCAAAAATGCATAAGAGATTACAAACCAATTAAAACCGTACTTGATTATTTATTAACAATTATATACATGCGAAGAAAATAGAGGTAAAGAAGAGAAGGGTTTAGCCACAAGTAATTGCCATGAAGTCTATCTAGCCCTTTTACACTTGCTTCAACTCTATCATTTCCCATCCTCCACAAATTTAAAATCTCAAATAATGAAATTGGTGGATGCTTAGCCTAATAGACCAATGAAGGTCTACATGGTTAAGGATACTAGCTAGAGAGTGCTAAAATAAGCAAACTCGGGTTGAGTCAAAATATCCATGGCGGGCCTAATATGTCAAAGAAGTCTAAATTTGTTAAAACCATGTTTTATTATATTTTTCCTTTTTATTTATTTTGATGAAAAATAAAAGAATATATACAATGCAAATGTGTTATGCAAATGAAAAATGATTGATGCTAAAATTATGAATGCATATTTTTGTTGGCCAAAGTAGATCAAAAATTTGAAAAATGTTGAAAATTCAATTTTTCCATGTTATCATGCAAGACAATGACAAGTTCTAGGTAAGGTCACTTCGATAGAAGACCCCCCTACACTTAAGATAAACATTGTCCTCAATCTTTAAGAGCATGGAAGTGTAAAAACTTCCCCTACACTTATGACAATGAATAGACTTTGCTTAACCCAAGTTAAGGAAAGGACAACTATTAGTGAAATCATGTTTAAGCACAAGGTGTCAATGAAAATTCACTAAAGTAACGAAGTGAACCGGATACAAGGGCCTCCTCCATAAACTCCAAAGCATGAGATGAGTGAGCAACCCTACAAACAATCATGAAGACAAAAGAAGGTCTCCCCTACACTTATCTCCAAATCTATGCCTTTATTTCTAACCTACAACACTCTAAACCTAGTTATACGATGCTTGAGTTAATGAGTCTCTAGCTCGACTCGTCCCTCAATGAATTAATTCATGGGGAAAATGGGGACCTCTTGGACCATTTCAACGAAAATGTCCTCCCCAAAGTAATGTTTAACACGGTGACCATTCACTTTAAAATTTGGACCATCGGGTTGGGACAACTCAAGAGTTCCATATGGAAACACTTGAGCAATTGTGAATGGACCGGACCATGTCGACTTAAGCTTGCCCGCAAAAAGCTTCAATCTTGAGTTAAAGAGGAGAACCGGCTCTCCAACTTTGAACTCACGATTCTTGATCTTAGCATCATGCAATTTCTTAGTCTTTTCCTTGTAAAGCAAAGAATTCTCATAGGCATTGGCTCTCAACTCATCCATCTCGTTGAGTTGATCCTTCCTATGTGAACCGGCTTGGTTTAAATCAAAGTTAGCCCACTTGAGAGCCCAAGATGCCTTATGTTCTAACTCAAATGGGAGGTGGCACGCTTTTCCATAGACAAGCCTATAAGGAGTACAACCAATCGGTGTTTTAAAAGCCGTCCTAAACGCCCACAAAGCATCATAAAGCTTGTCCGACCAAGAAGCTCGATGTTCTCCCACCGTTCTCTCTAAATCCTCTTTAAACCACGATTTGTGACCTTGGTTTGACCATTTGTTTGAGGGTGATACGCGGTAGAAAGTCTATGATTCACTCCATATTTCTTCATAACTCTCGTGAATTGATCATTACAAAAGTGCGTACCACGATCACTTATGATGGCCCGAGGTACAACAAATCTAGCAAATAATTATTTCAAAAACTTTACAACCACTCTAGCATCATTAGTAGGTAAGGCTTTAGCCTCCACCCACTTGGACACATAATCCACCGCCACAAGTATATACTTGTTTCCCTTAGAGGATGGAAAAGGTCCCATGAAATCTAGTCCCTATACATCAAATATCTCACACTCTTGGATAAAATTTTGTGGCATCTCATCACGTTGTGTAATTTTTCCTTGTCTTTGACAAACATCACAAAATTTCACCATCTCTTGGGCATCCTTGTAAATGGAAGGCCAATAGTAACCCGAATCAAAGACTTTCTTGGCGGTGTAGTTAGGCCCAAAATGTCCACCCGTAGGTCCTTTATGACATGCCTCTAAGATTTTAAATGCCTCGGGCCCATCTACACACCGTCTAATGATTTGGTCCGCACATTGCCTAAAAAGATATGGATCATCCCAAAAGTAATACTTAACTTCCTTAAGAAATTTTTTCTTTTGTTGGTAAGTAAGACCCTCAATAAGCACATTGCCCACAAGATAGTTTGCGATATCCGCAAACCAAGGTGTGGCATCCTCTTGGGAAGAGATAGACATGAGCTCCTCTAGTGGAAAGGATTCATTGATTTCTTGATGTGGGAAATCTCCTTGAAAAGGATGCTCAAGTCTACTCAAATGATCCGCCGCTAAATTCTCGGCCCCTTTCTTATCATGAATCTCTATCTTAAACTCTTGAAGCAACAAAACCCATCTCAAAAGCCTAGGCTTAGCATCTTGTTTTGTCATAAGATACTTGAGAGCGGAATGATCCGTAGACACTATGGTTTTGGAAAGCACAAGATATGGTCTAAACTTCTCAAAAGCATATACTATAGCAAGCAACTCTTTTTCCGTGGTAGTGTAATGAAGTTGTGCACCGGTCATGGTTTTACTCGCATAGTGTATAGGTTGAAAATGCTTATTAACTCTTTGTCCTAAGACGGCCCCCACCGCATAATCACTAGCGTCACACATAAGCTCAAAAGGTAATTCCCAATTTGGAGAAACCAAAACAGGAGCCTTAGTTAATTTTTCCTTAAGGGTCTCAAAAGAGTCTAAACAAGCTTGGTCAAAAATGAAAGGAGCCTCTTTCTCCAAGAGGTGAGTCATCGGTCTAGCTATCTTAGAAAAATCTTGTATAAAGCGCCTATAAAATCCCGCATGACCTAAGAAACTCCTCACACCTTTAACCGAGGTGGGTGGGGGAAGCTTAGCAATCACATCAATTTTAGCTCGATCAACTTCTAATCCCTTATTGGATATCTTGTGTCTAAAACAATCCCCTCTTTAACCATAAAGTGACATTTCTCCCAATTAAGCACCAAACGTGTTTCCTCACAACGCTTAAGCATTCTCTCAAGATTGGTGAGACATGAGCTAAAGGAGTTTCCAAATACGGAAAAGTCATCCATAAAAACCTCCATGGTTTGCTCTATCATGTCATGGAAAATCGCCATCATGCACCTTTGAAACGTCCCCGGTGCATTACATAGGCCAAAAGGCATCCTCTTGTAAGCAAATGTACCGTAGGCACAAGTGAATGTGGTCTTTTCTTGATCCTTAGGGTCAATGGGTATTTGAAAATAACCCGAAAAGCCATCAAGAAAACAATAGTACTCATTTCCCGCTAAGCGTTCAAGCATTTGATCCATAAAGGGAAGCGGGAAATGGTCTTTCCTAGTTGCCTCATTGAGTTTTCAATAATCAATGCAAACTCTCCAACCGGTCACAAGTCTCGTGGGAATAAGCTCATTGTTCTCATTAGGCACCACAGTGATTCCACCCTTCTTTGGAACACAATGAACCGGGCTAACCCATGGAGAGTCGGAAATGGGGTAAATCATACCCACATCTAAGAGTTTAATCACTTCCTTCTTAATAACCTCATGGATTTTTGGGTTAACTCTCCTTTGGTTTTGAATGGCGGGTTTATAGTCATCCTCCATAAGGATTTTGTGAGTACAAAAATGTGGATCAATTCCCCTTATGTCGGATATTTTCCATGCTAAAGCTTTCTTATGTTTCTTAAGAACTTCAATAAGTTTCTCTTTCTCATCCTCTTTCAACTCTTTAGCAATAATCACCGGTAATTGGTCTTTTCCTTCTAAGAAAGCATATTCTAAGTGGGATGGAAGTTCCTTAAGTTCAATGGGAGGTGGACTCTCTATGGAAGGTTTAACTATGGAAGGTTCCTCAATGGTAATCTCTTGTGGAATAGGAGAAGGAATAGGGTCCTCATTGAGCAACTTTTGGATTGTAAGAATATCTTCTTCCCAATTAATGGGAGAATCATCATCACCAAGAAAGTTGGACTCAAATTCCTCCAATAGGAAATCACTCTCTCTAAAGGGTGTTAAAGAGGGAGCAATTGAGGCCACGGTTTCAACATGGGGAATCTCATCACTAGCACTCTTACAAGCATCATGAAAGTGTTCATTACACACTTCATCTAGCACATCCACAATGTTAATAGTCTCACAAGGTCTAGACTCCTTAACCTCTTTTCTATCACAAACTTTCCCTAACTTAAACACCACTCTCTCATCTTCTACTCTCATAATTAATTCTCCTTCCGCCACATCTATCAAGGTACAACCCGTTCTCAAAAACGGTCTACCAACAATCAAAGGCACTCTAGGATCCATGTCATAATCGACCACTACAAAATCGGCCAGAAAAGTAAACTTATCCACACCTACAAACACATCTTCCGCTATACCTACGGGGTGAGCTATGGTTCGGTTGGCTAGTTCAAGAGTCATCCTAGTGGGAGTGAGCTCGGGAAGAGATAGTTGTTTCCAAACTGATAAAGGCATGAGATATATGCTCGCCCCTAAATCCGCCAAAGCCATGCAATTTTCAACACCGGGAAAATTACAAGGTATCAAGAAACGCCCCGGATATCCCAGTTTTGTTGGTAAGGTTTTAAGTAACACCGCGGAACAATTTTCATTAAGTGATGTGTTGGGCAAATCAACCAATTTCTCTTTGTTTGAGAGCAAATCCTTGAACATCTTAGCAAACTTTGGCATATAAGCAAGAGCTTCCGCAAAGGATATATTGATGTTGAGTTGCTTGAACATCCTTAAGAAATTGGAGACTTGGATGTCATCTTTGTTCTTTAACTTGTCCTTTTCAACCTTGAAGGGTATGGAAGAGTAGGTTTTGGTGTAGGTGGAATAGGTGTTGTGGTGGAAGATTTATCTTTGTTAGCTTCTTCATTGGGAAGTATGGAAGGTAAAGGAGAAGTATGAGGTGGTTGAGAAGGTATGTTTGAGTGAATATGAGCATTTTGAGGAGGTGGAGTAGAAGTAGAAGGCTTGTCACAAGTAGGAGCACAAGTGGGTTGAACAAGAGTAGGTTTAGGAGGTGAAGGATCCTTTGTTGTTGTTCCACTCCTTGTTGTAATAGCATTGACATTGGCCCTAGGGTTTGTTTGTGTGTTAGAAGGTAAAGCCCCTTGTGGTCTTTGAGTTACCGCCACTAAAACCCTATTGATTTGTTCCTCCAATGTACGTTTCATTTGGTCATTCATTCTCTTCTCAATTTCACGCATTTTCTTGTCAACATCCTCTTGAGTCTCTTGCATCCCATATCCTTGATTTGGATTTTGAGGGTAAGCTTGATTTGGTATTGGAACATATGCTTGAGTGGGAATAAATGGAAGTGGTTGATTAAATCCTTGTTGTGGTGGATAAAAGGTATTTGCTTGAGGTTGAAATTGATTGGGTGCCTTGTAGTTATTTCCTTGGTATGGTGGTCTTTGCCCTTGATTCCTTGCTAAAATTTGAGGAGGATTTTGTGGAATTTGGGTGGGTGGTTGGGGTGGGAAGCCGGGTGGAGTAAGGTAATTTTGGGATTTGTAAGAAAGGTTATTTGGATTGATATTAGGTTTGAAATGTTCACGATGTTCCTCTTGGTAAGCATAGCATTCCCCTTGATACCCTTGCACCTTATCACATTGTTCATAAGAATGGGGACCTCCACAAGTAACACAAGAAATGGTGATGGCATTCACATTATTCGAGAAATTGTTCAATGTCATGCTCTTAAAATTTTGAAACATTTCTTGTTGTCTTTGCAAATTCCTTTCACTATCTCTATCCATCCTTTAAAAAATCACTTCTTGAAACTTGAGGAGTTGGTTGTCACAAGGGATTTGAGAATTGTTTTGGATAACATGAACCCTTTCTTCAAATTGATTGTTTGTTTGAACCATCGCTTTAGTCTCAATGATGTCCACAGCCTCTTGATATGTCTTAAGAAGAATATTCCCTCCCGCGGAAGCATTGAGTGAATCTTGGTGGTGAGCTTTAAGGCCATCATAAAAGAGACTTATTTGGTGAACTTGATCCAATCCATGATTAGGGCATCGCCTCAACAACTCACTATACTCTTCCCAAGCATCACTAAAGGATTGACTAGGTTTTTGTTGAAAGCTCATAATTAAAGTCCTCAAAGCCATAGTCTTTTGTGGAGGAAAGAACTTGTTCAAAAACTTAGTGGTGAAACCATCCCATGTGGTGATACTATCGGGTGGTTGGGTGTCTAACCAATGCTTAGCACTCCCCTCTAAGGAAAATGACACTAACATCAACCTAATGACCTCATGTGGAACCCCATTATGCTTAATGGTATTGCAAAGTGAAAGGAATCTCTTAAGGTGAGCATGAGGATCCTCATTGTGTTTACCAAGGAAAGGTGATAATGCAACCATATTGATCATAGATGTATGTAGCTCAAATGTGTTAGCGGGAAAGTCGGGAATCTTAATGGCACTAGAATATCCATGAATGTTGGATTGCATACGTTCATACAAAGTGCGATTATCAATAGCCATGGCTTCTTGTGGTGGTGACAAAGCACGATTCTCGTGATCGTCTTGGTGGACGATGGTGGTCTTACTCTTTCTCTTTTTCTTCCTTTTCGGAGGAAGAGGTTGTACACCAATCGGTATTTGTGCACGCCCGCGAGTGAGCATGCAACTCAATACGAGGAATGAGAGAGAAGCTCTCGTGTGACTTTGAAGAGAAATGGATTATCCTCTTCGAGTTTCAATATTAAATATCCACAAGAAAATAACAATATATGTATTTACTACTTTGGGTGCAAGACCCTCAATGAAGCCTTCCTTCTTAGAATACTCCCAAGTGAACGGGGGGTTAGGTGGCGCGAAGCACTTAAGTACCTATTGACCCTTAGATGGCATTTTATAGCACATCGCCTTTCTATTCACTTAAATGTTCGTATTCTTCGAATTGTTGCTTATTGAGAGTATTTATCTATTCTTGCTTTATTTTGTTTGATCGATACACGTGTCAAGGACCGGAACGCCCCTCAACACGGTGTATTGCCTCGGCAATACTTATGGAAGATATGTAGATTGATTGTTCTTATACGTATACGTATTTACTTATAATAATATATGGAAAATATTTTTGTATTTATGAGTTTTTTAAGGGAAAATACTATATGCACATAAAAACCGAGAGAATCCAATAATATATATTTTTGGTTACAATCTCTTAGGAAAAAGATTGCTTTTTGGATTTTTTATTTTTTTTGGTCAATTCTTTAGGAAAAGAATTGTTTTGTTAATTTTTTAGTTTTTATATATTTTTATATTTTTGATTTTTTTATTTGTTTTTGATTTATGATACGTAAAAATAACGTTCACAAAGTGAACGGATCCCAAAAGCCAATGAAAACCGTCAATCGATAGTCTCTCGTGTAGTCAAAGAACCGGCAGCGGCGCCATTTGAAATTGAGTATAATGCAGTTCGTTTTTTCTCAGTTCTTACTAATAGAAAGTCCAACCAATATCGGGTTTTTAATTGTTCTTGGTTGTTAAGCTTGCTTGGTTAATCTATTTGCTACTTCAACAAATGCTTGCAAAACGGAAAAATATTACCTACGTATATGTAAAACAAATTGCAAATACCACGCTTTTATTCAAGTAGAAATTCAAAATGCAAAATATGAAACTAAAGGGGCTGAAATTGTAAATTCTATGAAAAATAAATGCTTGAAATGTAAACTCTAACAATTATAGGGACTAAAAGTGCAAAACAGTAAACTATAAGGATCAAAAATGCAACAACTATAACAAACTAACCAAAAGTGTAACCAACTAACAAAATACTAACTGATTTTAACAACTTTCCAAACTCCAGGGACTAAACAAATGCAAACCCTAAAAACATGGAAGATTAGCCAAATTTTCAAACTGTTTAGAACAATAGGGACCAAAGTGCAATTTTGGAAACTTTTTAACCAAAAACGGGACAAGCTTCAAAATAAGCTCGTTTGAGCTTAATACTCAATCAAATTTGATGAAACAACTTGCAAAACTCTTGAAATCTCAATTAAGCTATGTGTGTCCATGAAATTGAGTATAATGCAGTTCGTTTTTTCTCAGTTCTTGCAAATAGAAAGTCCAACCAATATCGGGTTTTTAATTGTTCTTGGTTGTTAAGCTTGCTTGGTTATTCTATTGCTAATTCAACAAAAGCTTGCAAAACGGAAAAATATTACCTACGTATATGTAAAACAAATTACAAATACCACGTTTTTATTCAAGTAAAAATTCAAAATGCAAACTATGAAACTAAAGGGACTGAAATTGTAAATTCTATGAAAAATAAATGCTTGGAATGTAAACTCTAACAATTATAGGGACTAAAAATGTAAAACTGTAAACTATAAGGATCAAAAATGCAACAACTATAACAAACTTGCCAAAAATGCAACAAACTAACAAAATACTAACTGAATTTTAACAACTTCCAAAATTCAGGGACTAAAATAATGCAAACCCTAAAAACATGAAGATTAGCCAAATTTTTAACACTGACAGAACTAAAAGGACCAAAGTGCAATAAAGAAAACTATTTAAGCAAAAACGGGACAAAGGAGAAAATAAGCTCGTTTGAGCTTATTACTCAACCAAACTTGATGAGACCAATTGCAAAACGTTTCAAATTCAAAATAAGCTACGAGTGTCCAAGGAAATTTGCTAAAAATCAGAAATAAGCATATGAGTGCTTATTAATAAGCTCAAAATAAGCTACAGCTAAATCTAATCAACCACAACTTGATTTTTCTATTGAAACTGATTAAGCAACTGATTTAAAGAATGGGAAATCAAACCAGAACGTTTTTCATCCAGAAATAAGCTCTAAAACTGAATTAAGCCAAAATTGAGCTTATGTTGACCAAGCGTTGACCAGCTTTTTTTCAAAAAGCTAATTTTCTCAAAAATCAAGTAACTCAACTACCTAAATGGATTTGTGAAGAAAAAGTGCTAAGTTTATGAAGAGGAAAATGAGATACATATTTTCAGTTGTCAAGTTACAGAAACTTGAGTTAAGTCTTCTTATCTGGTTTTGGCTTATAACTAAGTGCTTATTGAAAACTGTATAAAATCCTCTTGGAATCTAAAACTCTATGATATAAGCTACAAATAGAAACAAATTTGATCCAAATTCATCCAGTTTTGAGTGAGTTCTAGCAAATTGAAAATGGTAAGTTCCTGAATGACTCAAATGCATAAGGCTGACCCAAACTTTTTAGATGCCATTTGCCTGTTTGATCTTGTTATTGACTTGTAAAAGACTTAAAACAACTTGTTATCACTTAATGACTGTAAATGAACTCTAAAAATCCAAATCTCAATGCTTGAAAACTATTTTTAAGCTATTCCCAAACACTCCTTTACTGATTTTTACAAACTGTTACAAATGCTTATAGAGTTCTGAATTAAGCTGACTTAAAAGCTATAGCAGTCTAACTTCAGTGGTCAAAATGAAAAGTAATAGGGCTCAATGCACTCAATAAACTCCACTAGAACTACAAACCAATTACAAGAACAAAAGAGACTGAATCAAAGCAGTTAACTAGAATTAAGTCCAAATCAAAGAACAAGTAAACAAGATTAAACTCCTAACACTCTAAGATCTAGCAAACATCAACAACAAGCAACTTTTATCAAGCAGCCATCAAGATTACTCTAAGAAAGAAAGCATGCAGTTAACTGTTGAGTGGAACAAAAATCAAGGACTTTAAAACCTATTGAAGAATTCCTTTGAGAAGAAGAGGAGCGCTGAGCTCTCTTACCCTAGTGATAACCACCACCTTATCACTAGGAATCAATCAATCAACAATAACTGCTATCTAATCAACAAGAAACCATCATTCTGCTTGAAAACTCCATTGGAACTATGCAATGACTGAATTGTGATCAAACAGCTAGCAAACTTCACCAATGTCAGTTATGATCAATGATTGATCATAACAAACACTTATCAGCAACACTAGTATCCAAATGCAGCAAGAAATGAACTGGAATGATAAGAACAGTTTTGGCGGGAAAGAGTGAATTTGAATTTTATTAATGAAAAACGGTTACAAAGTTGTTACAAGGGTAGTAACTAACTAACTAACTCAAGAGTTTGTCAGACTCTTGAGTAGCTAGGGTAAGATTGAGGGAAAAAGGAAAGGAAAAGTAGAACTAGGTGTTTTTACAGAATTAAGCTACCAATGAAAATGAAGTCTAATCCAGCTATTTATAGACATGAAGGAAGAGTTTGTTGGGGTTGGTGACGTGTCAGAACCAATCTCTGAGCTCCACGTGGCATCTTCTTGCTAATTGGATATGTTGGCTCAAGAACATATTTGGGGGTTTTTGATCCAATTACTTTCAGCTTAATTGATTATGAGGTATGGATTCGTCTCTCAAAATGGAGCAAATTTCATGTTTAACACTTTGCTTGAAATGCATTGTAGCTCAAAATAGGTTCTGGGTTCGTTCTTGTTTGAAAGTAACACGTGGCTTCTTCTGGTTGGCTCTCATCTGGTCACACGGATTAATATCCAAAAGTGGATAAAATGATTATGGAGTGGCACATTTCTATTGGTTGAATAAGAGAAAATGCGCTTTACTGTATAGATCCTGTATTAAATGTGAAGCGGCGCTAGTGGGCTTATGTGGCAGCTTATGTGGTGATCCTTGTGTCTCATTTCCTTGATTCTCATTGGTCCATTAACACTTCACACGGATTAATCCCAAATTTGGTGTAAACTTGTCACTTTCAGCCCCTATACTTTGGCAGATTTATGATTTGATCTCTAGTCTTCAATTCTTTGGCAAAACTAGTCCTTTGAACTTCATTCTTGACCATTTGAGCCTTTGACTGAGTTGACTTGATAGTTGACCAAGTTTGACTTATGATCTTGACTTTCACAATATTTGCACTATTAGTCCTTCAACTTTGATAACTTGTCAAGATAGGTCCTTGTACTTCAAAGTCTTGTCACTTTTGATCCTTCTTTGTCTTTTTCATCCATTTGAGCTTGATTTTTCCTTGTTTGCTTGAAAATGTATCTTTTTACCTACACAAGTGCACACAAACACAAACATACCACATAACACTGTTTTTGCCAAATAAATTGGTATTTTGCTTCATGTTTTAGGGTTATTTGTTATTAAAAGGATATGAGTTTAAGCTCATATCAAATTCCCCTACACTTGAACATTGTCATGTCCTCATGCAATATTATATTTTAAGGCTCAAAATTTTACATTTCCCTCATAATTAATCCACCTTGGCCATATGAGATGCATCTATGCTACTCTAGACTAGATGATGCATGATTTTGACTTTTAATAATGCAATGAATCAAAATACAATTCTATCTATATCTTTTTGATTTTTCTTGAAATGGTTTTGATGGAAATAACTCATAAAGAATTCAATGACTTACATTAGGGCTTGGGTACCATGGACATTTATCACCCTCAAGTTTCACTTTCCCTATACCAAGCTTAAAAATGGGATCATTGCATTCACAAGTAAAAAGTGCATCAACTTATTCATGACAATTAAATGTGCAACCGGTTATTATTTGAGCAAATTGCTTGTGGGCAAATTTGTCATTATTCAAGTGTGAAGTATAAGAAGTGTAAAATCCAAAAATAAGGAAGCACGGTTTTAATCCTAAGTAATCATCTCATCCATTACTTGAAAAACCGCTCACAATTAATACAAGTCCGTATTAAGTGTAATAAGTCATTCGCCTTATGTGTAAAATCCTAATGTCATGCTTTCATAAGTAGCTACACACTCGCTAAGGAAAGAAAAATAAAACTCACGCAATAATTTACATCCGCCATCTTTTTGAGACTTTGGATCTTCAACCCTGCAACCCGTCAAGGTAATATTGGATTGGAGCAATCTATTGAATCCCCGCAAGCCGTCAAGGTAATATTGGAACTCAATAGTCACTATAATTAACACCACACTGCCCCTCTTGGGAGTCTTGCATTATATTTTTTTTTCTTTTTTTTTTCTAGCCACTCATTTTTTTCATAAGCCGCTCTTATTTTTCTTTATTCCTCACTAAGAAATTTGAAAAGAAGAAAAGGAAAAACACCCGCTAAATATGGAGCATGACATAAGTCTAGTACACATAAAACGTGCTAACTTAGAATCTTAAGACGTACTCATATCAACCATAAATGATTAGCCAAAAATGCATAAAAGATTACGAACCAATTAAAACCGTACTTGATTATTTATTAACAATTATATACATGCGAAGAAAATAGAGGTCAAGAAGAGAAGGGTTTAGCCACAAGTAATTGCGATGAAGTCTATCTAGCCCTTTTACACTTGCTTCAACTCTATCATTTCCCATTCTCCACAAATTTAAAATCTCAAATAATGAGATTGGTGGATGCTTAGCCTAATAGACCAATGAAGGACTACATGGTTAAGGATACTAGCTAGAGAATGCTAAGATAAGCAAACTCGGGTTGAGTCAAAATATCCATGGCGGGCCTAATATGTCAAAGAAATCTAAACTTGTTAAAACCATGTTTTATTATATTTTTCCTTTTTATATATTTTTGAATAAAAGAAGAAATATATATACAATGCAAATGTGCTATGCAAAATGAAAAATGATTGATGCAAAAATTATGAATGCATATTTTTGTTGGCCAAAGTAGATCAAAAATTTGAAAAATGTTGAAAATTCATTTTTTTCCATGTTATCATGCAAGACAATGACAAGTTCTAGGTAAGGTCACTTCGATAGAAGACCCCCCTACACTTAAGCTAAACATTGTCCTCAATGTTTAAGAGCATGGAAGTATAAAAACTTCCCCTACACTTATGACAATGAATAGACTTTGCTTAACCCAAGTTAAGGAAAGGACAACTATTAGTGAAATCATGTTTAAGCACAAGGTGTCAATGAAAATTCACTAAAGTAACGAAGTGAACCGGATACAAGGGCCTCCTCCATAAGCTCCAAAGCATGAGATGAGTGAGCAACCCTACAAACAAGCATGAAGACAAAAGAAGGTCTCCCCGACACTTATCTCCAAGTCTATGCCTTTATTTCTATCCTACAACACTCTAAACCTAGTTATACGATGCTTGAGTTAATGAGTCTCTAGCTCGACTCGTCCCTCTTGAATTAAGTCATGGGGAAAATGGGGACCTCTTGGACCATTTCAACGGAAATGTCCTCCCCAAAGTAATGTTTAACACGGTGACCATTCACTTTAAAATTTGGACCATCGGGTTGGGACAACTCAAGAGTTCCATATGGAAACACTTGAGCAATAGTGAATGGACCGGACCATCTCGACTTAAGCTTGCCCGCAAAAAGCTTCAATCTTGAGTTAAAGAGGAGAACCGGCTCTCCAACTTTGAACTCACGATTCTTGATCTTAGCATCATGCAATTTCTTAGTCTTTTCCTTGTAAAGCAAAGAATTCTCATAGGCATTGGCTCTCAACTCATCCATCTCATTGATTTGATCTTTCCTATGTGAACCGGCTTGGTTTAAATCAAAGTTAGCCCACTTGAGAGCCCAAGATGCCTTATGTTCTAACTCAAATGGGAGGTGGCACGCTTTTCCATAGACAAGCCTATAAGGAGTACAACCAATTGGTGTTTTAAAAGCCGTCCTAAACGCCCACAAAGCATCATCAAGCTTATCCGACCAAGAAGCTCTATGCTCTCCCACCGTACGTTCTAAGATTCTCTTTAAACCACGATTTGTGACCTCGGTTTGACCATTTGTTTGAGGGTGATACGCGGTAGAAAGTCTATGATTCACTCCATATTTCTTCATAACTCTCGTGAATTGATCATTACAAAAGTGCGTACCACGATCACTTATGATGGCCCGAGGTACACCAAATCTAGCAAACAATTGTTTCAAGAACTTTACAACCACTCTAGCATCATTAGTAGGTAAGGCTTTAGCCTCCACCCACTTGGACACATAATCCACCGCCACAAGTATATACTTGTTTCCCTTAGAGGATGGAAAAGGTCCCATGAAATCTATTCCCCATACGTCAAATATCTCACACTCTTGGATAAAATTTTGTGGCATCTCATCACGTTGTGTAATTTTTCCTTGTCTTTGACAAACATCACAAAATTTCACCATCTCTTGGGCATCCTTGTAAATGGAAGGCCAATAATAACCCGAGTCAAAGACTTTCTTGGCGGTGTAGTTAGGCCCAAAATGTCCACCCGTAGGTCCTTTATGACATGCCTCTAAGATTTTAAATGCCTCGGGCCCATCTACACATCGTCTAATGATTTGGTCCGCACATTTCCTAAAAAGATATGGATCATCCCAAAAGTAATACTTAACTTCCTTAAGAAACTTTTTCTTTTGTTGATAAGTAAGACCCTCAATAAGCACATTGCCCACAAGATAGTTTGCTATATCCGCAAACCAAGGTGTGGCATCCTCTTGGGAAGAGATAGACATGAGCTCCTCTAGTGGAAAGGATTCATTGATTTCTTGATGTGGGAAATCTCCTTGAAAAGGATGCTCAAGTCTACTCAAATGATCCGCCGCTAAATTCTCGGCCCCTTTCTTATCACGAATCTCTATCTTAAACTCTTGAAGCAACAAAACCCATCTCAAAAGCCTAGGCTTAGCATCTTGTTTTGTCATAAGATACTTGAGAGCGGAATGATCCGTATACACTATGGTTTTGGAAAGCACAAGATATGGTCTAAACTTCTCAAAAGCATAAACTATAGCAAGCAACTCTTTTTCCGTGGTAGTGTAATGAAGTTGTGCACCGGTCATGGTTTTACTCGCATAGTGTATAGGTTGAAAATGCTTATTAACTCTTTGTCCTAAGACGGCCCCCACCGCATAATCACTAGCGTCACACATAAGCTCAAAAGGTAATTCCCAATTTGGAGAAACCAAAACGGGAGCCTTAGTTAATTTTTCCTTAAGGGTCTCAAAAGAGTCTAAACAAGCTTGGTCAAAAATGAAAGGAGCCTCTTTCTCCAAGAGATGAGTCATCGGTCTAGCTATCTTAGAAAAATCTTGTATAAAGCGCCTATAAAATCCCGCATGACCTAAGAAACTCCTCACACCTTTAACCGAGGTGGGTGGGGGAAGCTTAGCAATCACATCAATTTTGGCTCGATCAACTTCTAATCCCTTATTGGATATCTTGTGTCCTAAAACAATCCCCTCTTTCACCATAAAGTGACATTTCTCCCAATTAAGCACCAAACGTGTTTCCTCACAACGCTTAAGCATTCTCTCAAGATTGGTGAGACATGAGCTAAAGGAGTTTCCAAATACGGAAAAGTCATCCATAAAAACCTCCATGGTTTGCTCTATCATGTCATGGAAAATCGCCATCATGCACCTTTGAAACGTCCCCGGTGCATTACATAGGCCAAAAGGCATCCTCTTGTAAGCAAATGTACTGTAGGGACAAGTGAATGTGGTCTTTTCTTGATCCTTAGGGTCAATGGGTATTTGGAAATAACCCGAAAAGCCATCAAGAAAACAATAGTACTCATTTCCCGCTAAGCGTTCAAGCATTTGATCCATAAAGGGAAGCGGGAAATGGTCTTTCCTAGTTGCTTCATTGAGTTTTCTATAATCAATGCAAACTCTCCAACCGGTCACAAGTCTCGTGGGAATAAGCTCATTGTTCTCATTAGGCACCAAGGTGATTCCACCCTTCTTTGGAACACAATGAACCGGGCTAACCCATGGAGAGTCGGAAATGGGGTAAATCATACCCGCATCTAAGAGTTTAATCACTTCCTTCTTAATAACCTCATGGATTTTTGGGTTAACTCTCCTTTGGTTTTTAATGGCGGGTTTATAGTCATCCTCCATAAGGATTTTGTGAGTACAAAAATGTGGATCAATTCCCCTTATGTCGGATATTTTCCATGCTAAAGCTTTCTTATGTTTCTTAAGAACTTCAATAAGTTTCTCTTTCTCATCCTCTTTCAACTCTTTAGCAATAATCACCGGTAATTGGTCTTTTCCTTCTAAGAAAGCATATTCTAAGTGGGATGGAAGTTTCTTAAGTTCAATGGGAGGTGGACTCTCTATGGAAGGTTTTACTATGGAAGGTTCCTCAATGGTAATCTCTTGTGGAATAGAAGAAGGAATAGGGTCCTCATTGAGCAACTTTTGGATTGTAAGAATATCTTCTTCCCAATTAATGGGAGAATCATCATCACCAAGAAAGTTAGACTCAAATTCCTCCAAGAGGAAATCACTCTCTCCAAAAGGTGTTAAAGAGGGAGCAATTGAGGCCACGGTTTCAACATGGGGTATCTCATCACTAGCACTCTTACAAGCATCATGAAAGTGTTCATTACACACTTCATCTAGCACATCCACAATGTTAATAGTCTCACAAGGTCTAGACTCCTTAACCTCTTTTCTATCACAAATTTTCCCTAACTTAAACACCACTCTCTCATCTTCTACTCTCATAATTAATTCTCCTTCCGCCACATCTATCAAGGTACGACCCGTTCTCAAAAACGGTCTACCAACAATCAAAGGCACTCTAGGATCCATGTCATAATCGACCACTACAAAATCGGCCGGAAAGGTAAACTTATCCACACCAACAAACACATCTTCCGCTATACCTACGGGGTGAGCTATGGTTCGGTTGGCTAGTTCAAGAGTCATCCTAGTGGGAGTGAGCTCGGGAAGAGATAGTTGTTTCCAAACCGATAAAGGCATAAGATTTATGCTCGCCCCTAAATCCGCCAAAGCCATGCAATTTTCAACAGCGGGAAAATTACAAGGTATCAAGAAGCGCCCCGGATCTCCAAGTTTTGTTGGTAAGGTTTTAAGTAACACCGCGGAACAATTTTCATTAAGTGATGTGTTGGGCAAATCAACCAATTTTTCTTTGTTTGAGAGCAAATCCTTGAACATCTTAGCAAACTTTGGCATATAAGCAAGAGCTTCCGCAAAGGATATGTTGATGTTGAGTTGCTTGAACATCCTTAAGAAATTGGAGACTTGGATGTCATCTTTGTTCTTTAACTTGTCCTTTTTCAACCTTGAAGGGTATGGAAGAGTAGGTTTTGGTGTAGGTGGAATAGGTGTTGTGGTGGAAGATTTGTCTTTGTTAGCTTCTTCATTGGGAAGTGTGGAAGGTAAAGGAGAAGTATGAGGTGGTTGAGAAGGTGTGTTTGTGTGAGTAGGAGCATTTTGAGGAAGTGGAGTAGAAGTAGAAGGCTTGTCACAAGTAGGAGCACAAGTGGGTTGAACAAGAGTAGGTTTAGGAGGTGAAGGATCCTTTGTTGTTGTTCCACTCCTTGTTGTAATAGCATTGACATTGGCCCTAGGGTTTGTTTGTGTGTTAGAAGGTAAAGCCCCTTGTGGTCTTTGAGTTACCGCCACTAAAACCCTATTGATTTGTTCCTCCAATGTACGTTTCATTTGGTCATTCATTCTCTTCTCAATTTCACGCATTTTCTTGTCAACATACTCTTGAGTCTCTTGCATCCCATATCCTTGATTTGGATTTTGAGAGTAAGCTTGATTTGGTATTGAAGCATATGCTTGATTGGGAATAAATGGAAGTGGTTGATTAAATCCTTGTTGTGGTGGATAAAAGGTATTTGCTTGAGGTTGAAATTGATTGGGTGCCTTGTAGTTATTTCCTTGGTAAGGTGGTCTTTGCCCTTGATTCCTTGGTAAAATTTGAGGAGGATTTTGTGGAATTTGGGTGGGTGGTTGGGGTGGGAAGCCGGGTGGAGTAAGGTAATTTTGGGATTTGTAAGAAAGGTTATTTGGATTGATATTAGGTTTGAAGTTTTCACGATGTTCCTCTTGGTACGCATAGCATTCCCCTTGATACCCTTGCACCTTATCACATTGTTCATAAGAATGGGGACCTCCACAAGTAACACAAGAAATGGTGATGGCATTCACATTATTCGAGGAATTGTTCAATGTCATGCTCTTAAAATTTTGAAACATTTCTTGTTGTCTTTGCAAATTCCTTTCACTATCTCTATCCATCCTTTGAAAAATCGCTTCTTGAAACTTGAGGAGTTGGTTGTCACAAGGGATTTGAGAATTGTTTTGGATAACATGAACCCTTTCTTCAAATTGATTATTTGTTTGAACCATTGCTTTAGTCTCAATGATGTCCACAGCCTCTTGATATGTCTTAAGAAGAATATTCCCTCCCGCGGAAGCATTGAGTGAATCTTGGTGGTGAGCTTTAAGGCCATCATAAAAAAGACTTATTTGGTGAACTTGATCCAATCCATGATTAGGGCATCGCCTCAACAACTCACTATACTCTTCCCAAGCATCACTAAAGGATTGACTAGGTTTTTGTTGAAAGCCCATAATTAAAGTCCTCAAAGCCATAGTCTTTTGGGGAGGAAAGAACTTGTTCAAAAACTTAGTGGTGAAACCATCCCATGTGGTGATACTATCGGGTGGTTGGGTGTCTAACCAATGCTTAGCACTCCCCTCTAAAGAAAATGAGACTAACATCAACCTAATGACCTCATGTGGAACCCCATTATGCTTAATGGTATTGCAAAGTGAAAGGAATCTCTTAAGGTGAGCATGAGGATCCTCATTGTGTTTACCAAGGAAAGGTGATAATGCAACCATATTGATCATAGATGTATGTAGCTCAAATGTGTTAGCGGGAAAGTCGGGAATCTTAATGGCACTAGAATATCCATGAATGTTTGATTGCATACGTTCATACAAAGTACGATTATCAATAGCCATGGCTTCTTGTGGTGGAGTCAAAGCACGATTCTCGTGATCGGCTTGGTGGACGGTGGTGGTCTTACTCTTTCTCTTTTTCTTCCTTTTCGGAGGAAGAGGTTGTACACCAATCGGTATTTGTGCACGCCCGCGAGTGAGCATGCAACTCAATACGAGGAATGAGAGAGAAGCTCTCGTGTGACTTTGAAGAGAAATGGATTATCCTCTTCGAGTTTCAATATTAAATATCCACAAGAAAATAACAATATATGTATTTACTACTTTGGGTGCAAGACCCTCAATGAAGCCTTCCTTCTTAGAATACTCCCAAGTGAACGGGGGGTTAGGTGGCGCGAAGCACTTAAGTACCTATTGACCCTTAGATGGCATTTTATAGCACATCGCCTTTCTATTCACTTAAATGTTCGTATTCTTCGAATTGTTGCTTATTGAGAGTATTTATCTATTCTTGCTTTATTTTGTTTGATCGATACACGTGTCAAGGACCGGAACGCCCCTCAACACGGTGTATTGCCTCGGCAATACTTATGGAAGATATGTAGATTGATTGTTCTTATACGTATACGTATTTACTTATAATAATATATGGAAAATATTTTTGTATTTATGAGTTTTTTAAGGGAAAATACTATATGTACATAAAAACCGAGAGAATCCAATAATATATATTTTTGGTTGTAATCTTTTAGGAAAAAGATTACTTTTTGGATTTTTTATTTTTTTGGTCAATTCTTTAGGAAAAGAATTGTTTTGTTAATTTTTTAGTTTTTATATATTTTTATATTTTTGATTTTTTTATTTGTTTTTGATTTATGATACGTAAAAATAACGTTCACAAAGTGAACGGATCCCAAAAGCCAATGAAAACCGTCAATCGATAGTCTCTCGTGTAGTCAAAGAACCGGCAGCGGCGCCATTTGAAATTGAGTATAATGCAGTTCGTTTTTTCTCAGTTCTTGCTAATAGAAAGTCCAACCAATATCGGGTTTTTAATTGTTCTTGGTTGTTAAGCTTGCTTGGTTATTCTATTGCTAATTCAACAAAAGCTTGCAAAACGGAAAAATATTACCTACGTATATGTAAAACAAATTACAAATACCACGTTTTTATTCAAGTAAAAATTCAAAATGCAAACTATGAAACTAAAGGGACTGAAATTGTAAATTCTATGAAAAATAAATGCTTGGAATGTAAACTCTAACAATTATAGGGACTAAAAATGTAAAACTGTAAACTATAAGGATAAAAAATGCAACAACTATAACAAACTTGCCAAAAATGCAACAAACTAACAAAATACTAACTGAATTTTAACAACTTCCAAAATCCAGGGACTAAAATAATGCAAACCCTAAAAACATGAAGATTAGCCAAATTTTTAACACTGACAGAACTAAAAGGACCAAAGTGCAATAAAGAAAACTATTTAAGCAAAAACGGGACAAAGGAGAAAATAAGCTCGTTTGAGCTTATTACTCAACCAAACTTGATGAGACCAATTGCAAAACGTTTCAAATTCAAAATAAGCTACGAGTGTCCAAGGAAATTTGCTAAAAATCAGAAATAAGCAAATGAGTGCTTATTAATAAGCTCAAAATAAGCTACAGCTAAATCTAATCAACCACAACTTGATTTTTCTATTGAAACTGATTAAGCAACTGATTTAAAGAATGGGAAATCAAACCAGAACGTTTTTCATCCAGAAATAAGCTCTAAAACTGAATTAAGCTAAAATTGAGCTTATGTTGACCAAGCGTTGACCAGCTTTTTTTCAAAAAGCTAATTTTCTCAAAAATCAAGTAACTCAACTACCTAAATGGATTTGTGAAGAAAAAGTGCTAAGTTTATGAAGAGGAAAATGAGATACAGATTTTCAGTTGTCAAGTTACAGAAACTTGAGTTAAGTCTTCTTATCTGGTTTTGGCTTATAACTAAGTGCTTATTGAAAACTGTATAAAATCCTCTTGGAATCTAAAACTCTATGATATAAGCTACAAATAGAAACAAATTTGATCCAAATTCATCCAGTTTTGAGTGAGTTCTAGCAAATTGAAAATGGTAAGTTCCTGAATGACTCAAATGCATAAGGCTGACCCAAACTTTTTAGATGCCATTTGCCTGTTTGACCTTGTTATTGACTTGTAAAAGACTTAAAACAACTTGTTATCACTTAATGACTGTAAATGAACTCTAAAAATCCAAATCTCAATGCTTGAAAACTATTTTTAAGCTATTCCCAAACACTCCTTTACTGATTTTTACAAACTCTTACAAATGCGTATAGAGTTCTGAATTAAGCTGACTTAAAAGCTATAGCAGTCTAACTTCAATGGTCAAAATGAAAAGTAATAGGGCTCAATGCACTCAATAAACTCCACTAGAACTACAAACCAATTACAAGAACAAAAGAGACTGAATCAAAGCAGTTAACTAGAATTAAGTCCAAATCAAAGAACAAGTAAACAGGATTAAACTCCTAACATTCTAAGATCTAGCAAACATCAACAACAAGCAACTTTTATCAAGCAGCCATCAAGATTACTCTAAGAAAGAAAGCATGCAGTTAACTGTTGAGTGGAACAAAAATCAAGGACTTTAAAACCTATTGAAGAATTCCTTTGAGAAGAAGAGGAGCGCTGAGCTCTCTTACCCTAGTGATAACCACCACCTTATCACTAGGAATCAATCAATCAACAATAACTGCTATCTAATCAACAAGAAACCATCATTCTGCTTGAAAACTCCATTGGAACTATGCAATGACTGAATTGTGATCAAACAGCTAGCAAACTTCACCAATGTCAGTTATGATCAATGATTGATCATAACAAACACTTATCAGCAACACTAGTATCCAAATGCAGCAAGAAATGAACTGGAATGATAAGAACAGTTTTGGCGGGAAAGAGTGAATTTGAATTTTATTAATGAAAAACGGTTACAAAGTTGTTACAAGGGTAGTAACTAACTAACTAACTCAAGAGTTTGTCAGACTCTTGAGTAGCTAGGGTAAGATTGAGGGAAAAAGGAAAGGAAAAGTAGAACTAGGTGTTTTTACAAAATTAAGCTACCAATGAAAATGAAGTCTAATCCAGCTATTTATAGACATGAAGGAAGAGTTTGTTGGGGTTGGTGACGTGTCAGAACCAATCTCTGAGCTCCACGTGGCATCTTCTTGCTAATTGGATAATTTGGCTCAAGAACATATTTGGGGGTTTTTGATCCAATTACTTTCAGCTTAATTGATTATGAGGTATGGATTCGTCTCTCAAAATGGAGCAAATTTCATGTTTAACACTTTGCTTGAAATGCATTGTAGCTCAAAATAGGTTCTGGGTTCGTTCTTGTTTGAAAGTGACACGTGGCTTCTTCTGGTTAGCTCTCATCTGGTCACACGGATTAATATCCAAAAGTGGATAAAATGATTATGGAGTGGCGCATTTCTATTGGTTGAATAAGAGAAAATGCGCTTTACTGTATAGATCCTGTATTAAATGTGAAGCGGCGCTAGTGGGCTTATGTGGCAGCTTATGTGGTGATCCTTGTGTCTCATTTCCTTGATTCTCATTGGTCCATTAACACTTCACACGGATTAATCCCAAATTTGGTGTAAACTTGTCACTTTCAGCCCCTATACTTTGGCAGATTTATGATTTGATCTCTAGTCTTCAATTCTTTGGCAAAACTAGTCCTTTGAACTTCATTCTTGACCATTTGAGCCTTTGACTGAGTTGACTTGATAGTTGACCAAGTTTGACTTATGATCTTGACTTTCACAATATTTGCACTATTAGTCCTTCAACTTTGATAACTTGTCAAGATAGGTCCTTGTACTTCAAAGTCTTGTCACTTTTGATCCTTCTTTGTCTTTTTCATCCATTTGAGCTTGATTTTTCCTTGTTTGCTTGAAAATGTATCTTTTTACCTACACAAGTGCACACAAACACAAACATACCACATAACACTGTTTTTGCCAAATAAATTGGTATTTTGCTTCATGTTTTAGGGTTATTTGTTATTAAAAGGATATGAGTTTAAGCTCATATCAGTCCAAGGAAATTTGCTAAAAATGAGAAATAAGCAAATGAGTGCTTATCAATAAGCACAAATTAAGCTATAGCTAAATCTAATCAGTCACAACTTGATTTTTCTATTAAATCTGATTAAGCAACTGATTTAAAGAATGGGAAATCAAACCAGAACGTTTTTCATCCAGAAATAAGCTCTAGAACTGAATTAAGCTAAAAGTGAGCTTATGTTGACCAAGCATTGACCAGCTTTTTTTCAAAAAGCTAATTTTCTCAAAAATCAAGTAACTCAACTACTTAAATGGATTTGTGAAGAAAAATTGCTAAGTTTATGAAGAGAATATTGAGATACAAATTTTCAGAATCCAAGTTACAGAAACTTGCTTTAACTTGGCTTATCTGATTATTGCTTATATCTAAGTGCTTATGGAATACTGTATAAAATCCTTTTGGAATATGAAACTATATGATGTAAGCTAAGACTGAGAACAAATTTGATGAAATTTCATCTAGAAATGAATGAGAACTGATCAATTGAAAATGGCAAGTTCTTAAAACCAAAGCTGAATGAAAACTGATCCAAACTATTTAAGTACCATTTGCCTGTTTGACCTTGTTATTGACTTGTAAAAGACTTAAAACAACTTGTTATCACTTAATGACTGTAAATGAACTCTAAAAATCCAAATCTCAATGCTTGAAAACTATTTTTGAGCTATTCCCAAACACTCCTTTACTGATTTTTACAAACTTTTACAAAGGTTTATTAAGATCTAGTTAACTCTGAATCAAATGTAATAACAATCTAGACTTAGTGATTAAAATGAAAGGCTTAAAAGCTAAAATCAAACAATCATCAAAGCTAGAACTCCAATTAAGCTACAAGGCTAAAAATGACTCAACAAATGCAGTAGACTAAAAATTATCCAAATCAGAACACAAGTAGGCAGTAATCAAGCTACAAACACACAAAGTTCAATCAAACAACAACTAAAAACAACTTTATCATGCAGCCATCAGATTATACTAGGAAAAGAAAGTATGCAGATTACTTATTGAGAGGAACAAAAATGAGAACTATAAAACCTATTGAAGAATTCCTTTGAGAAGAAGAGGAGCGCTGAGCTCTCTTAGCCTAGTGATAACCACCACCTTATCACTAGGAATCAATCAAACAACAAGAACAGCAAACTAATCAACTAGAAATCATCATTCTGCTTGAACATCTTCAAAAACTATAGAAATGACTGAATTCTGATCAAACAGCAATCTAACTCCTTCAATGTTGGTTATGATCCATCAATGATCATAACTAACACTTAACAGCAACAACAGTATCCAAATGCAGCAAGAATCGAACTGGAATGATAAGAACAGTTTTGGCGGGAAAGCTTGAATTCAAAATTCATTAATGGAAAAACGGTTACAAGGTTTGTTAGAAGCTAGTAACTAACTAACTAACTCAAGAGTTTGTCAGACTCTTGAGTAGCTAGGGTAAAATTGAGGGAAAAAGGAAAGGAAATTTAGAGAACTAGGTGTTTTTACAAATTTAAGCTACAAATGAAAATGAGGTCTAATCTAGCTATTTATAGACATGAAGGAAGAGTTTGTTGGGGTTGGTGACGTGTCAGAACCAATCCCAGCTTGCCACGTGGAGAATTCTGCATATTGCACTTTGAAGGTATGAACAAGGAATTGGGGTTTTCTTCATTGATGGATTTCATGTTAATTGATTTGCACCATTGTGTTTATCTCTTCAAAACGATCAATTTTGATGTTGAACACTTTCCATGAAATTGCTTGTAGCTAAAACACGATCCTGGTAAATTTTTCTTTGAAGAAGATGACACGTGTAAGCATTTTATTGGTTGAAAATCAGTCACACGGATTGCACTGTTTGGATTTGGTAATAAATGTGAGGCGGCTGAGTGGATATTAAGTATTTGATCCGTGTGCTTCCTTTTCCTTTCTCTCATTGGCTGAATTAGTTATCACATGGATCAATCTTGGATAACTTTCAAAAGTTGGCAGAACAAGTCCTTGTACTTGGCAGATTATTGTTTTAAGCTACAATCTTCATTCTTTTGACATATTTGGTCCTTCAACTTCCATCCTTGAACAAAATGGTCCTTTGACTGAGTTGACTTGAAAGTTGACCAAGTTTGACTTGAATCTTGACTTTACATTATTTGCACTTTTAGTCCTTCAACTTTCATAACTTGTCAAGATAGGTCCTTATACTTCAAAGTCTTGTCACTTTTGATCCTCTTTTGTCTTTTTCATCCATTTGAGCTTGATTTTTCCTTGTTTGCTTGAAAATGTATCTTTTTACCTACACAAGTGCACACAAACACAAACATACCACATAACATTGTTTTTGCCAAATAAATTGGTATTTTGCTTCATGTTTTAGGATTATTTGTTATTAAAAGGATATGAGTTTAAGCTAATATCAGATTTCTAAACTTGAAAGAGTCTAAGAATTTGCAAGATCCTATAGGCGACTCGAAAACCTAAAACTTTGATTTAATAGGCTAAGCATCCACGAGTCTCATTCCTTGAGATTTTAAACTGTGGAGGACGAGAGATGATAGAGTCAATTATAAGTTTGGTATTCTTTCGTGAATTTATGTGAGTTAATTATAAGCCTTTTCTCCCTTTGCTTGTTAATAAATTTATCTGCAATAAATAAGGTTGTACGATTTAAAAGGTTACTTAGCTTCTAGCCCAAGATCGTTTAAAAGTTGCTCGGTACGGATTAGAGTTCATAGCCAAGGCATAACATATTGAAGCGGGATGCGAAGATTGGCGAGTCCGAAAAGGCCCTAACAAGGCATGAGGGCTACATTTTGTTGCTAAAGATCCAAAAGTGATGTGAAGAATCATTTATCGAAAATCAATATGAAGGATCGAGACACACGACGAAAAGCAAATACTCCCCTAAAGATCATGGAGAAGTCTATCCAAAAAGGCCCTAACAAGGTATGAGGATAAATAGATCCAAGTCCTAAAAGGAGGCGGATCGTTGTATATCAAAGTCCAAAATAAAGATTGGAGAAAAATGAAGAAGTCGTGGTACAAATATGAAGAATCTCTCAAAACTTCAAGTGAAGAAATTCCTATTATGAAGAGAAGGCCATTATTTCATGAACGTCTCTCAAAGATTTGAAGTATGAAGTCGCTGCCAAATATCGGTCCGAGAAAGGTCTCAAATCGTGAAGCGAGTTATGCCAAGATATGAACTTTATAAGGTCCCGAGAAGCAGTTTTAAAAGATTTTGTCCTTTAGCTAACTATTGATTAAATCGTTTACTTTATTTTCGGCCTAAATAACTATCGAAATAAGTCAAACAATGCATCCTCGTGATCATTCAAGACAAAAATAAAATATAAGAGATACACCTAGGAATAAGGGAGTCAAAGTAAATAATTGGCCCACATGAATTCGTGTTAGTTTGCTAACTTATAATAACAATGATCTCGTTTTTAAGCTTGGTATGGGGAAAGTGAAACTTGAGGATGATAAACGTTCATGGCAGCCAAAACCCAATGTAAGTTTTTAATTTCTTTACTTGTTTCTATCATTTTATTTTTCTTAGATGTTTAGTATTTAATAAAGGCCAAGGTGGATTATTTATGATGGAAAATGTAAACCGTGCTTTAGAAGTAATGCATTGCATGAGGGCATTGCAATGGTCAAGTGTAGGGGATTTAATAAGTGTGAAAACACTTATCCTTTTACCACTTATTTCCAATAATAACAAGACCAAAACGTGTATTTTATGTCGTAAAAGTCGGAATTATGCGTGGTTTGTGTTTTTATTGTGTTTTAGGACCAAAAGATGAAAAAGGAAGAAAACACGGGCTTTCACGGGCTTTTATCGAAGAAAACGAGAAAAGACGAAATCAAAAGATCAAGAATGCATAAAGAACGGAAGTCCAAGACCTATTCTGAAGATTTATCGAAGAAAAAGTCTAAAGACGGAAGTTTAATGAAGTCAAAGAACTCAAGTCTAAATTAAAGAAGAAAATTATCAAGACAAGTTCAAATCCCGAGACGACGTCGAGAAAAGACAAAGAATTAAATCGAGTCGAGAAGACGTGAAGAAAGAAAGAAAGAAGAGGCAACACATGCACTCCTTCCATTTTTTTCCTATAAATACCCTCCTAATACACATTAGGAGGGTAGTTAGTTTTTAGTTTTAGTTTTCATTTTTCACTTTTCTTTCTAGTTTTTAGAGAGAGAAAGTTCTCCACTTTCTCTCACTAAGTTTTCATCTTTCTTTCTTTTAATCTTTCAAGATTAAACATTTGTGTATTGTTGATTTCATTAATCAAGTTCTAGTTAAGCTTTTAATCTTTCATCTCATTCTACCTTTCTTTTAATTTTAGATTAATTTTGGTGCGAACTTCATTTGATCCGTGTTGTTCTTAATGATTTCGTGCTTAAAAAGTTAATCTTTTTATGCGTACTTAAGTTTTCATACGAATAAGCTTTAAGATCTTTGTGCTTATTGGCTTATTTACATGTTTAGCTTATTTACTTTTTAAAAGTTTCCTTAAAAAGTTCATTTTTATATAGTTTGATTCAAAAGATTGATTATTTTGAGTTTGGATAAGTTGTTGATTGTGCTTATTTAGTATATTTCACTTTTGATTCGTGCTAGTCTTGGTGTCAGCTTATCATAGTAGCTTATCACTAGCTTATTTTCGAATCCAACATAAATCGGAAAGGGTCTAAACCCCTTTCCGATCGCTGTATTCCGATCATCACCCCCCCTTTATTCCGATCGTATTGATCGGATAAGGGTTTTGAACTTTCCGATTTGCACCCCATTATTCCGATCGTATTGATCGGATTAAGGTTTTACCCATTCCGATTGGAGTCTTGAAGAACATTCCGATCTGGATCCGTTGGTTAATATTCCGATTGGGTGTCTACTACATTCCGATTTGATTCATTTTTAGGGTATTCCGATTGTGGTATTTTGTAACATTCCGATAGCTTCCAGTTTGTCAATATTCCGATTAGCCTGTGTTTATTACATTCCGATTAGTGCCTTTTCCATTATTCCGATCAGCCTTATTCCGACCACACATTCCGATCACTCACTTTTAGCATATTCCGATTGGATGAGTTCATGTTTCTACAAAAGTTTCTAAGTGTTAGTTTTATTTAGTGTTCAAGTATCTTTCTTATATTGCCTTTAAGTTTTCAAGCATTTATTTTTAACTCGTTATTTTTAGTATAATCTTTAAATTTCTACTTTACTCAACGACACTTACTTATTTGCTATTAGTTTGAAATAGATAATCAACCGAACCATTCTCTTGTTCACCAAAAGAGAATTGAGTCGCACTCTAGACCGGAAATCAATTCGAAGAGATCGGACGATAAGATTTTATACTTGGTGTAAAAACCTAGTATTAAGAGCCTTAGCTTCAACCCATTTAGAAACGTAGTCAACGGCTACGAGGATGTACTTGTTCCCTTTAGATGATGGAAATGGCCCCATAAAGTCGATGCCCCATACGTCAAAGATTTCACACTCTTGGATGAAATTTTGAGGCATCTCATCTTTATGTGTGATCTTGCCTTGTCTTTGGCAAGCATCACAATGTTTAACCATGTCGTGAGCGTCACGATAAATGGTGGGCCAATAAAATCCAGAGTCGAATACTTTCTTCGCGGTGTAATTGGGACCAAAGTGACCACCGGTGGGTCCTTTATGGCAAGCGTCAAGGATTTGTACCGCTGCCGGCCCATCAACACATCGACGGATAATCAGATCAGCACATTGTTTGAAAAGGTAAGGGTCGTCCCAGAAATAGTGTTCAATGTCTTTAAAGAACTTTTTCTTTTGTTGGGATGTTAACCCTTCCTTGAGAATTCCACCCGCTAAGTAGTTTGCAATGTCCGTAAACCACGGGGTGTCATCCAGATTGGAGATGATAGACATTAAGGCCTCAAGGGGAAAATAGTCATTGATCTCTTGGTTCGGATGATCCCCTTGATAAGGATCCTCAAGTCTACTAATATGATCCGCGACAAGGTTTTCGGCACCCTTCTTGTCACGAATTTCGATTTTAAATTCTTGAAAGAGCAAAACCCAACGAAGAAGTCTTGGCTTAGAATCTTGCTTAGTCAACAAGTACTTCAACGCGGAATGATCGGTATACACGATGGTGGTAGAAAGGACAAGATAGGGGCGGAATTTTTCAAAAGCATACACTACAGCTAAAAGCTCTTTTTTGGTAGTAGTATAATGCAATTGAACCCCCGTCATTGTCTTGCCAGCATAGTGGATTGGTTGGAAGTGTTTGTTCACTCGTTGGCCCAAAACCGCTCCAATAGCAAAGTCGCTA
Source organism: Glebionis coronaria (assembly GCA_025667525.1). Taxonomy (NCBI): domain Eukaryota; kingdom Viridiplantae; phylum Streptophyta; class Magnoliopsida; order Asterales; family Asteraceae; genus Glebionis; species Glebionis coronaria. The sequence continues at coordinate 420,269 of JANFOE010000721.1, read as the reverse complement.
GCGTCACACATCAATTCAAAAGGTAGCTCCCAATTAGGGGTAACCAAGACCGGTGCCTTAGTTAGCTTATCCTTAAGAAGATTGAAGGATTCAAGGCACTCTTTAGAAAAGATGAAAGGAGTATCTTTTTCCAAGAGGTGGGTCATCGGGCGAGCGATTTTAGAAAAATCTTGAATGAATCGGCGATAGAATCCCGCATGACCGAGGAAACTTCTCACACCCTTCACGGTTGAAGGTGGAGGCAATTTTGCAATAACATCGACTTTAGCACGGTCCACTTCAAGACCGGCTTTGGAGATTTCGTGTCCTAGCACGATGCCTTCTTTTACCATGAAATTTCATTTTTCCCAATTAAGAACAAGGCGAGTGTCTTCACACCGCTTAAGCATACGTTCTAAATTGGCAAGACAAGCAGAGAAAGAATCGCCATAAACCGAGAAATCATCCATGAAGACTTCCATAGTTTCTTCAACCATGTCATGGAAGATAGCCATCATACACCTTTGGAAAGTCCCAGGAGCATTGCAAAAGCCGAAAGGCATTCTTTTGTAGGCAAATGTTCCATAAGGACAAGTGAATATGGGTTTCTCTTGGTCTTTGGGATCGATGGGAATTTGAAAATAGCCGGAGAAACCGTCTAAAAAGCAGTAACAGTCATTACCCACTAGACGTTCAAGCATTTGGTCCATGAAAGGAAGGGGAAAATGATCCTTTCTCGTAGCATCATTGAGTTTGCGATAGTCGATACAAACTCTCCACCCTGTAACGAGACGAGTAGTCGAATCAACTCGTTGTTTTCATTGGGCACAACGGTGATTCCGCCTTTCTTAGGCACACAATGGACGGGACTAACCCACGGTGAATCCGAGATAGGATAGATCATGCCCGCATCAAGAAGTTTGATAACCTCTTTTTTGATAACGTCATGGATCTTAGGATTCACCCTTCGTTGGCTTTGAATATTAGGTTTAAAGTCGTCCTCCATGAGAATTTTATGTGTGCAAAAGTGAGGATCAATTCCACGAATATCGGAGATCTTCCAAGCAATCGCTTTTTTGTGATTCTTCAGCACGGCGATAAGTCGGGATTTTTCGTCTTCTTTCAGGTCCTTTGCGATGATCACGGGTGACTTCTTGTCGTCTTCAAGGAATACGTACTCGAGATGAGACGGTAGGTCCTTAAACTCTAAATCCGAAGGATTTTTGATGGAAGACGTAGTCAAATTCGGTTCATCGATAGAGATATCCTTAGGAGATGGTGGAGAAGTATGGTCCTCATTGAGAAGTTTGTCAATGGTACGAATGTCTTCATCCCAATTGGAGGGAGAATCGTCATATTTTAAGTCCACATGTCCCAAAGTTGCTTCAAATTCTTTCAAGATGAAATCACTTTCTCCAAATGGAGTCAGTGATGGAGCAATAGAGGCAACGGTCTCAATGATGGGTAGAGAAGAAGAACCACTTTTACAAGCGTCTTTGAAATGTTCTTCACAAGCCTCATCAAGAACGTCAATAAAATTAAAACTCTCGGTTTCCGAAGGCTGCTTAGAAAGTTTACCCATGTTGAAGACGATTTTATCGTCACCAACTCTCATGATTAATTCGCCCGCGGCTACATCGATGAGAGTGCGACCGTTCCTCAAGAACGGACGTCCAACGATTAATGGAACACGGGGATCCATCTCGTAGTCAACGACAACAAAATCTGCCGGGAAGGTGAATTTGTCGACACCAACGAAGACGTCTTCGGCTATCCCTACTGGATAAGCAACCGTACGGTTGGCTAATTCCAGAGTCATTCGTGTGGGGACTAGCTCGGGGAGAGATAATTGCTTCCAAACGCTTAATGGCATTTAGTTAATACTAGCACCTAGATCGGCTAGGGCCATGCAATTCTCTACTCCCGAGAAGTTGCAAGGAATCAAGAAACGACCCGGATCACCAAGTTTGGTTGGTAATTTCCTTAAGAGCACTGCAGAGCAATTCTCATTAAGTTGGGTCTGAGCAATATCGAGAAGTTTCTCCTTATCACTGAGAAGATCTTTAAACATTTTAGCATATTTGGGCATGTGAGCGAGAGCCTCAACAAAGGAGATATTGAAATTTAGTTGTTTGAACATTTTAAGAAAGTTCGAAACCTGAATATCATCCTTTTTATTCAATTTCTCTTTCCTCAACCTCGAAGGATAAGGTATATTGGGTTGAGATGAAGGCTTTGGGATAGAATTCTCACTCACATCTTTGGGTGGTGGAGGGGTAGAAGTAGAAGGTGGTGGAATAGAAGATGGAGGGTTTGGAGAAAGAGACTCGTTTTCCTTAGTCACAATCACCGGTATAGGTGTAGGAAGCTCGGGTTCCTTTAAACCTTTTCCACTGCGAGTGGTGATTGCTTTCATCTCCCCTCTTGGATTAGCAACGGTGTTACTCGGAAGAGAACCCGATCCAGAGGCTTGATTACTTGGGAAGAAACTAGCCATCATATTCCTCAAGTCATTCGTTTGACTTGCCAAAGTGTTTCGCATATCAGCTCGAAGATCGTTTCCTTGTTTCACCATATCTGCTTTCAAGTTGAGCATTTCCCGCTGAAGATTTTGCACTATCGCGTCATTAGTCCTCATGTAGGTTTCAACATCTTGGTGTAATGCGGTGGGTTGGTTTGGAGGAGCATTGTAGGCGGGTGGTTGATAAGCAGGTTGTTGGTAAACTTGGTTGTTTCTTTGAGGTGGATATGAGTTTCTTTGGTTTTGATATGGAGTTGGAGCACGTGGTTGGTTTTGATTGTTGCGATTGAGGTGGTTTGGGTTTTGTGGGGGAAAACCGGGTGGTGAAAGAAAGTTGTTTGAGCGATAGCTGAGTAGATTGCGGTCACCTTGAGGACGTGCTTGATAGCTTCCTGTAGCATAGGTACCGTTGGCGGCATACACATTTTCCGGATTGTCGTGAGTTGAAGGACAATCGGTGTATGAGTGAGATCCCCCGCATATATCACATGATTGAGTCATAGCATTGGCTTGGGCAGTATAGCTTTGGTATTATTGGCGGCTTGGAGAGCAAGTAATTCAACAAGCGAAGTAAGCTTATCAAGTCTCTTGTCGCTCTCATTAGTGCTAGCACTAGCCACATTGGTCCGAACACTCTTGGTTTGCACTCTAGACTTGTTCTCAATAATATCCCAAGCGGCATTAGAAGACTTACCCAAAAGATTACCCCCCGAGGCACTATTTAGTGAATCTTGGTCATTCATGCTTAAACCATTGTAAAAAGTATTAATTTGGTGCACTTTGGTAAAACCATGTTGTGGGCACTTTCTTAAAAGTTCTTTAAAACGGTCCCAAGATTCACTAAAAGTCTCATCGTACTTTTGTTCAAAAGTAATGATTTCATCCGCAAAGCGGTAGTACGAGAAGGTGGGAAAAAGTAGTTTATGAATTTGGTCTCTAAGTCCGTCCACGTAAGAATACTTTGTGGCGGTTCCTTATCAAGCCAATGCCGGGCTTGTTCCTCTAAGGAGAAGGGAAAAAGTTGCAAGCGAATTACCTCTTGTGAAACCCCATTGAATTTGACCGTATTCGTGAGTTGAAGGAACCTTTTGATGTGGTCATGAGGATCATCAATGGTACGCCCCAAGAATGGTTGAGCAGAGACCATTTGAATAAGCCGGATTTGAGCTCAAAGTTGTTGGCTCCAATCGCGGGTATGACAATAGCATCGTGGTTGCCCTCTACATGTGCTTGCAAAAGTTCGATCATAGGACGATTGTCCGGTAGAGGTTCATTGTTGTCATTATTCATGTTGTTTTGAGGTGGATTATTATTATTGTTGTGTACACCAGCCATGTCTAAGTTATCGAGAGTCTCGGGCTCGGGATAAGATGTTGATCGAGTGCGCATACACCTGCAAAAGAACTAACAAAGCAAGAAATATTTTTGGTTTTTTATGTTTTTTAAATTTTTTGTATTTTTGAAAATTATATATATTTTTTTTAAGGATTTTTGAAAATTTTAAAGCAAGGAAAATAACGTTCAAAGATGAACGGATCCCAAAATCCAACGCGTCTCTCACTTAAAACCTTTAATCTTAACGAAAAGAGCCAGCAGCGGCGCCATTTAATACAAAGCTTTAGCACCAAGTATAAAATCTTATCGTCCGAATCTCTTCGAATTGATTATTGGTAGAAATTGTGACTCAATTGTTCTTGGTGGAATAATAAATGAGTGGTTCGATTATCTATTTTAAACTAATAACAAATATGAAAGTGTTGTTGAGTAAAGTAAAAGCTTTGAAAATTAAACAAAAATAACGAGTTAAAAATAAATGATTGAAAACTTAAAAACAAGATTAGAAAAACACTTGAACACTTAATGAATCTAAAACTTGAAAACTTAGTAAAAACAAAACTCAAACCATCGGAATAGTCCCAATTGGAATCAGATCGGAATACTGGAAAATGAACAAGTCGGAATGTTGGAAAACAGAACAAATCCGAATACCAAAGAATACCCTCGTCGGAATGATGGAGCAATCGGAATCCCTGATCGGAATCCAGTAAAAGAAAGTAATCGGAATATGGTAGAAATTCCCCAATCGGAATGTGACACAAACCACCCTCGTCGGCATGTCAAAGAGTCCCCACAATCGGAATGTGAAACCATAATCCGATCAGGGTGATCGGAATGAGGGGGTAGTAGTCGGAATGTTCAATCGGAAAAGGGTTTAACCTTTTCCGACTATCTAGTGATTCGAAAATAAGTCAAGTGATAAGCTATGTTTGATAAGCTAACACCAACACTTCACCAAATCAGTAATGAAATAAACTAAATAAGCTCGAATAACAACTTTTCCAAACTTAAAATAAACAATCTTTTAAATCAAACCATAAAAAGATGAAACTTTTTAAGAAAACTTTCAAAAAGTAAATAAGCTAAACATACAAATAAGCTAATAAGCACCAAGATCTTAAGGCTTAACCGTTTGAAAGCTTATATAGGAATAAAAAGATTAACTTTTTTTTAAGCACGAAAACATCAAGATCAACACGGATCATAAATATTTCGCACCAAAAGTAAACTAAATTCAAGAAAGGTAGAAAGAGATTAATGAACAAAAAGCTTAACTTGAACTTCATTAATGAAATCAAAAATACAAAAAGCTTAATCTTGAAAGATTAAAAGAAAGAAAAGATGAAAACTTAGTGAGAGAAAGTTTGGAACTTTCTCTCTCTAAAAACTAGAAAGGAAAAATGAAAAAAATAAAACTAGCTAACTCCCCTCCTAATGTGATTAGGAGGGTATTTATAGGCTAAGTGGGAGGTGCATGTGTGGTGTGCTTCCTTCTTTCTTTTCTTCTCGACTCGATTTAATTCTTTGTCTTTTCTCGACGTCGTCTCGGGATTTGAACTTGTCTTAATAATTTTCTTCTTTAATTTAGACTTAAGTTCTTCGACTTCATTAAACTTCCGTCTCTAGACTTTTTCTTCGATAAATCTTCAGAATAGGTCTTGGACATCCGTTCTTTAAGCACTCTTGATCTCTTGACTTCGTCTTTTTTCGTTTTCTTCGATAAAAGCCCGTGAAAGCCCGTGTTTTCTTCCTTTTTTTATCTTTTGGTCCTAAAACACAATAAAAACACAAACCACGCATAATTCCGACTTTTACGACATAAAATACACGTTTTGGTCTTGTTATTATTGGAAATAAGTGGTAAAAGGATAAGTGTTTTCACACTTATTACCTATGTAAGAATACTTTGGGGTGGTTCCTTATCAAGCCAAATACGGGCTTGTCCCTCGAGGGAAAAAAGAAAGAGCAACAAACATATTACCTCTTGAGTCACCCCATTGTATTTCACCGTATTAGTTAAATGGATAACTCTCTTAATATGATAATTGGGGTCATCTTGGGAACGGCCCAAAAATGGTGTAGCGGAAACCATTTGAATAAAACCCGTTTTAATTTCAAAATTATTTGCTCCAATTACGGGGACAACGATAGCGTCATCGTTTCCCTCAACGTGTGATTGCAAAATCTCGATCATATGTCGGTTATCCGTTGCCATCGTATTGTCGAAAGCTCGATTCTCGGGATCGCCTTGAGTGACGGTCTTTTTGTTCTTCTTCTTCTTTTTAGAAGAATTAGAAGTATTTGATACAACACTCGGTATGTGTGCACGCGCGCGAGTGCGCATACAACGAAACACGAGGAATGAGGTAGGAGACCTCTGTGACTTTGAGAGGAAAGGGATTATCCCTCTCGAGGTTCAATATTAAAAAGCTATAAAAAATATATATGTAATACTACTTGGGCGGCAAAACCCTCGATTAGCCTTCCTTCTCAAAATACTCACAAGTGAACGGGGGAAATGAGGTGGCGCGAAGCACTTAAGTACCTAGCTTCCCTTAGACGGCCTTTTATAGCACGTCGCCTTTCTATTCACCGTATAGTTCGTATTTTTCGAATTATTGCTTAACGAAAGTATTTATCTATTTTTTCCTTTATTTTTGTTTGATCGATACACGTATAAGGAACCGGAACGCCTCCAAATACGGGGTATTGCAAGCAATACTTATGGAAATATTGTGTATTAAGGTTCTTATACGTAATATGTATAGTAAAAGAAAAATCTTTTTGTATTTTTGTATTTAAAATATATTCACAATAAAAAACAAGATAAATCGAAATAAGAAAAATAATAACATGTAATATATTTTTGGTGTAATACTTTAGGAAAAGTATTACTTTTTGGAATTTTTAATTTTTTTGGTGCAAATCTTAGGAAAGAATTCGCTTTTGTGATTTTTTTTATCTTTCTGATTTTTTTTATGTTTTTGATTTTTTAACAAGAAAAATAACGTTCAAAAGTGAACGGATCCCAAAACCCAAAGTTTCTCACGAAAAATCGTCAATCGTAACGAGATCGATGCGGCAGCGGCGCCATTTTAATAACCTTTTTATTGTATATCGTATATCGTTTTTCCTCGACTCGACTCGAATTGATATCAAATTTATCACAAGATTTATTGTTCTTGGTTAATAATAATTGTTTGGTAATCTATGTCTATTTAAACTAAAAATGGGGAAAATATGTAGGCTAAGGAATATATAAAAGTAAAAGCGCAATTAATTCACGTAAAATTACTCAAAAATGCAATACAAAAATAAACTACAAATTTAGATCTAGATGCAACAAAAGTAAACTATAATTAAAAATAATAATAAATCTAAATGAAAAATTAATCTAAATGCAAGCACGTAATAGCAAATAAAAGTGACAAAAAATGAAATCACAAAGATAAACTTAAAAATAAAGCGTAAAGCTTCAACCTTTTAAGCTTATTAATCTTTTTAGATGATAAAGCTACAAGCTTTATATACTAATAAGCTTAATAATCACATAAATGTGTAAACTTTATACTAATAATAAGCTTATCTAAATGAAATCTAATTTTTAAACTTTTAAATCTATATTTTAAAACAATAATAATATCTAAAACTAGATAAACCGATTTTTATGAAAAATATAATTTTTAAAAAACAATTTAAACTTTATTACTCTAATTAATTAAACTAAAGCGACTCAAGCTATAAAAATAAAAAGGAGAAACTTATGGTACCCGTAGCCCGAAGATAAAGATCTAAAACAACATCAACAAAATCAACAACACATGGCCCGTAAAGTACACGGCCTCCCAAAAGCAACAAAATACGGCCCGTAAAGTACACGGCCAACCAAATCAAACTCGAACCAAATTAATCAACCATATCAAACTCGAACCAAATTAATCAACCATAAGCTCTCTACCAAACTTGATGAATCGATTCGCCAATATCACAAAAACACAAGAGGTTAGAACAATAATAAGCAACTATTAATATTATATAAAGAGTTTCAAATAAAACTAATAGATCTAGAATATTTTTTATGTTTTATAAAAATATATTAATTTTTATTGCTTAAAACTTATAGATCTAAGTTAATTAATATAAAAAACTAATAGATCTAACTATTTTTGTGGTTTAATGAAAGTATTTTTAATTTTTAAAACTTAAAACTAATAGATATAAAAAACTAATAGATATAAACTAAAAGTACTTAAATAAAAAGCTAGCTTATAAATAAGTTGTAAGCCTAAGCTTAGAACTTATAAGATTTAAAAAGCTAAAAATATAATTAAATAATTACTCCAATAATAAGCTAGATCTAGGAAAATAAGACAACAGTAAGCTTGAAATAAACTTGTATATAAATCTAACTTATTAGGAAAAAGTTATGAATACTTATCCCAAATAATAAGTTAGATTATAAAGAAAAGTAAAAAAGAAAGGAAGAATGAGAATTAAACTAAAGAGATTAAGATAAAACTTGAATTTTATTAATTATGAAAAAGCTTAATGAATAAGCTAAGTACAAGACTTGAAAGGAAATACATTTAAAAAACAATAAATAAAATTGACAATATTTAGCTACCTAAAATCTACATACAAAATGAAGAAAAATGAGGTGCTATTTATAGTTGAAGCCAAGGTGCTTGGGGTAGATAAGTGTTTTTATACTCTTAATCACCTTATCTTCTTTAATTTTAGGACATCTTGGTCATTTGGTAGGTGATGATGTGTTTCCACCAATAGGATGAAAAATGCCTTTTGGATAGACCAATGGGAGCACTTCACATGGATCACCATCTTCACCTTTCATTATTCTTTTATCCAAGGGCTCTTGATTAATCTATTTAACCAACTCCACCATCTTTAATTTTCTAGAAGCATGCACTTAACTACTCACAAAAGAAACACACATGCTATTTTTTTTCTTTTTAGTATTTTTGTGTTAGTTTAAAAATAGATAAAAATAAATAAAAACAAAACTATGAAAACTAAAATATTTAAAAATCAAAACTAATTATTTCAATACTAAACTAACTATTATAAAATAAAAACTTTTATTTTTATTTTTTTATTAATTTACAAAAATGTATTTTTATTAATTTATTAAAAACTATTTATTTAATTTAAAAACTAATTAAATTTAAAAAATTCATAGAAAAGAAACCGTAAAGAGTTACGACGCGAGGTCGGGACCGTTGGCTTCATAATTTTGTTCCCTTTAATGTGGTTTATTAGTGGATGACTTTGGAGATTGGAAAAATGGTCCTTGTTGTAAAATCTTTATCAAATCTTTATCTTTAGCCCTCCAAATTTCATTCTTTTGGAACTTTTTGATCCATTGACTTTATCTTTGACTTTTTATTCGATAAATGACCGTGAAATCCCGTGTTTTCTTTTCTTTTGATCTTTTGTACCTATTTCACAACAAAACACAAAACCACGCATAATTCCGACATTTACGATATTAAATACACGTTTTGGTCTCGTTTTTCATTGTTTTGAGTGGTAAAAGGATAAGTGTTTGCACACTTATTAAATTCCCTACACTTGACCATTGCAATGTCCCCATGCAATGCACAATTTTAAATCACAAATTTACATTTTTCATCATAATTAGACGATCTTGGCCTTTATTATAATCTACTAATACTACTATAAATAAAGAAAACTTAACAACGATGAAAAGATCAAAACTTTATAAAAGATATTACAATTTCATTTAATTTATTTAACTTTGAAATTGTTTGATGGAAAAAATTCGTAAAGAAATCTAAGACTTAAATTAGGGCTATTGGTGTCATGACTATTAATCACCCTCAAGTTTCACGCTCCCCATATCAAGCGTAAAAACGAGATCATTGTAATTACAAGTTAGTAAAACTAACACTTACTCATGTGGTTTAATTATTCACTTAGACCCCCTTATTCCTGTGTATCTCTTGTATTTTATTTTTGTCTTGAATGATCACGAGGATGCATTTTTGACTTATTTCGATAATTTATTAAGGCCAAAAATAAAGTAGGACGATTTAATCAATAGTTAGCTAAAGGACAAAATCTTTTAAAACGGCTTCTCGAAACCTCATAAAGTTCATATCTTGGCATAACTCGTTTCACGATTTGAGACCTTTATCGGACCGATATTTGGCATTGACTTCAAACTTCAAATCGTGAGAGACGTTCTTGAAATTATGGTCTTCTCTTCATTTTGGTTTACATCTTCATTTGGAGTGAGAGATGCTTCAAACTTTGATCACGACTTCTTCATTTATCCTTGTCTATATTTAGGATTTTGATATACAACGATCCGCCTCCTTTTTGTACTTGGATCTATTTATCCTCATACCTTGTTAGGGTCTTTTTGGATAGACTTCTCCATGATCTTTTGGGGAGTAATTGCTTCTATTCGTGTGTCTTGATCCTTCATATTGATTTGGATTAATGATCTTCACATCATCTTAGGATCTTTAGCAAAAAAAGTGAATTCTCATGCCTTGTGAGGGCCTTTTTGGACTCGGATATCCTCATGCCTTGTTAGGGCCTTTTTGGATACGCCAATCTTCGCGTCCGACTTCAATAAGTTATGCCTTGGCTATGAACTCTAATTAATCCCGAGCAACTTTTAAACGATTTTGGGCTAAAAGCTAAGTAACTTTTTAAATCGTACGACCTTATTTATTGCAATTATTTTTTGACAAGTGATGGGAGAAAAAGCTCATAATTAACTCACATAAATTCATGAAAGAATACAAAACTTATAATTGACTCTATCATTTCTTGTTCTCTACAATTTAAAATCTTAAGTAATGAGACTCGTTGATGCTAGCCTAATAAACCAATTAAAGTCCATATGGTTAAGGATACTAGCTAGAGTAAACTTGGATAAGTAAACTCGGGTTGATTCAAAATATTCACGATGGGCCTAATATATCAAAGACGTCTAAACTTGTTAAAACCATTTTATTTATTTATTTTTTTTCTTTATATATTTTTTTTATTATGGAATATATACTGTTAGGACCATTGTAATAGTTATATGTAATAGGTAGACTAGGAGGTATGTAGTTCCTCCTGGTCCTAGTCGTAGTAGGAGCAAGTCCTGCTCCTGGTCCTAGTCGAAGTCAAACTTTATTATTTACTTAATATTCTGTTAGGATATGCATGAGATATGTTAGGAAAGGATATGCATATCAGTTTTACACGTTTTCTTTAATGATGTATTAGGGTTTCCTTGTAGTATAAAAGGAAACTTAGGCAGAAGGGTTAGACACACCTTTACAAAACGTAGTTCTAGTCATTATCAATATTAGAAATCCTTAGAAAGGATCAAGTCTTTATAGTTATTCTGTTTCTCTTGATTATATTTATATTCTACATTCATATTGTGTATAAAGTCTCTTTGTGATTTGACTTGTGATTACAGAAGTCATTCACCGGTCCTGACAGGCTGCAAGATCTACATCTAGTAGACCCAACAAGTGGTATCAGAGCCTGGAAGGGTCTCTATACAAGAAGAATCAAGTTCTCTTATTACTCACAATCTGTTTATCATGTCTGCCTCAACTTCTACTCAAACAGGAGAAGAAAGCACTCCTAAAATTGTGCAACCTCAGCAGATCCTGGCTACGGTCTCCAACACGAATGGAAAATTCCCTCTTCTGAAGAAGGGTGAGTATGATAACTGGGCAATGAAGATGGAATGGTAGATCACCAACACTGATCAAGATCTTTGGAAGATCATTCTGAATGGAAACAGCAGGAAGCTTACTGGACGAGACAAGAACGGTAATATTACTTTTCTTGACCCTAAATCTTATGAGGAAATCATAGCTATTCAGAAGGAGGTAAAAGCAAAAACAATTTTGCTTCAATCTCTTCCTGAAGATCACATGGGTGACTTCTACCATTTGGATGATGCCAGAGAGATCTGGAATGGCATAAAAGCAAGGTTTGGCGGGAATGAGGAGTCAAAGAAAATGCGAAGGTCCATGCTGAGAGATGAATTTACCGAATTCAAAATCTCAGAAACTGAAGGTCTAAATCAAGGGTATGATAGGTTCCAGAAGATCTTGAGCCAATTAAATCAACTTCGGTCAAAACCTGATGATGGTGACATTAATGCAAGGTTTCTTAAAGCCTTACCCTACTCATGGAACCAGGTGGTGATCTCTCTCAAAGCCAAAGGTGGGCTTGACTATCTCACCTTTGATGATCTGTTTCATAGGCTCAGAACATTCGAACCTCATGTGAGAGGATATCCTAGTGACTCTTTTCCCACCCCTGCTAATTCAGCCTTTGTGAGCTCTATGGCATCTAGTCCCATGTCATATGCAAGTAGCCCAAGCAATACTGTCTCCCCCCAGCATACTATTCATCATACTTCTGCTCCTGATCCTGCTGCCAAGTCTGGTAGTATGGTAGAAGCTGTTCTTCATTCTTTTGTGGCTGATGTTAATGCTGAACAACAACTTGCTTTTGATGACTTCAAACAGGTCGATAAACTTGATCTGGATGAGATGGATCTTAAATGGCAGATGGCCATGCTTACTCTTAGGGTTCACAAGTTTGAGAAGAAAGCAGGAAGGAAATTTAATTACAACCCTCGGGAGCCAGCGAGATTCGATAGAAGCAAGGTACGATGCTATAACTGCCAGCAACATGGTCACTTTGCAAGGGAGTGCCCTAGCAAGAATGATCAGGAGAAGAGCAGGTACTCCGCTTTCAAGGTTCAGGAGGTTAAAGATGACAGGAAGGCATTGGTATCTGTTGACTCTATGGTCAACTGGAATGATCATCAGGCTTCTACTCTGGAATCAGCTGAATCCTCGACTGACGTGTTAGCAATGATTGCTGGGAATCTATCTGATGCAGAAGAAGCAGACGAGTTTGCTCTTATGGGCATCTCACCTCAGGTACAACATTGTCCTCTTGGTGGTCATGATAAATACACAGAATTGTTGTCCCAATTTAATGAATTAAATGATCAAAATGATAAGTATTTTTTAGAGGTACAAGCCTATAAGGCTTCATTAAACACATTGGAACAACAAAAGAGGTGGTTACAAGATACACAACGTGCGTATGAGGATAAAATCAGGATACTAAGCATTGATTTAGAAAACACTACAAATATGCTTAAATATACAGAAACTGAAAGAGATGCTAGTATCAAAGAAAAAGAGGAGATGCAAGCTAAATTAGATGCTACAATGTTAAGATTTGACAAATGGCAAAAGGCACCTAAAAATCTTTCAAAATTAATTGATAGTAGCATGTCTGGCAGAACTAAAAGAGGCTTAGGATTTGAAAAATATATTGATTCAGAAGATGTATTTGATTTATCTTTCTCAAGTGTCTTTGATGCCGACAAAGAGGATGAGGGCAAACCTAGTTACAATAGGTTTAAACCAGCAGCAGAAATGCATGCTGTCCCTCCTCCTCTTACTGGAACTTTTATGCCCACCCCATGGCATAATGACTCGGATGGATCACAGATGCTTGAGTCCCCAACAAGTTCTTCTAATACTAATGACTTTGTCTCATGTACTTTCAGTGACAAATCCAGTGACTCTACATCTAATGGTTTAAGTGAAGAGTCAAGACCTACAAGTTCCAAGGCGAATGAACATGTTGCTACTGGTGCTAGGAAGTATGAAGAAAAAGTTGCTGTCAAGTCAAGTGTGTCTGGTCCTTGTTTATTGAGTCCTAGGAAGAATGTTTTTCCTAGAAATGTGTGTAATAAAGTAGGCAGTATGAAACAATCTCATTCTAATAAAAGGTCTTTCAAAATATGTTTTGTTTGTGGCAGTTTGATAGGTGTGTAAACACCCATCCTTTCACCACTTAATTCGGGCTAAAACGAGACCAAAACACGTATTTAATATCATTTGTTTGGAATTATGCGTGGTTTTTGTGTTTGTTGTGTTTTCAGAGCCAACCGGATAAATATTGAAGAAAACATGGGATTGCACGGGTTTTACTGAAGAAAAAGACTCAAGATAAAGTCTATTGTCCAAGAGATGCAAAAGATTTGAAGTCGCTGGGCCTATTCGAAGATTTATCGATGAAAAGGACCAAAGATGGAAGATTTATATAAGTCGAAGAAACTCAAGTCTATTAAACGAAGAAATTAAAAGACAAGTTGAATTTAATCGACAACAAATCCCGAATCAGAATCGAAAACGGAAACTTTTCTGAAAAGACGAAAAGACAAGAAGAACGGGAGAAAGCCCACTCACCAACCAAAGGACAAGGCTATAAATAGCCCTCCCCTCACACATTTTAGACTAGCTTTTATTTTTTCTCTTCTTCCCCACTTTTCTTCCTGGTTCGTAGAACACCATCACCACTAGGGTGATTGGTGATTTTTATCTTTGTCTTTACAATCTTGTAATTTTAATCTTTGTTTCATCTTGTCAAAACATCAATCATTCAATACTAAGTTCTTGTTTAATCTTTCATTTCATCTTGTTTATCATCATCTTTATCTTCAAGTTCTTAAGTTTTATTTTTCTTGATTTGATCTTCAAAAGTTGTTTGGATTTGCGTTTTTATTAGTGGGATTCGTTGCTTATGGTGTCTAAATGATTTGTGTTTAATTTGGTAAATCCTTTTTAAGTATTGGGTTTGATTTTGATTAAACTTAGTGTTCCGTGTTCTTCGCTAAATCTGCTACTGTATCTGGGTATTCGAAAGTTCCGAACCAACAAAAAAGGTTCCGAATGAAGCCTTCATTCGGAAACTTCCGAACCAAGCATTAACTTCCGAATCAGTGGTTTCCGAATCAGTAAGTTCCGAGTCAAGCATAAGTTCCGAATCAAGAGAAAACATCCTTCATTCGGAAAGTTCCGAACCAGTCCTTTATTCGGAAGTTTCAAAACTTCCGAATCAACAACCTTCATTCGGAAGGTTCCGAGTCAGTAAGTTCCGAATGAGTGTTCCGAATCAAGAAGTTCCGGATGAATCCAAATGTTCCGAACCAAGCTCAAGATCCGAATGAAGAATGAACAGTAACTTCCGAATCAGTTACCTTTTGGGTATTTTTAAGTCTTACTGTTTCTTAACTGCTTCTTTACTGTTTTACTTGATTTAAATCTCAATTCCCTTTTAAGCTTAATTCTAATTTAAATTCAAGTTTAAATTCAAGTTTTATTACTCATCATTAAATTAATTACCCTTGATTTAACTTTTCATTTCCACTTTCTATTAGATTAGGAAACCAACCCCTTTTATTTAGTAACCAAGAACAATCATTCCACTTAAGACCTAGATCAATTCGAGAGGATATCGAGAGTAAAATCTGAACCTAGCAAAACCCATGTATCAAATGGCACCGCTGCCGGCTCTTCTCGTTAAGATCAAAAGTTTTTTGTGAGAAATTGGATTTTGGGATCCGTTCCCCGTGAACGTTCTTTTTCAAAAAAATTTCAAAAACCACTAAAAAATATAAAATTTTCAAAAATCCTAAAAATTAAAAAAAAACAATAAAAACCAAAAATATTTTTGCTTTGTTTTTCTTTGTTCGTTCTTTTGCAGGTGTATGCGCACTCGGTCCACGTCTTATCAAGAGCCCGAGCCTCTCGATAACTTAGACATGGCTGGTGTACAAAACAACAATAACATACCACCTCCGAACAACAATAATAACAACAATCCGCCTTTCAACAACATGAACAATAACAACAACAATGAGCACCTTCCGGATAATCGCCCAATGATTGAATTGCTCCAAGCTCATGTCGATGGCAACACGGATCCAATTGTTATACCACCAATTGCCGCCAACAATTTCGAGCTAAAGTCAGGCTTTATCCAGATGGTCTCAGCTCAACCGTTCTTGGGACGAACCATTGATGATCCACACGACCACATCAAGAGATTTCTACAACTCACTAACACGGTCAAGTTCAATGGAGTTTCACAAGAAGTGATAAGGTTACAACTTTTTCCCTTTTCTTTAGAGGGACAAGCCCGGCATTGGCTTGCTAAGGAACCGCCACAGAGTATTCTCTCGTGGACGGATTTGGAAACAAAGTTTATCAACTACTTTTTTCCACCCTCTCGTACTACCGCTTTGCGGAATGAGATTATAAACTTTGAACAAAAGTACGATGAGTCATTCAGTGAATCTTGGGATCGTTTTAAAGATCTTTTAAGAAAATGCCCACAACATGGTTTTACCAAAGTACATCAAATCAATACTTTTTACAATGGTTTATGCATGAGTGACCAAGATTCACTGAACAGCGCTTCGGGGGGTAATTTATTGGCTAAGACTTCCAATGCTGCTTGGGATATCATTGAGAACAAATCTCGTGTGCAAACCAAGAGTGTTAGGACCAATGTTGCTAGTGCTAGCACCAATGACAGCGACAAGCGACTTGACAAAATCACCACGCTTCTTGAATTGCTTGTCACCCACACCGTCAGCAACAACAACAGCAACAACGCCAAAAATGCACAAGTGAACGCTGTCAGCCAACCTTGTGAGATATGCGGTGGTCCCCACTCTTACACAACTTGTACCGCCACCCAAGATTACCCTGCTGAGAATGTGAATGCGGCATATGGCACCTACCAACAACCTGCTTATCAAGCTAGACCTCAAGGTGACCGTAACTTGCTTAGCTACCGCAGCAACAACTATCTTTCACCACCTGGCTTTCCTCCTACCAACCCAAACCAACAACAAAACCTTAACCGCCCTCCTCAACAACAACAACAACCTCGACAACCATACGTCCCACCTCACAAGCAACAACAACAACCTCAACGTAACAATCAAGTCTACCAACAACCTGCTTACCAACCACCTGCATACAATGCTCCTTCCAACCAAAACACCACTGCTTTACACCAAGAGGTCGCAACCTACATGAGGACCAATGATGTGATAGTGGGAAATCTCCAAGAAGAAGTGCGCAACTTGAAGGCAGACTTGGTCAAGCAAGGAAATGATTTGAGAGCTGACATGAGAAATACGTTGGATAGCCAGACTAATGATCTGAGGAACATGATGGCTAGTTTTTTCCAAAGTAGTCAACCCTCTTCTTCGGGTACTCTTCCGAGTAACAACGTTGCGAACCCAAGAGGGGAGATGAAAGCAATCACCACTCGAAGTGGTAAAGGTACCAAGGAACCCGAGCTTCCTATACCTCCACCGGTGGTTGTGACTAAGGAGAACGAGTCGCCTGCTCCCATTCCTCAATCTTCTCCTTCCCTAATTTCTCCACCTCTTCTTTCTACCCCTCCTCCACCCGTGGTTGTGAGTGATCCTATACTCCCAAAGCCTTCCTCTTCTTCCAATATACCTTATCCTTCTAGGTTGAGGAAAGAGAAGCAAAAGAGCAAGGATGATATTCAGGTTTCTAACTTTCTTAAAATGTTTAAACAACTGAATTTTAATATCTCCTTCGCTGAGGCTCTCGCTCACATGCCCAAATACGCCAAAATGTTTAAAGACCTTCTGAGCGATAAGGAAAAGCTCCTCGACATTGCCAACACCCAACTTAATGAGAACTGCTCTGCAGTGCTCTTAAGGAAATTGCCAATCAAGCTTGGTGATCCGGGTCGTTTTCTTATCCCTTGCAATTTCCCGGGAGTAGAGAATTGCATGGCCCTAGCCGATCTAGGTGTCAGTATTAATCTCATGCCTCTAAGTGTTTGGAAGCAATTATCTCTCCCAGAGCTAGTCCCCACTAAAATGACTTTGGAATTGGCCAACCGTACGGTTGCTTATCCAGTGGGGATAGCCGAAGATGTCATTGTAGGAGTCGACAAATTCACCTTCCCTGCTGATTTTGTTGTCGTCGACTACGAGATGGACCCCCGTGTGCCACTTATTGTTGGTCGTCCATTCTTGAGGACCGGTCGCACTCTCATTGATGTTGAAGCCGGTGAGCTTATCATGAGAGTGGGTGACGACAAAGTAGTCTTCAACATGGGAAAGTTGTCTAAACAGCCGTATTCATATGAGAGCGTTAATTGTATTGACGTTCTTGATGAGGCTTGTGAAGAACACTTTAATGATGCTTGCAAAAGTATTCCTACCTCTCTTCCCACTGTTGAGACCGTGTCCTCCATTGATTCATCGTTGTCTCTATTTGGAGATGGTGATTTATTCTGGAATAATCTTGAAGATACCATGGGAGATGTGAATTTAGCTACTAATGATTCTCCCACCGAGGGGGATGAAGATATGAGTTTCTTTGACAATCTTCTCACCGAAGCCAATCCTTCGCCTCCATCTCCCACGGTCATTGCTATCGATACTCTGACGTTGAAAACGCCTCCCGTCGAAAATCCTCCGGATTTGGAACTTAAGGAGTTGCCGCCACATCTCGAGTACGTGTTCCTTGACGACAACAAGAAGTCGCCCGTCATTATTGCAACGGATTTGAAAGATGAAGAGAAGACTCGCCTCGTTGCTGTGTTGAAAGCTCACAAGAAGGCTATTGCGTGGAAAATCTCGGATATTCGTGGAATTGATCCTCACTTCTGCACGCACAAAATTCTCATGGAGGACGACTATAAGCCCACTATTCAAAGCCAACGAAGGGTGAATCCAAAAATACATGAAGTCATCAAAACAGAGGTTATCAAACTTCTTGATGCGGGTATGATTTACCCTATTTCGGATTCACCATGGGTTAGTCCAATCCATTGTGTGCCCAAGAAGGGCGGAATAACCGTTGTTCCCAATGAACACAACGAGTTGATTCCCACTCGTCTCGTTACTGGGTGGAGAGTTTGTATAGACTACCGCAAACTCAATGATGCCACGAGAAAGGATCATTTCCCTCTACCTTTCATGGACCAAATGCTTGAACGATTAGCCGGTAATGAATATTACTGCTTTCTTGATGGTTTCTCGGGTTATTTTCAAATACCCATCGACCCCCAAGACCAAGAGAAGACTACATTCACTTGTCCCTATGGCACTTACGCTTACAAAAGAATGCCTTTTGGCTTATGTAATGCGCCCGGGACTTTCCAAAGGTGCATGTTAGCTATCTTCCATGACATGGTTGAACAAACCATGGAAGTCTTCATGGATGATTTCTCGGTCTTCGGGGATTCCTTCTCTGCTTGCCTTGCCAATTTAGAACGTATGCTAAAGCGGTGCGAAGACACTCGCCTTGTTCTAAATTGGGAAAAATGCCATTTTATGGTAAAAGAAGGCGTCGTGCTTGGACATAAGATTTCGAAAGCCGGTCTTGAAGTAGACCGTGCTAAAGTTGATGTTATAGCAAAGTTGCCTCCACCTTCCACTGTGAAGGGTGTGAGAAGTTTCTTGGGTCATGCGGGCTTCTACCGTCGATTTATCAAAGATTTTTCTCAAATCGCTCGCCCGATGACCCACCTCTTGGAAAAAGATACTCCTTTTATCTTCTCCAAAGAGTGCCTTGAAGCCTTCAACACGCTTAAGGATAAGCTAACTAAGGCACCCGTCTTGGTTACCCCTAATTGGGAGCTGCCCTTTGAGTTGATGTGCGATGCTAGCGATTTTGCTATTGGAGCGGTTCTTGGACAAAGAGTGAACAAACACTTCCAACCGATCCATTACGCTAGCAAGACAATGACTGGGGCACAATTGCATTATACGACAACCGAGAAAGAGCTTTTAGCTGTTGTCTATGCTTTTGAAAAATTCCGCCCCTATCTTGTCCTTTCCACCACCATTGTGTACACCGATCATTCCGCGTTGAAGTACTTGTTGACAAAGCAAGATTCCAAACCAAGACTTCTTCGCTGGGTTTTGCTGCTCCAGGAATTTAAAATCGACATCCGCGATAAAAAAGGAGCAGAAAACCTAGCCGCGGACCATCTTAGTAGACTTGAGGATCCTTACCAAGGGGATCATCCGACCAAAGAAATCAATGATTCTTTTCCCTTGGAGACCTTAATGTCTATAAACTCGAAGCCGAATGAAACCCCGTGGTTTGCAGACTTTGCAAACTACTTGGCGGGTGGAATTCTCAAGGAAGGGTTGACGTCCCAGCAAAAGAAGAAGTTCTTTACCGACATCAAGACTTACTTTTGGGACGACCCTTACCTATTCAAACAATGTGCTGATCTGATAATTCGCCGATGTGTTGATGGACCGGCAGCGTCGGACATCCTTGATGCTTGCCACAAAGGACCCACCGGTGGTCACTTTGGTCCCAACTACACCGCTAAAAAAGTGTTTGATTCGGGATTTTATTGGCCCTCCATATACCGTGATGCTCACGATATGGTCAAACGGTGTGATGTTTGCCAAAAGCAAGGCAAAATCACACATAAAGACGAGATGCCTCAGAATTTCATTCAAGAGTGTGAAATTTTTGATGTTTGGGGTATCGACTTTATGGGGCCATTCCCTTCGTCTAAAGGAAACAAATACATCCTTGTAGCCGTTGACTACGTTTCAAAGTGGGTTGAAGCCAAAGCTTTGCCTACTAATGACGCAAGGGTGGTTTGTAACTTTTTGAAGGCTCTATTCGCTAGATTCGGTGTGCCTCGCGCCATTATTAGTGATCGTGGGACTCATTTCTGCAATGACCAATTTGCTCGAGTCATGGCTAAGTACGGTGTAAATCATCGTCTTTCCACAGCCTACCACCCACAAACTAATGGCCAGGCTGAAATATCCAACCGAGGGCTGAAGCGAATTCTTGAAAGGACTGTGGGAGAGCATCGTGCCTCATGGGCTGATAAACTTGATGATGCTTTGTGGGCTTTCCGTACTGCTTACAAGACCCCGATCGGCTGTACGCCTTATCGTCTTGTGTACGGGAAAGCGTGCCACCTCCCCATTGAGTTGGAGCACAAGGCTTATTGGGCCTTGAAGTGGGCTAATTTTGATATAAACAAAGCCGGTGACCTACGCAAGATCCAACTCAATGAGCTGAATGAACTCCGTAATGAGGCTTATGAAAATTCTTTGATCTATAAGGAAAGGACTAAGCTCATTCACGATTCTAAGATTAAAAACCGAGAGTTCCATGTTGGAGACAAAGTCTTACTTTTTAACTCTCGGTTGAAAATCTTTTCGGGCAAGCTCAAATCTCGTTGGTCCGGCCCATTCACCATTGCCCAAATTTTTCCATATGGTACTCTCGAGCTCGCTCAACCTGATGGACCAAATTTTAAGGTGAATGGCCAACGAGTGAAGTTGTACTTTGGTGAGGACACCTCTAAGGAGGTGATTCCATCCCTCACCACGTTCCCCATGAACTAATTTTGGGTCGAGTCAGGCTCGTGACTCGGTTATCAAAAACAAGCACTCCTCGGGAGGCAGCCCGAGTATCTATCCTTGTATGTTTTAATCCCCTAAGTGTAGGGGGAGACTTCTATATGTGTTTATCTTTGTGTGGTGTGATTACAGGGATAAGTGCACTCTTGGAATTTTTGAAGAACCGTGCTCCCGTGTTTATCCGAAATCCGGTTCTATCTCTCAACTATCGTGATTCAATTTTCTTCCTACTCACATTTGAAATTGATCACTTTAGTCGTGTCTTCCTTAACTCGAGTTAACCAACGTGCACAATGTCATAAGTGTAGGGGAGACCTTTCCCACATGCTTAAACATTGAGGACAATGTTTATCTTAAGTGTAGGGGAGACTTCTATCGAAGTTTTAAGTGGACTTTTCCATGAAAATGCCTTCAATTAACCGGAAAATCCTATTTTTCAACATTTTTTCAAATTTTTTATTAACTTTGGCCATTTAGTCTTAATTTTAAAATTTTTTTTTTATCGTTGCTTTCATATGTATATATTCCGCAATAAAGTCAAAAACATTAATAAAGTTGTGAAGCTAGTTTAGAAGTCTTTGACATATTAGGCCCGTTGCGTTTACTTTGACTCAACCCGAATAGACTTATCCAAGTTTATTCTAGCTAGTATCCTTAACCATGTAGACCTTAATTGGTTTATTAGGCTAAGTATCCACGAGTCTCATTACTTGAGATTTTAAATTGTGGAGGACGAGAAATGATAGAGTCAATTATAAGTCGGTATTCTTGCGCAAGCTCACTTGGTGTAATTATTTGCCTATTCTCCCATCACTTGCTAATAATTTATCTGCAATAAGTAAGGTCGTACGATTTGAAAAGTTACTTAGCTTCTAGCCCAAGATCGTTTAAAAGTTGCTCTGTAATGATAAGAGTTCATAGCCAAGGCATAACTTATGAAGCGGGGCGCGAAGATTGGCGAGTCCGAAAAGGCCCTAACAAGGCATGAGGATTCAATTTTATTGCTGAAGATCCAAAGTGATGTGAAAAGCATTATTCCTAAGTCAATATGAAGGATCAAGACTCACGACGAAAAGCAATCAACTCCCATAAAGATCATGGAGAAGTCTATCCGAAAAGACCCTAACAAGGTATGAGGATAAATAGATCCAAGTCCGAAAAGGAGGCGGATCGTTGTATCTCAAAATCCCAATTAGAGATTGAAGAAATAATCATGAAGTCGTGGTCAACAAAGTTGGAGAACCCCTCAAAAGTCTCCAAGTGAAGAAACTCTATTATGATGAGAAGACCATTATCTCAAGAACGTCTCTCGAAGATATGAAGTATGAAGTACATGCCAAATATCGGCCCGAGAAAGGTCTCAAATCGTGAACCAAGTTATGCCAAGATATGAACTTTTTGATATCCCGAGAAGCAGTTTTAAGAGATTTTGTCCTTTAGCTAACTATTGAGAAGGAGGTAAAAGCAAAAACAATTTTGCTTCAATCTCTTCCTGAAGATCACATGGGTGACTTCTACCATTTGGATGATGCCAGAGAGATCTGGAATGGCATAAAAGCAAGGTTTGGCGGGAATGAGGAGTCAAAGAAAATGCGAAGGTCCATGCTGAGAGATGAATTTACCGAATTCAAAATCTCAGAAACTGAAGGTCTAAATCAAGGGTATGATAGGTTCCAGAAGATCTTGAGCCAATTGAATCAACTTCGGTCAAAACCTGATGATGGTGACATTAATGCAAGGTTTCTTAAGGCCTTACCCTACTCATGGAACCAGGTGGTGATCTCTCTCAAAGCCAAAGGTGGGCTTGACTATCTCACCTTTGATGATCTGTTTCATAGGCTCAGAACATTCGAACCTCATGTGAGAGGATATCCTAGTGACTCTTTTCCCACCCCTGCTAATTCAGCCTTTGTGAGCTCTATGGCATCTAGTCCCATGTCATATGCAAGTAGCCCAAGCAATACTGTCTCCCCCCAGCATACTATTTATCATACTTCTGCTCCTGATCCTGCTGCCAAGTCTGGTAGTATGGTAGAAGCTGTTCTTCATTCTTTTGTGGCTGATGTTAATGCTGAACAACAACTTGCTTTTGATGACTTCAAACAGGTCGATAAACTTGATCTGGATGAGATGGATCTTAAATGGCAGATGGCCATGCTTACTCTTAGGGTTCATAAGTTTGAGAAGAAAGCAGGAAGGAAATTTAATTACAACCCTCGGGAGCCAGCGAGATTCGATAGAAGCAAGGTACGATGCTATAACTGCCAGCAACAGGGTCACTTTGCAAGGGAGTGCCCTAGCAAGAATGATCAGGAGAAGAGCAGGTACTCCGCTTTCAAGGTTCAGGAGGTTAAAGATGACAGGAAGGCATTGGTATCTGTTGACTCTATGTTCAACTGGAATGATCATCAGGCTTCTACTCTGGAATCAGCTGAATCCTCGACTGACGTGTTAGCAATGATTGCTGGGAATCTATCTGATGCAGAAGAAGCAGACGAGTTTGCTCTTATGGGCATCTCACCTCAGGTACAACATTGTCCTCTTGGTTGTCATGATAAATACACAGAATTGTTGTCCCAATTTAATGAATTAAATGATCAAAATGATAAGTATTTTTTAGAGGTACAAGCCTATAAGGCTTCATTAAACACATTGGAACAACAAAAGAGGTGGTTACAAGATACACAACGTGCGTATGAGGATAAAATCAGGATACTAAGCATTGATTTAGAAAACACTACAAATATGCTTAAATATACAGAAACTGAAAGAGATGCTAGTATCAAAGAAAAAGAGGAGATGCAAGCTAAATTAGATGCTACAATGTTAAGATTTGACAAATGGCAAAAGGCACCTAAAAATCTTTCAAAATTAATTGATAGTAGCATGTCTGGCAGAACTAAAAGAGGCTTAGGATTTGAAAAATATATTGATTCAGAAGATGTATTTGATTTATCTTTCTCAAGTGTCTTTGATGCCGACAAAGAGGATGAGGGCAAACCTAGTTACAATAGGTTTAAACCAGCAGCAGAAATGCATGCTGTCCCTCCTCCTCTTACTGGAACTTTTATGCCCACCCCATGGCATAATGACTCGGATGGATCACAGATGCTTGAGTCCCCAACAAGTTCTTCTAATACTAATGACTTTGTCTCATGTACTTTCAGTGACAAATCCAGTGACTCTACATCTAATGGTTTAAGTGAAGAGTCAAGACCTACAAGTTCCAAGGCGAATGAACATGTTGCTACTGGTGCTAGGAAGTATGAAGAAAAAGTTGCTGTCAAGTCAAGTGTGTCTGGTCCTTGTTTATTGAGTCCTAGGAAGAATGTTTTTCCTAGAAATGTGTGTAATA
Organism: Glebionis coronaria; assembly: GCA_025667525.1. Lineage (NCBI taxonomy): Eukaryota > Viridiplantae > Streptophyta > Magnoliopsida > Asterales > Asteraceae > Glebionis > Glebionis coronaria. Next base: position 395,798 of record JANFOE010000721.1, on the reverse strand, counting down.
AAGTAGGCAGTATGAAACAATCTCATTCTAATAAAAGGTCTTTCAAAACATGTTTTGTTTGTGGCAGTTTGATAGGTGTGTAAACACCCATCCTTTCACCACTTAATTCGGGCTAAAACGAGACCAAAACACGTATTTAATATCATTTGTTTGGAATTATGCGTGGTTTTTGTGTTTGTTGTGTTTTCAGAGCCAACCGGATAAATATTGAAGAAAACATGGGATTGCACGGGTTTTACTGAAGAAAAAGACTCAAGATAAAGTCTATTGTCCAAGAGATGCAAAAGATTTGAAGTCGCTGGGCCTATTCGAAGATTTATCGAAGAAAAGGACCAAAGATGGAAGATTTATATAAGTCGAAGAAACTCAAGTCTATTAAACGAAGAAATTAAAAGACGAGTTGAATTTAATCGACAACAAATCCCGAATCAGAATCGAAAACGGAAACTTTTCTGAAAAGACGAAAAGACAAGAAGAACGGGAGAAAGCCCACTCACCAACCAAAGGACAAGGCTATAAATAGCCCTCCCCTCACACATTTTAGACTAGCTTTTATTTTTCTCTTCTTCCCCACTTTTCTTCCTGGTTCGTAGAACACCATCACCACTAGGGTGATTGGTGATTTTTATCTTTGTCTTTACAATCTTGTAATTTTAATCTTTGTTTCATCTTGTCAAAACATCAATCATTCAATACTAAGTTCTTGTTTAATCTTTCATTTCATCTTGTTTATCATCATCTTTATCTTCAAGTTCTTAAGTTTTATTTTTCTTGATTTGATCTTCAAAAGTTGTTTGGATTTGCGTTTTTATTAGTGGGATTCGTTGCTTATGGTGTCTAAATGATTTGTGTTTAATTTGGTAAATCCTTTTTAAGTATTGGGTTTGATTTTGATTAAACTTAGTGTTCCGTGTTCTTCGCTAAATCTGCTACTGTATCTGGGTATTCGAAAGTTCCGAACCAACAAAAAAGGTTCCGAATGAAGCCTTCATTCGGAAACTTCCGAACCAAGCATTAACTTCCGAATCAGTGGTTTCCGAATCAGTAAGTTCCGAGTCAAGCATAAGTTCCGAATCAAGAGAAAACATCCTTCATTCGGAAAGTTCCGAACCAGTCCTTCATTCGGAAGTTTCAAAACTTCCGAATCAACAACCTTCATTCGGAAGGTTCCGAGTCAGTAAGTTCCGAATGAGTGTTCCGAATCAAGAAGTTCCGGATGAATCCAAATGTTCCGAACCAAGCTCAAGATCCGAATGAAGAATGAACAGTAACTTCCGAATCAGTTACCTTTTGGGTATTTTTAAGTCTTACTGTTTCTTAACTGCTTCTTTACTGTTTTACTTGATTTAATTCTCAATTCCCTTTTAAGCTTAATTCTAATTTAAATTCAAGTTTAAATTCAAGTTTTATTACTCATCATTAAATTAATTACCCTTGATTTAACTTTTCATTTCCACTTTCTATTAGATTAGGAAACCAACCCCTTTTATTTAGTAACCAAGAACAATCATTCCACTTAAGACCTAGATCAATTCGAGAGGATATCGAGAGTAAAATCTGAACCTAGCAAAACCCATGTATCACAGTTCCTTTCATTTAATTAAAGATTGTGATTATTATGACACACATGCATCTGTTAATCATGCTTTTCCTGCTCCTGGTTCACCAGGAGCTGCTTCATATGCTTCTAGAAGACTTAATCCTAGTGCTCCAATGTTTAATACTTCTAGAGTATCCTCTCCTTTCGCGTCTGATTATTGGAGAGATAGTGGATTCCAAGCAACCAGTAATTATTTTCAAAATTTTAATCCAATATATCCGCATCATTTAGACCACACGTATTTTGGTTTGGGAAATTTGGGAACTGCTGTTAAGTCCTCAGCAGGTTGTTCTTGGTCAAATAATAATTCCCATATGATGCATAGGCAACCAAGGAACAATGGTGGATCTCATCAATCTTCTTGGCATTCTTCTAATGATCCACAAGGCAGGCTCAAACCTGACAAGGTTTGGGTCCCCTTAAGACACTAACTTTTGAATTTTTATTATCTTGTTGTTGTAGGTTACTCCATACCAGGATCCTAGTCTAGGCATTGTTGATAGTGGTTTCTCCAGGAGCATGACTGGCAATAAAAGTCTTCTCTCTAACTTTGTACCATTTCATGGAGGCAAGGTCTATTTTGGTGGAGGTGAAGGCAGAATCACTGGCAAAGGAACGATAAAGACTCCTAATCTAAATTTTGAGCAGGTCTACTATGCGGAAGCACTTCAACACTTCAACTTGATATCGGTCTCTCAGATTTGTGTCAAGAAGCAGTTTGTAATCTTCACCAATACTGATGCACTTGTGCTTTCCAAAGATTTTCAGCTTCCGGATGACTCACAAGTTTTACTCAGAATCCCTAGAAGACACAATCTATATAGCATCAAGTTGAATGAAGTCAACCCTACTGGTCAACTAGCATGTCTGGTTGCAAAAGCCTCCGAAGATGAAGCCACTAAATGGCACCGAAGGATGGGACATGTGAACTTCAAGACCATTCACAAACTTGCCAATCTGAATCTGGTCTCTGGTTTACCTCCCAAGACGTTTAGAAATGATATAAATTGTATTGCCTGCAGCAAAGGCAAACAACACAAAGCATCCTTCAAGGCCATTACTGCTTTAAGTCTTATTACTGAACCATTGCAGCTTCTACACATGGACTTATTTGGTCCTACTTCCATCAGAAGCATTGACCACAAGCAATTCTGTTTGGTGGTGACTGATGGTTATAGCAGGTTTACGTGGGTGTTCTTCATGGCTGCCAAGAGTGAGACCTACTCAATTCTTCGAGATTTTCTTATCTTGATAGAGAATCAGTTGTCCAAGAAAGTTAAAGGTATTCGTTGCGACAATGGAACCGAGTTTAAAAATAGAGACCTCATCGCACTTTGCAATGCTAAGGGCATCAAAAGAGATTACAGTGCTGCTCGGACTCCTCAACAGAATGGTGTGGCAGAAAGAAAGAACCGGACACTAATAGAAGCATCAAGAACTATGCTTGCCGATTCCAAACTTCCGACCATGTTCTGGACAGAAGCTGTTAATACTGCAAGTTATGTTTTGAATAGGGTTTCTATTACCAATCCTCACAAGAAAACTCATTATGAGCTGCTCACGGGCAACGTTCCAAATATTGCTCATTTGAAGCCTTTTGGGTGTCCAGTCACCATTCTGAATACTAGTGACTATTTGGGGAAGTTTGATGGCAAGGCAGATGAAGGATACATTGTGGGATATTCAGCTCATTCTCGGGCGTATCGTGTCTACAATCTTCAAGCCAAACGGATTATTGAAACTATTAATCTCAGGTATTTTGAGGAGAAGTCAAACATCCAAGGCAATGGTCCAGAATGGTATTTTGATCTTGATTATCTTAGTGATTCGCTAGGATATTTTCGTTTCAAAACTAACCATGATGCAGGACCACAAGTGTTTGCAACTTCTAGTACTAGTGTTCCTTCTAGTCTTTCTAATTCAGATGATGAGGATGACATTTTTGTGGTTCCATCCTATTCCACCACGGTTTCTCCTACTCCTCCTAGTGATGCAACTCCATTGGATGTACAGGATTCCCAAGCAGCTCTTGACACTCTTCTCAAGCAACAACAAGAAGCTACTAAAGCAGCTGCTCAAGGTAGTTTTGAGTTTCCCTTGGTTGAGCCTACTGACAAAGTTGCTCCTGGTACTCCAGCTTCTGCTCCTAATTGCTAGCTTATCAACTACTGGTACTCCGGCTAGTGAGTCTGCTTCCAATACACGTTTCTCCAGTCCTTCTGATTTGGGGAACCATGAGCAGAAGTCTTCTACCAAGCTAGATGATATTCATAAACAACCGGTAGATGGGATTTTCCAAAATGCTTCATATGATGCTGACTTTGTTGTTGATCTCAATAACTTGGCACCAGAAGTGGAGGTTTCTTCCAATCCAGTCTTGCAATCACATAAAGATCATCCTACCACTTAAATTATTGGAGATCCTGGTTCTACCGTCAAGACACGCAGAATGCAGCAGAAGGCCTCGTCTGATCATCATGCTCTTGTGGGCTATATTGAGGATCAAAAGCGTAATAATCATACGGACTTTCAACACTGTTTGTTTGCTTGTTTTCTTTCACAGGTGGAACCTAGGTCTGTTTCTCATGCACTTGAGGATCAAAGTTGGGTGGAGGCTATGCAGGAGGAAATGCAGCAATTCTTGTTTCAAAATGTTTGGGTTCTGGTTGACTTACCAGATGGGAAGACAGCTATCAATACCAAATGGATTCTCAAAAACAAGAAGGATGCACGGGGAATTGTTGTCAGGAATAAAGCTAGGTTTGTCGCACAAGGACACACTCAAATTGAGGGCATTGACTATACTGAAGTCTTTGCGCCTATTGCCAGGATCGAGGCCATTCGTCTGTTTTTGGCCTTTGCTTCGTATGTTGGCTTTACGGTGTTCCAGATGGATGTCAAGAGTGCATTTCTCTATGGAAAAATTGACGAGGAAGTGTATGTTACTCAACCTAAGGGGTTTGTAGATCCACTTCATCCCAAGAAAGTCTACAAGGTGGTCAAGGCTCTTTATGGGTTACATCAGGCTCCTAGAGCTTGGTATGAGCGTCTTTCCACTTTCTTGTTAAAGAATGGCTATAGAAGAGGTACTATTGACAAAACACTATTTCTTCGGCGGAATTCCAAGGATATTATCCTTGTTCAGGTTTATGTGGACGACATTATCTTTGGTTCTACAAGGAAGGAGTGGTGTGATGAGTTTGAACACTTGATGAAAGGCGAATTTCAGATAAGTGCCATGGGAGAACTGTCATTTTTCCTTGGTCTTCAGGTCAAGCAACAATCGGATGGGATTTTCATCAGTCAAGATAAATATGTTCATGAGATTCTTCAGAAGTTTGACATGGATCCTCTTAGACCAGCAACAACTCCTTATGAAGTTGCTAAAATCAAACTTAAGAATGAGCCAGATCCCCCGGTAAATGTTCACATGTACAGGTCTATGATTGGCTCTCTCATGTATTTGACTGCATCACGTCCGGACATTATGTTTGCAGTAAGTGCTTGTTCTAGACACCAGGTGACTCCAACGGTTTCAAACTTAAATGCAGTGAAGAAGATTTTCAAGTATATCAAGGCTCAACCTAAATTGGGTCTATGGTATCCTAGAGAATCTCCCTTTGTTCTGGAAGCCTATAGTAATAGTGACTATGCTGGTGCTAATAATGATAGGAAGTCTACTACTGGTGGTTGTCAATTTTTGGGTCGTCGGCTTATTTCATGGCAATGTAAGAAACAGACAATCGTAGCTACTTCTTCAACAGAAACTGAATATGTAGCTGCTGCTAGTTGTTGTGGACAAGTTTTATGGATCCAAAATCAAATGTTGGACTATGGTTTCAATTTTATGAATACCAAAATTTTTATTGACAATCAAAGCACTATTTGCATTGTGAAGAATCCTGTATTTCATCAGCGGACGAAGCATATTGAGATTCGGCATCATTTTATACGCGATGCCAATGAGAAGAAGCTGATACAGGTTCTTAAAGTTCATACGGATGACAATGTTGCTGATTTGCTGACAAAAGCTTTTGATGGTCCTCGGTTTAACCACTTGGTGGTTCATATTGGGATGGTCAATCCTTGAGGTCTAGGATTGAGGGGAGGCAAAGCCTAAGGGGAGGCTTTGTGTACATATTAGGTCAGACTAACGTATTCATAGTATTTAACAACATTGTTTTTGGTTTTGTTGGCGTGTGGTGCTTCTGATGTGGATTTTTGCTCTCTTCTGGTGGATTTGGCATAACATGACTGGCTGATTGTGGTAAAATACGACTCTTGTTTAGGAAAACAAAAGAACGTATATGAGCGGTAAGTATCGAGTGATGATTTTAGGAAAAATCAACACTAATGACCCAATCACTTAAAAGAGAGAAAGAAAGAGTTCGTTTCCCAAGGAGGTATGGTGTTGTGAATTAACTTGTATGTATTTGAGATTAATATTAAGAGAATGGGGATGAGACGGTTTCTTGAAAATTACACTATGACGAAAAAGACGTAAAGCCGTAAAAAACTACAAAAATTAAAAATTTAACACTAAGACCAAAAACAAAATCAATAATTAAAAAGACTAAAAAGAAGTCTAAAATAATATAAATAAAGATAAAAATCCAACAAAGATATTTTAAAACCTTTTATTAATTAAATATTTAATTTTAAATGCTAATTAAAGCCCTAAAATTAAATATAACTAATTCAAATGTCTAAAATATGAATTTATTGGACAAATACTTAACTTATATTATTATAAGACTAAAAAGTAATTTTCTAAAAATTAAAACCTATTAAAACTATTTTTAAAACCCTAAAAATGATTTAAAATAATTAAAACCTAATTAAACTTAAAATAATTATAAAAATAAATCTAAAAGCTTAAAAATTATTCTAAAAATGGAAAAGGTCCTAATTAATGATAAAGAATCTAAGAAAAATGAAAAAAGAAAGAAAAATGAAATTTTGAAAAATTAATATTAAAATAATATTAAAATAATACTAAAAAATAAAAGTTTTTAAAATTTGAAATAAAAAATTTCTAAAAATCCTATTTAATATAATTAAGAGAAAAACACAAATTTAAGCTCCTAAACCTTTTTTAATAATTTTATAAAAATCTTTAAAGTTTATAAAAAACCTTAAAATAATATAAAATTAAAAATTAGATTATTTGAAACCAAAACTTAATGTAAACCTCAAAAGTATTAAATGAAACCTAAAAATGATTTTTCCTAAAAATAAAAACTATTTTTGGTATTTTTTATTGATTTAATAGAATACGTCTATTAAATAATTCCTAGAAAATAAATAAATAAAGAGAAAAATAAGAAAATTAGCTTGAAAAGTCTCTAATGCTATAATGGTCCTAGGAAAATAAAATAAGCCAAAAACGTTTATCAAATAAGCTGAAAAGAAGTAAATAAGCCACGGCTTTTTAAATAAGCTAAAAATAAGAAACGGGTTAAATAAATATGGAAACCACAACTCTCAATCAAAGTCCCCAGGGCGCATTGGTAAAGTATGTGTGGTGTTGAGTGTGGAGACCAGCGTTCGAGTCTTAGCACCCCCCTTTATTTCACTTTTTTATTTTTTTGCTTTTTAACTTTACCAAAACAACCAGTGACCTTAACTAGCTTAATAACCAATCCACTTTCCTTTATAATCAAGTTTATGCTCAAAATTATGAACCAAAATTGCCAGTTCACTTAAATGAACACAAGCAGGTGGCTTGTATTCTTGCTTATGGATTATAGTCAAGAGGACATGACTAAGTGGCTTAATTGGTGGCTTATTATGGACAGTAGGCACCCTTGAGCTTATTGAAGTTCAAGGAGTCAAAGATAACAAGTAAAAAGCACACTAGCACACACAAGAACAACACAAATCAGGCACACTCAAGCTATGTCAGTTTCTGATATGGAAAAGCTAGAACAGTGGACTGATTTGCAGTTTACTAACAACCTAGTGAGATTCAAGGCTTCAAATTGAACACACAAACTCTCAAACAAATGCACAATCAATAACAACCCTTAAATCACACAATCATTCACAGATTTTCAAAGATTAAACACCAAAATTGATGAAAAATAGGTAGAAAAGTGCACAAGCAGATTTGCTTACTCTTTTTACTCTTTTAACACACAACCTAGCTCAAAACTTGTTCAAACACACTTGACAACTAATAATAAACCTATCTCAATCCACTAGAAGCTTTTTAACACCTTTTTAATCCACTATCTAAGATTATTGCCCTGCTAAAATCTATTGCCAAACACCCTGTTATATTTTGAAATCCAAAATTAACACACCAAATTACTTTTAAAAGCTACAAAACTGATTTAATGATCCTATAACATGCATATGAACACATTAGCACACAAATCAAACCAGTTTAACACACTTAAGCACCAAATCAATTAAGAACATACACACTTGCTATTTTCTGAAATTTTTCAACAAAGAGAAGAAAATACCTTAGGGTCTTAACATCCAAGACCCTAGAGGATGAAAATCCTCCTCCAATCCAACTCGGGTTGGAGCAGACTTAGATCAACAACACCCTTTTATCCTGCTTATGACAAATCAAGAACAAACACAAAACACAATATATGTATTATTCTGTTTTATTTTCTTTCTTTTTTAAAATCTTTCCAAATCTTTTAAAACCTTCCAAATACGTTTTCTAGTTCACCCTAACACCAATAACTATGATTACTTAACACACAAACCTTGCAACAAATTCTTCCCAAAATTTCTAAATAATTTCAGAATTTCAGAAAACTTTTTGAAATATTTTAAAACTCAAAATCCTTTCACCAAACTTAGAAGTGGAACTCAGAATATTAGCTAATCAATACCAAACTTTTAAAAATAAAAGGATACCAACTTTATTTATTAAAAAGGAATTACATAGATTAGCTAAAGAAACTGGAACAAAGGGATCACCACAGCTTGGGTCTCCTTTTATAGAGCCTATAGAACATACTAGAATGAAAAAACTAAACCCTAATCCTAGAAAAATTCCACATTTGCCCTTGGACGTTTTTTGTGCATTTTGTCTTTTCTTGATCTTGGCCGTTTAATTTTGTGTAGGGAGGAATGAATAAAGGATAGTGGTTGATTTGGGACACGTCATTAGACTTGGGGACCAAGGAATGAGGTGATTGGTGGAAAGGGTATTTGGGGGTTTGGTACACACGCGTGGGATTGGGGATTTTAGGAGTGGGATAGGTTTTAGTATGTGTGAATTACTCGTGTGCAAGATGAATTGGGTTTTACCCAAGTTTAGGTCGGGGTAAAATCTGAGGATGGTGAAAGTGAACAGTAAGAGCTTGAATCCGTTTTTAGGGGAAAGTAACTTGTTAGGCGCCTTTTTCCTTTTAAATCTTTCCATCTTGACATTTCTGGCCCTTCTCTTTTGATATTTTTGGCATTCAATGTTTTTAAGCCCTAAAACCGATTTCCTTTGCATTTAAGTTTCCACACTTGACACTTTTGGCACAAATCTTTTCCAAAGTGTTTCAAAGGATGAATTTTGCCATTTTGTGATTTTTAAAGGGCTGTTCTTGGACTTTGATGATCTTCAAAGGTCTTCATTGTGTCTTTCACTTCATGAGGGACCATTATTGGCAATTTGAAATTGTTGAGGGACTAATCTTGCCATTTCTTCAAAGTTGAAGGACCTTTTTGTAATTTTGACAAACTTAAGGGACCAAACTTGTAATTATTAATATACAAGGGTTTTAAGTGTCATTTCTTCATAGGATGAGGATCAATCTTGTTTGTCTTCAAGTCTTCAAGGGTATTTGTTGAACTTTTCATGATTAGGGCCCGGTTCATTGTACGGCTTCGTTTCTCGTGTTCGTTTTTCCTTGTATCTTGTGATCTTTTGTCTTTTTCACGATATCCATACCTAAAACACACAAGTAAACAAACACAAGCATATATATGGTATTTTATGACATTTTTATGCATTTAAAGCCCGAAAAGAACGATGAGATCATGTATAAATGCCATCTCATCACTCCCCCATACTAAGCCATTGCCATGCCCTCACGCAATGCTAGAATAAAGTATCTAAGCATCACCAAAGTTCAATTTTATTAATCTTTATTGAAAAGTAAAAGACTTGCAACGTACTACGAGAATGTGTAAAGACATAATGTATGATTTTCATCACCAAAAAGTGACTTTTAGGGTCAAAGAATAGAAACAAGTTAATGTCCCTTAGAGTAAATTTCGTCATCCTTGATTGTCATACATTCCATGCTAAGTGCAAAAACAAGATCATTGTTGGTACAAGTCACAATGCTAACACTACTCATACGTTCAAATTGTGTAATACTTTTTCTCCCCGCAATCCTAGTTATTATAAAAGAAAATGGGTTACTAGCATTTTTTATCTATTTGTCATGGATCACAAGTGATTCATATTGACTTTATTTGAGTAGTTATTAGTCCGAAAGTAAAGTAGCACGATTTGATCAATAGTTAGCCGAAGGACAAAATCTTTTAAAACGGCTTCTCGTGTATCTCCTTAAGTTCATATCTTGGCATAACTCGTTTCACGATTTGAGACCTTTCTCGGACCGATATTTGGCATGTACTTCATACTTCAAATCTTGGGAAGACGTTCTTGAAATTATGGTCTTCTTCATATATTTGGAATTTCTTCACTTGACGTTTTTGAGAGATTCTTCATATAGGACCACGACTTCATCATTTTTCTTCAATCTTTACTTTGGATTTTGATATACAACGATCCGCCTCCTTTTCGGACTTGGATATATTTATCCTCATACCTTGTTAGGGTCTTTTTGGATAGACTTTCTCCATTCTTTAGGGGAGTAATTGCTTCTCGTCGTGTGTCTCGATCCTTCATATTGATTTTGGAATAATGATACTTCACATCATCTTTGGATCTTTAGCAAAAATAGAGCTCCTCATGCCTTGTTAGGGCCTTTTTGGATGATCGCCAATCTTCGCGTCCCGCTTCAATACGTTATGCCTTGGCTATGAACTCTATTCAACCCCGAGCAACTTTTAAACGATCTTGCGCTAGAGGCTAAGTAACCTTTCAAATCGTACGACCTTACTTATTGCAATTATGATTTATTCCTAATGCATTGATCTTATGGGAAGAAAAAGCCACAATTAAAAACATATGAGTTTTTGAAAGAACACTTTCATGTTCTACGTTTAGCATGATCACTTGTCTAACTCTATCATTTCTCGTTCTTCACTATTTAAAGACCTCTAATTAAAGAGACTCGTGAATACTTAGCCATGCAAGTCAAAATTAAGCCAAATTTGGATTAGCTTTCATTAAGACTATATCAAATCAAAGTTTTGGGTTTTCAAGCCACCTATAGGATCTTGCACTTTCTGGGACTTTTTCAAGTTTAGAGAATGCGTTTTAAAGTTCCCTTGATAAATGACTTTCTAGAATCAATTATAGGAACTTGCGAAAAGTTCTTGTTCTTAACCCGAATGAATTAAGACTTTCGCGTTTTAAAGCTCCCTATATAAAAGTCTAGCAAAACTTGAATTGAGCGGGTTAAGGAATGTAAATGGCTCCAAATGCCCATCAAGTCAAAAATTAACTCTTATTCTACCCATCGGAAAGTATACATTCGTGTCTTAAAAACACTTATGAAAACTAAGAAAAATTTTAAAATTTGGCCATTTTTAGCCTTATTATCAAAACAAAACATTGAAAGTTGGAAAACGTGAGGGCGTAGCAAAGCAAGTATCTATTCACCCCCCATACTAAAAGTAAACATTGTCCTCAATGTTTTGAGTCTAAAGGTGGAGCACCCCCATACTAGAGACGAAGAGTCGAATGCTTAGGATCTAGCATGGAAAGGGTGATCAACAATATATCTAAAGCCGTTTATTAATTATGCTAAAAGATAATTGTTAGAACAATAAAGGATATGTCATGGATTCGTGAAAAACTTCTTCAAACGAACGATGGAGGCTCACGTAAACGAACACGAGAGTCTTCAATCGTAGATGATGATGATGATCTAGATAACACAATCACAAACAACCACGAGACAACGAGTTGGAAGGGTACAAGTCCCCTTATTAGTGAATATAAAGCATAAAGATAAGCATGGGATCTCCCCCACGAGGCACCTCGTTTTTGATTACCGAGTCATGAGCTCGACTCGATCCCCTTAATGCTAATTATCATTGGGGAAGGTGTCTTGGTCGGGGGCAACCATTGAAGGAATTTCCCCACCAAAGTAGTGCTTAAGCCTATGTCCATTCACCTTGAAATTGGGACCATCATCTTGAGCTAGCTCAATGGTCCCATATGGAAACACTTGTGTAATGGTGAACGGACCCGACCAACGAGATTTCAATTTCCCGGAAAATATCTTAAGACGTGAGTTAAAAAGCAACACTTGATCACCAACGTTAAAAACCCGGTTTTTAATCTTTGAATCATGAAACTTTTTAGTCTTTTCTTTAAAAATTAATGAATTTTCATAAGCATTATCCCTTAATTCATCCAATTCATTCAATTGTATTTTCCGGTGATCTCCCGCGGTCTTTAAGTCAAAATTAGCATGCTTAAGGGCCCAATATGCCTTATGCTCCAATTCAATGGGCAAATGACAATTCTTCCCATAGACTAACTTATAAGGAGTGCAACCGATAGGTGTCTTATAAGCGGTCCTAAAGGCCCATAAAGCGTCATCGAGTTAGTCGGACCACGAAGCACGGTTTTCTCCAATCGACCTTTCTAAAATCCTCTTCAAAGCTCGGTTCGAAACCTCGACTTTCCCACTCGTTTGCGGGTGATAAGCCGTAGAAAGACGATGTGTAACCCCATATTTCTTTAGAACCTTTTCGAATTGGTCATTACAAAAATGGGTTCCACGATCGCTTATAATAGCACGAGGGGTTCCGAATCGAGAGAATAGTTGCTTCAAAAACTTCACTACCACACGAGCATCATTAGTAGGCAAAGCCTTAGCTTCCACCCACTTAGAAAGGTAGTCCACCGCGACGAGGATATATTTGTTGCCATGAGACGATGGGAACGGCCCCATAAAGTCTATTCCCCATATGTCGAAAATCTCACACACTTGAATTATATTTTGCGGCATTTCATCACGTTGAGATGATTTTCCTTGACGTTGGCACGAATCACACGACTTCACAAGTGCGTGTGCATCACGATAGATAGAAGGCCAAAAGAAACCGGCATCGAACACTTTCTTAGCCGTGAGATTAGCACCGTGGTGACCACCCGTGGGTCCCTCGTGACAAGCTCTAAGGATATTAGAAGCTTCGGCACCAAACACACAACGTCGAACGAGTTGATCCGCACAAATCCGAAAGAGATAAGGGTCGTCCCAAAAATAGAACTTGACGTCACGAAAGAATTTTCGTTTTTGTTGTGTCGTCATACCCTTGATTATGAAATTGCCCGCATGGTAATTTGCAATGTCGGCAAACCATGGGGTGGTGTCTTTAGAATTCACTACACCGAGAGTCTCAAGAGGAAATGTTTCGGTAATTTCCTTGTTCTCGAAAACATCTTTGTGAGGATCTTCTAGACGAGAGAGATGATCGGCCGCTAGATTCTCGGCTCCTTTTTTGTCAAGCACGGTGACATCAAATTCTTGGAGGAGGAGCATCCAACGAAGCAATCTCAGCTTAGCATCTTGCTTAGCTAAGAGATACTTGATAGCCGAATGGTCGGTATACACAATGCTTTTAGTTAAGACGAGATAAGGTCGGAATTTCTCAAAAGCATAGACCACGGCAAGGAATTCCTTTTCCGTTGTGGTGTACTTTAATTGAGCCTCGGTCATCGTCTTACTAGCATAGTGGATAGGACGGAAATGCTTGTCATAACGTTGCCCTAAGACGGCCCCTATAGCATAATCACTTGCATCGCACATGATTTCAAAGGGTAATTCCCAATTAGGAGCAACAAGAATGGGAGCTTCGGTAAGTTTCCTTTTTAGAGTCTCGAAAGCCTTAACACAATCCTCATTAAAGTTAAAAGGAGCATCCTTCTCGAGAAGGTGTGTCATAGGACGAGAAATCTTCGAAAAGTCCTTGATGAAACGACGATAAAAGCCCGCGTGGCCTAGGAAACTACGAACTCCCTTAACGGTTTTGGGATGAGGTAACTTGGCGATGACGTCTACCTTAGCTTTATCGACCTCAATCCCCGCCTTCGACACCTTATGTCCTAAGACGATTCCTTGTTTACACATGAAATGACATTTCTCCCAATTTAGCACAAGATTGGTTTCTTCACAACGTTTTAACATTTGTTCGAGATTAGATAAACATGACGTGAACGAATTACCAAACACCGAGAAGTCATCCATAAACACTTCCATCGACTTCTCGATCATGTCGTGAAAAATCGCCATCATACACCGTTGAAACGTACCGGGTGCATTACAAAGTCCGAAAGGCATCCTACGATAAGCGAACGTTCCATAAGGACACGTAAACGTAGTCTTCTCTTGATCACGAGGGTCGATAGGGATTTGAAAGTAACCGGAAAAACCATCTAAAAAGCAATAGAATTCATTTCCCGCAAGTCGCTCCAACATTTGATCCATGAAGGGCAAAGGAAAGTGGTCTTTACGAGTGGCGTCATTTAACTTTCGGTAGTCAATACACACCCTCCAACCGGTCACAACACGAGTGGGAATTAACTCGTTGTTTTCATTAGGCACAACGGTCATTCCTCCCTTTTTAGGGACACAATGGATTGGGCTCACCCATGGGCTATCGGATATAGGATAAATCATTCCCGCGTCAAGGAGTTTAAGGACCTCCTTTTTAATGACATCGTGAATTTTGGGATTCACCCTTCTTTGACTTTGAATTGCGGGTTTGTAGTCCTCCTCCATTAAAATTTTGTGAGTACAAAATTTTGGGTCAATACCCTTAATGTCGGATATTTTCCACGCAATTGCCCCTTTGTGAGCCTTAAGAACTTTCAAGAGCTCGGTTTTTTCATCATTAGCAAGATCTTTAGCAATAATAACCGGCAACTTGTCATCACCTTCCAAGAATGCATATTCAAGGTGAGAAGGAAGATCTTTCAATTCAAGGATAGGCGGTTCCTCGATTGAAGATTTAGGTTCAACACTCATAACTCCCATCGGCGGAAGAAATGGTGGAATAGAAGTATCATCACTAATCAACACCTCATCTTCATTGTCGATTTCATTTGTAGTGAAATCGCCTCCTTGGAATGGAGTGAGATTTGGTGTGGAATTAGCAAGAATCGGATCCAAAATAGTGGGATTGCCACTTGACGAGCTATCGGAAAAACCTAACACTTCTTGTGAAAACTCATCGCAAACCACATCAACAATGTCAATGTGATTGATGGTAGCGATTGCATAAACATGAGAAGGTTTCGAGTTTTGAGTAGCGTTTATAACAAGTTCCTCTTCGTTGAATCTCAAAGTGATAGTTCTCGCATGAACATCGATAAGCGATCTCGGAGTATCTAAAAATGAACGACCTAAGATTAGAGGAACTTGAGGATCCGCGGGGATGTCAACTACTATAAAATCAACGGGATAGTAGAACTTCCCCACTTTCACGAAAACATCTTCGGCTATTCCACATGCCATAATCGTAGAATGATCGGCCATCTCGATGGACATGTTCGAAGGAATAAGAGCCGGAAGCGAAAGCGATTTCCAAATGGAAAATGGCATCAAATTAATGCTCGCACCAAGATCGGCCAAGGCGAGGCATTCTTTCATATCTTGTATGTCACAAGGAATGAGAAACTTTCCGGGATCACCAACTTTTTCCGGTATGCGGTTAAGATAAACCGAAGAACAATTAGCAAGCTTTGAAAGCTTTTCCTTATCGCTCATCATACTTTTAAAAGTGGAAGCGAAACGAGGCATATATAACAACGCGTCGGCTAAACTCACATCAAAATGCACTTGTTGAAACATCTTAATAAAAAGCTCGATTTGTTGTTTGTTACGTTCTTGCATTTTCTCTTTGTTTCGTCTCGAAGGGTAGGGTAATGGTGGTGTGGGTAGGTCATTAGGCAACGGCCTTGGAAACTCGGGTTCCATAATTGGTATAGGTGTAACCGTAGGTGTGGTTTGAGCGGTACTTCGTGGGATTGTAATGTGCTCCTTTTCTACCATCACCTCGGGTTCTTTCTCGATTTCCTTCTCCGTAGAAGTACTTGGACGAGAGATTGGTTCCTTGAAAGTTTTACCACTTCGTGTAGTAATAACCTTCATTTCTCCCTTCGGGTTTGCAATGGTATCACTAGGAAGACCACCCGAAGAAGAGGGCTTACACATGATAGCTTCAAACATCTTAGCCATTCGGTCCTCAAATTTTGATTGCCTAGCATCCGCTTTCAATAACTCTTGCTTAATCTCATGTTGTCCTAATTCCATCTTTTGTTGGTTTTGTTGAAGACGTTGGACATTTCCTTCCATTTTATTAGCATGAGTTTTAAGTTCATTAGCAAGTTCATTTTTAAGCTCGTTTTTCAACTCGGATCTTAAGCTAATCATCTCACGTTGCATATTATCAAATTTAGCATCATTTGCTTTTGCATAATCTAAAAATTCTCCTTGCAAATTTTTCGTGTGAGCATTTTGAAAACCTTGTGTAGTGTTTTGAAAATCATGGTTTTGGTTTTGATTAGAGATTTGTCCATTCCCACTTTGATAATTCCCTTTGTTATAATTGCGTGTGTTGCCTTGGTAATTACCTTGGTTGTTGTTTCGATAATTATTAGCATTTTGATTTGGTGGAGCTTGATTTTGGCGGGAACCTTGGCCGTTTTGGTTGTAAGTTCCCGTTGCTACATAAGCACTCGAAGTGTTACCATCCGCGGTAATGCACTCGGAAAGATCATGAGCTCCCCCACAAGATAAACAACTCTTAGCAACCGCTTTAACCGAAGCGGAATTGGAAGCTTCTTGAGCCTTCCAATGGGACATTAGATTAGCAAATCTATCAAAAAACCGATTTTCCTCATTAGCTTCATCATGTAAGGTGTTAATGCTACGAGACGATTGTGACGATGACGACGAACCCATATTGGCAACACTCGGTGTGTTACGAGGGCTATAAACCTTAGATCGATTTTCAATGATTTGTAAAGCCTCATTTGTCGTCTTGCACAAAAAATTACCACCCGCGGCGGCATTCAAATAATCTCGTTCATGATCATTAAGCCCATTATAAAAGGTATCAATTTGATGCAATTCCGAAAAATCATGGTGAGGACATTCATGTAACATCTCCTTAAATCGTTCCCATGCCATTGAAAAACTTTCATTGTTACGTTGCACAAATCGTGAAATCTCATTTTTTAAGTGTGTTGTTTTAGATGGTGGAAAAAACTTGTTCACAAACTTAGAAACGAGATCGGCCCATGTCAAAATCGAATTTGGCGGTTCTTTCTCGAGCCAAATCTTTGCGGGTCCATCCAACGAATATGGAAACAACATCATCTTAATGGCGTCATGTGGAACATCTTTGAATTTGCTAGTGGCGGTGAGACGGTTGAAATTCCTAATGTGGTAATGCGGGTTGTCTTTCTCGTGACCTCGAAATTTGTTTGCTTGTAGCATCGACATTAAACCCGTCTTAATCTCAAAATTCTCCGCAAGGATGGCGGGAATAACAATAGCCTCTCCAAAACCCTCGGTGGGTGCTTGTAGCAACTCCATCATAGTACGATTAGCCATTACGACTTCTTGTTCTATAATAGGTTCAACAATTGGAGGTTCTTCAACAATCAACGATCCTTGATTTGCTTGCTTTTGAAGACGTTTACGAGTTCGTTTAGCTTGATTACGAGTGATCATAAACTTCACGAAGAATGGGAGGTGAGCAAAGAAGATTCTTTTTGGTTGTTTTGTGAATTTTCAATTTTTTTTGTGTTTTTGATGATATTTAATTTTTTTGGATTTTGGTGTATCTTCGTAGACAACAATCTACAAAATCTCTCCTCGAATCAAACTCTTGATTAAAGAAGCCTCAAAGGAATGAAAACGATCACGTGGAGTGAACGCCTTCGAATGACTTTAGAACTTTGGTGAAAACCAAATTGTTCACGAGGGTTTAATCACAAAGAAAACCAAGCAAATATAGTATACGTATTAATACTTTGGGCGGCAAAACCCTCGATTAGCCTTCAATCTCAAAATACTCACAAGCAAGCGGGGAAACGAGGCGGCGCGAAGCACTTAAGAGCCTTTTTCCTTAGGGTATATTTTATAATACCCGCCTTATACCCACCTTATAGTTCGTATTTTTCAAAATCGAGCTTCACGAAAGTATTTATCTATTTTTGCCTTTTCTTTTTGTTTGAGATTCGAATACAATAATTAGGAGATCAAATCCCAATTAAGGTTGTGTTTTCACACTTTTGGAGATATTGTATATTGGTTGTGATACTTAATACAATATATTAATAATATTCACAAAGAAAAACCAAGAAAACCGATAATACGTGTTAAGGGAGTTCCACTTAACACAAATACTATTTATGGATAATATCAAAAACAAAAGTTTCCAAATTAAAGCACAACACACCTCCCCGGCAGCGGCGCCAAAAATGATTGTAGTCTTTTTACTACTCTTTAGGAAAAGAGCGTAAATAGCGGTAAGTATTAACGAGTGATTTAGGAAAACCACAAGTAATGACCCACAATCAAATAAAATGAGAGGAGAAAGAAAGTTCGTTTCCCAAGGAGGTATGGTGTTGTGAATTAACTTGTATGTATTTGAGATTAATATTAAGAGAATGGGGATGAGACGGTTTCTTGAAAATTACACTATGACGAAAAAGACGTAAAGCCGTAAAAAACTACAAAAATTAAAAATTTAACACTAAGACCAAAAACAAAATCAATAATTAAAAAGACTAAAAAGAAGTCTAAAATAATATAAATAAAGATAAAAATCCAACAAAGATATTTTAAAACCTTTTATTAATTAAATATTTAATTTTAAATGCTAATTAAAGCCCTAAAATTAAATATAACTAATTCAAATGTCTAAAATATGAATTTATTGGACAAATACTTAACTTATATTATTATAAGACTAAAAAGTAATTTTCTAAAAATTAAAACCTATTAAAACTATTTTTAAAACCCTAAAAATGATTTAAAATAATTAAAACCTAATTAAACTTAAAATAATTATAAAAATAAATCTAAAAGCTTAAAAATTATTCTAAAAATGGAAAAGGTCCTAATTAATGATAAAGAATCTAAGAAAAATGAAAAAAGAAAGAAAAATGAAATTTTGAAAAATTAATATTAAAATAATATTAAAATAATACTAAAAAATAAAAGTTTTTAAAATTTGAAATAAAAAATTTCTAAAAATCCTAATTAATATAATTAAGAGAAAAACACAAATTTAAGCTCCTAAACCTTTTTTAATAATTTTATAAAAATCTTTAAAGTTTATAAAAAACCTTAAAATAATATAAAATTAAAAATTAGATTATTTGAAACCAAAACTTAATGTAAACCTCAAAAGTATTAAATGAAACCTAAAAATGATTTTTCCTAAAAATAAAAACTATTTTTGGTATTTTTTATTGATTTAATAGAATACGTCTATTAAATAATTCCTAGAAAATAAATAAATAAAGAGAAAAATAAGAAAATTAGCTTGAAAAGTCTCTAATGCTATAATGGTCCTATGAAAATAAAATAAGCCAAAAACGTTTATCAAATAAGCTGAAAAGAAGTAAATAAGCCACGGCTTTTTAAATAAGCTAAAAATAAGAAACGGGTTAAATAAATATGGAAACCACAACTCTCAATCAAAGTCCCCAGGGCGCATTGGTAAAGTATGTGTGTGTTGAGTGTGGAGACCAGGGTTCGAGTCTTAGCACCCCCCTTTATTTCACTTTTTTATTTTTTTGCTTTTTAACTTTACCAAAACAACCAGTGACCTTAACTAGCTTAATAACCAATCCACTTTCCTTTATAATCAAGTTTATGCTCAAAATTATGAACCAAAATTGCCAGTTCACTTAAATGAACACAAGCAGGTGGCTTGTATTCTTGCTTATGGATTATAGTCAAGAGGACTTGACTAAGTGGCTTAATTGGTGGCTTATTATGGACAGTAGGCACCCTTGAGCTTATTGAAGTTCAAGGAGTCAAAGATAACAAGTAAAAAGCACACTAGCACACACAAGAACAACACAAATCAGGCACACTCAAGCTATGTCAGTTTCTGATATGGAAAAGCTAGAACAGTGGACTGATTTGCAGTTTACTAACAACCTAGTGAGATTCAAGGCTTCAAATTGAACACACAAACTCTCAAACAAATGCACAATCAATAACAACCCTTAAATCACACAATCATTCACAGATTTTCAAAGATTAAACACCAAAATTGATGAAAAATAGGTAGAAAAGTGTACAAGCAGATTTGCTTACTTTTTTTACTCTTTTAACACACAACCTAGCTCAAAACTTGTTCAAACACACTTGACAACTAATAATAAACCTATCTCAATCCACTAGAAGCTTTTTAACACCTTTTTAATCCACTATCTAAGATTATTGCCCTGCTAAAATCTATTGCCAAACACCCTGTTATATTTTGAAATCCAAAATTAACACACCAAATTACTTTTAAAAGCTACAAAACTGATTTAATGATCCTATAACATGCATATGAACACATTAGCACACAAATCAAACCAGTTTAACACACTTAAGCACCAAATCAATTAAGAACATACACACTTGCTATTTTCTGAAATTTTTCAACAAAGAGAAGAAAATACCTTAGGGTCTTAACATCCAAGACCCTAGAGGATGAAAATCCTCCTCCAATCCAACTCGGGTTGGAGCAGACTTAGATCAACAACACCCTTTTATCCTGCTTATGACAAATCAAGAACAAACACAAAACACAATATATGTATTATTCTGTTTTATTTTCTTTCTTTTTTAAAATCTTTCCAAATCTTTTAAAACCTTCCAAATACGTTTTCTAGTTCACCCTAACACCAATAACTATGATTACTTAACACACAAACCTTGCAACAAATTCTTCCCAAAATTTCTAAATAATTTCAGAATTTCAGAAAACTTTTTGAAATATTTTAAAACTCAAAATCCTTTCACCAAACTTAGAAGTGGAACTCAGAATATTAGCTAATCAATACCAAACTTTTAAAAATAAAAGGATACCAACTTTATTTATTAAAAAGGAATTACATAGATTAGCTAAAGAAACTGGAACAAAGGGATCACCACAGCTTGGGTCTCCTTTTATAGAGCCTATAGAACATACTAGAATGAAAAAACTAAACCCTAATCCTAGAAAAATTCCACATTTGCCCTTGGACGTTTTTTGTGCATTTTGTCTTTTCTTGATCTTGGCCGTTTAATTTTGTGTAGGGAGGAAGGAATAAAGGATAGTGGTTGATTTGGGACACGTCATTAGACTTCGGGACCAAGGAATGAGGTGATTGGTGGAAAGGGTATTTGGGGGTTTGGTACACACGCGTGGGATTGGGGATTTTAGGAGTGGGATAGGTTTTAGTATGTGTGAATTACTCGTGTGCAAGATGAATTGGGTTTTACCCAAGTTTAGGTCGGGGTAAAATCTGGGGATGGTGAAACTGAACAGTAAGAGCTTGAATCCGTTTTTAGGGGAAAGTAACTTGTTAGGCGCCTTTTTCCTTTTAAATCTTTCCATCTCGACATTTCTGGCCCTTCTCTTTTGATATTTTTGGCATTCAATGTTTTTAAGCCCTAAAACCGATTTCCTTTGCATTTAAGTTTCCACACTTGACACTTTTGGCACAAATCTTTTCCAAAGTGTTTCAAAGGATGAATTTTGCCATTTTGTGATTTTTAAAGGGCTGTTCTTGGACTTTGATGATCTTCAAAGGTCTTCATTGTGTCTTTCACTTCATGAGGGACCATTATTGGCAATTTGAAATTGTTGAGGGACTAATCTTGCCATTTCTTCAAAGTTGAAGGACCTTTTTGTAATTTTGACAAACTTAAGGGACCAAACTTGTAATTATTAATATACAAGGGTTTTAAGTGTCATTTCTTCATAGGATGAGGATCAATCTTGTTTGTCTTCAAGTCTTCAAGGGTATTTGTTGAACTTTTCATGATTAGGGCCCGGTTCATTGTACGGCTTCGTTTCTCGTGTTCGTTTTTCCTTGTATCTTGTGATCTTTTGTCTTTTTCACGATATCCATACCTAAAACACACAAGTAAACAAACACAAGCATATATATGGTATTTTATGACATTTTTATGCATTTAAAGCCCGAAAAGAACGATGAGATCATGTATAAATGCCATCTCATCACTGGCTTCTGGTCCTCTTTGGTCAGCTTCTGGTTATGCTTGGTTGCCTTCTGGTGGTTTAAAATCCTTCCATGTCACGTGGTGTTTGGCTCCTGGTACTGGTCTGGCATACTGTTCATTCCTTTTGTCCTTTGTTAATCACGTTTTGCTCCTGGTTTGACCGTTGTGTGCTTTGACTTTTGGTCAACGCTCCCAATGCTGGTATTTACAAGTTTGAATTAAGCAAGTTAATTGGGAGTTGGTTATTATGTTAAAAAGGGCAAGTGGTTATTATGCACTTATGGTTTAATTTGAAAGGGCAACCCCCCATTAATAGGGGTCAATGAACAGTTACTAGTTTCTTTATATATGGTCAACATACACCCTTAACTCACTCATTACAATTAACACACACACAAAAAACGCTTCTACTCTCTACATCCCAATCCCAATCCTTCTTCCATCAATTCATCAAGATCCATGGCTGCTCTTGCTTACCAACCTGCTCACAATCGTGTTGCTTATCTGGGTGATGGTCCAAATCGTGAACATTTTGCTGACATCTTGGATTTCATTGAAGCTTCTAACTTAAGGTTTGCATTTACTGTCTGTCCTACCATATATGATAGTGTGATACGTCAATTTTGGGCGTCTGCTCAGCTTGTGAATGTGGCTGGACGTCCACGTGCACTCCATGCTACCATAGATGGACGTGCATATGTGGTGACTGAAGCGTCTATTCGCTCTTCTCTTCATCTTCAGGATGAGGGGGGTGTTGAATCAATCCCCAATTCGGAAGTCTTGGAGGGAATGGCTGCCATAGGTTATGAACATGGGGGGAAGTTTAACTTTCAGAAAAATAGGTTTTCCCCTCAATGGAAGCTTCTGGTTCACTTTTTAATCCATTGTATGAGTCCTAAGTCTGGGAGTTGGGATGCTTTCCCTACTCCTTTGGCTACTGGTCTTATTTGTTTAGCCCAGGGTAGAGTGTTTAATTTTTCTCATTATCTATTAGAGGGGATGGCTAGTAATTTGTCTACTGCTGGTTCGAGGAAGAAATTTCTTATGTACCCTAGGTTTCTTCAACAAATCCTTGTTTGCATTCCACGTGATAGGACTGAGCATGTGCCATCTAAACTTACAGCTAAAGTGTATTACAATATGATGAATGGGTTTACTGGGGATTGGAGGCCCCTGACTGAAGCCATGTTAGGGTTGGCTCAGGGTCCTATGGGTCAGGAGGAGGAGGCTCCTGAGTTTGTTGTGATAGATGATGACCCCATGGAGGAGGAGGCTCCTACTGTTGGTGCCACTCCTGTGGTAGAGGAGGAGCTAGTTGAGGAAGTGGTGGTTGAAAAACCATCTCCTACCAAGGCTGGTCCTTCCTCAGTTCCACAAAGGTCTCCTTTTGTGGAGACTCCACCTCCTAGTCCTGCCCCACATTCGACTGATATCCCGTTTGATGCTAGTTCTCCACAGGTTGACCCACATGTTGCTTCGGGCTCCCGTGATGCTTTCCCTGATCCAAGTTCTCTTGGTGGGCAGGCGGAGGAGCCTACTACACTGACATCTTTGCTCGATCTTATGCACAGGTACCATGAGAGGATGATTTGTTTGGAAGCTGACTTAAACCAACATCGGAAGCTTACAAGGGAGTTTGTTCTTCCTCTGGCTGATCGCATAAAGGTGTTGGAGACTCAACAACATCGTCGCAAGAAGCATGTCGTTCATTCAGATTCTGAGGATGAGGGTACGGAGAATGTTGAGGATGGCTTGACGTTGTTGGCAAAGGCTGCCTTTGCTGATAAAGTGTATGATGATTTGCCGGTTCCTCCAATGTCCTCCAATGTTCCTTCTCCTGGTGCTATTCCCCCTTCTATGGGTGGTGATTCTGATCCTGCTGATGGTTCTCATGCTGGTCCCTCTCATGATCCGAAGGGAAAAGCCCCAATGACTGATTCTCCATCTCCAACTCGCAAGCGTACTCGTCGACAGATTGAAGAAGAAAGGCTTGGTGAAGAGGCTGCTCGTCGAGTTCAGGCTGAGATTGATGAGGCGGATAGGGCTGCTGAGGAAGAGCTTCGAGAGCGAAGGCGTGCACAAATTCAACATGATGCCATGCATTGGACTGATGGTGAATGGATGCAAGTGTTGACTGTTCTCACTAGGGATTATGCTCAGTTTAAAGATCTGTTGGGTGATGATGTTGATGAACACAATTGTATTCCGCGTGCTATGGTGATGATGCGTAAGCACCAGTTGGCTCTTGCTGAAGAACTAAAGAAACAGAGAAGGAACAGACCTCTATCTCGGGCTGAGGAGCGCCAGTAGATGCAACGTTATGTGAAATATCAATCTGCTGCTCATTTCAATGCTCCGTGGTCTTGGGCTCGGGTGAGGGCGTTGACTTTTGATGAGCTTAAGGCTCTTTATGAAAAGATGGTGAAGCGTCAGAGTCAACCTATTCCAGAAAGATTTATTTACCATCCTCGTGGTATGACTACTTCTATGCCTGCTGATTCTACTGGTCCTTCGTCTGTACCCACTCCTGGTTTTGCTGGTAGTCCTTCTGGTTCTGTTGCTACTTCTGTTGGTCCTTCTACTACACCCTTGGTTGCTCCCATGGGTTCTATTGCTGGTCCTGCTACTACCATCTTTGTTACTACCTTTGGGCAATGGAAGCATTACGGTTTATACGGTTGAGAGTTCTACAACACTTCCTGGTGGCGTCTCCCATCGGATTACTTTGAGTGATGGGTCTGTGCGATTGGCAACGGGTTTGCAGGGTGTGTTATCTTGGGTTGACCGTATGGATCTTATGGCGTTGTTTGGGCTTTTTGATTCTAGTATGCCGTTTGACCCCATGGCGGTGTCTTCCTGGCCTGGTCTCCGTATCTGGGCTGATCTCAAGCTGATGTTGGATCCTCCTCCAAATGCTCCTGTTTCGGGCATATGGAAGGATCAATTCCAATGGGAGATTCTGCGATGGAAGCTATATGCTGGATGTGGAGTTCATATGTTGGAATTAGAATCTGGTCATATGGTGTTTATGCTGACGGATGTGGAGTATCCTTTGACTATTTCTTCCATGGAGGCGATGTTGGCAAGTCACTTGCAAATTTCTACTGCTCCTTCTGGGAATGAGTCGAGTATGGCCACGGCTTTGGTAGAGGGTATTCAGGCACGGTTGCTAGCGGATAAGAAGGCAGCTTCTGGTATGTAAGGTGATTGGGTTGTAAGTGTTTATACTTTGAATTTTTGTTCTTATTTTTATTCTTTTCACCAATATGTACAGTGATTGGTGAATTTCATTCTTTATAGTTAAAAAAAAATAAAAAATAAAAATAAAAAAAAAAATAAAAAAAAAAATAAAAAAAAAAAAAAGAAAAATATACTTTTTATATAATATCTGCTTATACTTTAAACACAGTTTATCTTTTATACTTGTACATAATATCCCTTGGCTGTTTCACCATGTGGTTCCTGGTTTGAGTTTGTTCTGGTACTTGGTTTCACTTGGTGTTGGACGTGGTCCACACAACAAATGGTTCTCAACTTACCATGTCTAATCGACAAGAAAAAGTTGATTCACCTTGAGGGTACGGCTCCTGGTGCGATTCTCAAATCCGTTGATGGTTGCCAGGTTACCCAAAACTGGATGGTTTTCACTTGCCATTGTCTTAGACTGAAAAGTGGCTAATCCAAGGGGGTACGGCTCTTGGTAAAGATCTTCTCAAATCCGTTGATAGCTGTAATAGCTTGCTTAAAGCTATAGGGTGTTCAACTCACCGATGCTTCATTGCTAAGAGTTGGCGAGTCCAGAGGGGTACGGCTTCTGGTAAAGACGCATCAAATCCGTTGACGGCTGTGATGGTTTGCCTAAAATCATCAGGGTACTCCCACTCACCATTGATTCACGTTCTAAGAGTTGGGCTGGGTTCTAGTCTCCCAAGGTGATGCTTATTCCACCAGAATGACTCGCTAGCCCAAGAGCGAGCAGCTACTTGGTAAAGGCTCATCAAATCTGCTCATGTTGCTGAAAAGATTTAACACGATGCTGATTTGTTACAAGCTTTGGAGAAGCTTCTAGTGTTTCATGTTGTGGCTGTTACTCTGATTCTTATCTTGTTGATACAATCCTCGGGCTTTCTTTGCACGTTTTCCAGGAAACTTGAACTCAACAGGTCAAATTCAAGTTTAGGGGAGGATTGTTAGGACCATTGTAATAGTTATATGTAATAGGTAGACTAGGAGGTATGTAGTTCCTCCTGGTCCTAGTCGTAGTAGGAGCAAGTCCTGCTCATGGTCCTAGTCGAAGTCAAACTTTATTATTTACTTAATATTCTGTTAGGATATGCATGAGATATGTTAGGAAAGGATATGCATATCAGTTTTACACGTTTTCTTTAATGATGTATTAGCGTTTCCTTGTAGTATAAAAGGAACCTTAGGCAGAAGGGTTAGACACACCTTTACAAAACGTAGTTCTAGTCATTATCAATATTAGAAATCCTTAGAAAGGATCAAGTCTTTATAGTTATTCTGTTTCTCTTGATTATATTTATATTCTACATTCATATTGTGTATAGAGTCTCTTTGTGATTTGACTTGTGATTACAAAAGTCATTCACCGGTCCTGACAGGCTGCAAGATCTACATCTAGTAGACCCAACATATACATATACTGGTGATGACAAAAGGAAAGAAGATAAAAGAAAATAAATGAAAATTACTAATTGGCCAAAATAGATCAAAATTTTTGAAAAACGTCGAAAAATAACAATTTTCCGGTTCAAATGAGGACATATTAATGGAAAAGCCCACTTATTACCTCGATAGAAGTCTCCCCTACACTTAATATAAACATTTTCCTCAATGTTTAAGCATGCGGAAGTAAATTCCCCTACACTTAGGACATTGTGCACGTTGTTTAAATCGAGCTAAGGAAGAGACAACTAAAGTGATTACATTTATTCAACTTATTAATATACATGTATGAATCATAATAGAAAAAACGAATCGAAGAAACTGGGTACACGGGATCACGGGATCACGGGTCACGTCAAAAGCACCAAAAGTGGATCATTAAAGCACATGTCCCTGCACAACATCACAAAACATAACCTACTTGGATCCCCCTACACTTATTGGTGTAAATGGGTGAAGGTGAAAAAGGGTGGAAAGGGTGGTAAAGGTAAAATCTAATCCTAGTTAAATGATGCTTGATTTATTTATCACGAGTCTCTAGCTCGACTCGATTACCCGAATATCATCATTCAAATGGGAAAAAAACCATGGAAAAACCAAGATTTCTAAGGGAGGAAAATATCTCCATGATAAAAGGTGAAACATACTCACTTAAGGAATACCCCAAGAAAAATCCACCCGGGTCAAACACATAATTTCCATCACGAAAGGAAATAAACCCCATGGTGGCAAAATCACAAAAGTATAAGTCGAGTGGGGTATCCTTAGGCAACGATCTCTTAAAGGAAATGGTGGTAGGGTGATTGTAGAAAGTGTGGTAAGGTGAAAGCGTAGCTCCAAATATTCCAAAAATGTTTCCTTTTATTTCATCAGATGGATACTAAGATGGCTAAAAAACATTGATACCGGGATCGAACACCTATTCCTTTAGGGAAAAATACGAAAGACACTCAGCGGAACTTGAAGAATATCCGCTCATATGCCTGAAAATCTCATCTGAAGAAGGTGGAAAAAGAGGTGTCAAAACATAAGTGCTCCGAATGTTGGTGTCGTCCGATTTCTTTTCCTTTGAAACGGGTTTCTTAAATTCTGAAGGAGGGCAAAGACCATAATCGAATCCAAAGTGGGAGAATCATGCTCATTTGGAAAGTAAGTATTGAGAACGTGTCAAAATCTTCCTCAAAAGAGTAATCCTCTAAAGTAGTATCAAACGCTGGTGGTAGAGGATTCTCATCAAAAGGAGACTAAAGAGTGGAAGGATCATGTTGATCCCAAACTTAGATCGATTTAGCTTGTGTACACGAAATTAAATCAAGTTAAACACGTAGAGAAACTTTGTTGTATATGAAACAAATTCAAGTATTATGCGGAATTAATACTCAAACAAGAACACACAAACAAGTTAAACCAAACTTTCACTTTGATTAATAAATCGAACTTATGTACAATGAAAGTGTAAAACGTATATTAAACTAAAACCTAAAGGCCTCCTTTTATAGATTAAGGAACCTTGTACAAGAGTCTACGTATCAGCTATTCTTGGCAAAGATAAACATAGAAAATACATTGTCGAACATATCTTTACTAGAAACATATTAGAAACATAAAACGTGTAGACTAAGTCTTCTATCAGTGCTTGACTTCTTCTTATCAACGCTTGACTTCTTCATGTTAACGCTTGTCCTGACAACGCTTTATTTCTTCTTATCATCGTCCAGATTGCTCTTGTCAGCGTCCAAGTGTATTGGCTACATTTTATTCCCAACAATCCTCCCCTAAACTTGATATCTACTCTAGTAATCAAGTTTCTGAATAAAAACTAAGAACTAGGAGGATTCTTACAAATCTTATCAAATTGGAAATAAATATATCTAATCAAATCTTTGGCCACGTCACTTGAGTAGTCTATCTCCAACTGTGTTGTCATCATTTTCTTCAAAGCTTCTTTGGACATAGGATACTCAGCATCCACAAGAAGATACTCAGAAAACTTTGTGGAACTCAAATGATACACACGAGCTGCTGAATATAGACGCCATTGAATTCCACTGATATCATCATCAAGATCCTTCCAAACAGGATCTTCTTCATCTGGTGCACATATTTTCTTGAATGTTGACCAAATCTTTATTCCATTGACTGAAGTAGGTGCTTCAGTCTCATACTTGGCCTGAAGTAACCTCCAAAGGTCTGCCAAGTCTTCCCTATCCAAGCTTGCAAACACAGACATAAGAGTAGTAAAAGTATGTACCTCTTTCCCATATCTGCCAATTATCCAGAACCCACTTGCATCTTCTTCATAGCTAACTATAGGGTTTCTGGAATCATGAGGTAATACTTCCACCATATGTGAAAATTCCAAGGATGAAAGCTTAATGCTCCTTTTAATAACAGCTTCACTAGGATTCACTCTATCCATATTTCCTGGGAATTCAAGTGGAACTCCCTTCTTCTTAGGTCTTGGTGCAATTAAAGCCTATTGAATTTGCATCTCTTCTGCAAGCTCTTCCTTTCTTTCATCTGAAAGAAGTCTAATAGTGTTCATCTCTTGCACTCTTGCCCAAATAGGATAAGCTTTATACTCCAATTCATCAAAGGACAATCCCTGCAACTTCTGAAAAGTCCAACGTCCTTGATGACATCTAAGCAACATATAATAAAGCTCCCTTCTATCCCTCTTAGATTGTGAGAAAACTTTGCTGGCCTTATACTTTAGGATTACCTGACAATCCCTTTGAATCCTGAGAAGAATCTCTAATCCCTAAATCTGATCTGATAAAGTCATATCTGGATTCTCCATGATCTTATTCTCCCATGCAAAGTACATCTGGGCAACCTCAGGCATGTCATAATCCACCTTCATTTTCAATTCTGCAAGTTTCTCCCTTGACAACACATCACCATATTCAAGTCTTTCTGGTTCTTTAATAATCATAACACTTGAATCTGTACTCTCATCATCACTGCTTTTCTTACTCTCGGTAGCAGTTTCCTTCACCCTATCTTCTTTCTCAAGTTGCGCAACCAACATTTAATCAAATTTTACTTGGGCTGCATCCTTGGGAACCACTTTTTCTACCATAATTCCTTTACCCCTATCTAATGTATCCATGATGGGTAAAGATGATGATGGTACCTGTGTAGACACTTCCTTGATGATAGCTGATGACTGGAATACATCAACCATACTTGCAGGTCTATCAACGTCCAAAACCTGTGTGTCAACGCCTAACTTACTCCCATCAGCGCTTGGCTTGTCGGCGTAAAAAATCTGCTTGTCAACGCTAACATGACTCTTGTCAGTGCTTCTTGTGAACTACTCCATCATCTCAGTAAAAGATAAATTCAAATTTGTAGGGTAACCAATGAAACATCAAAACCTGGTTGCCTCTTCAAATCTGTTAGAGCTTCAGCTATACCCAATGATTCTCCTTCATTTGAGCCTTTATCACTTAAATTAACTGGAGGAGTAGCAGCTTCCTCCCCTTTGTAAGAATCCTCCCCTGATGAAAGGACTCTTGTCTGCCTTCTCCTAGTCTCAGCAGCTTCCAAAACAACAATCCTCTCCCTCAATTGCTTGAGTTCAAGGCCTTGGGTAGAGACAGTATGTACAAGGTCTGCATTTTTCTTTTGCAAGCTAATGCAGACAGCCGTCAATTCCAACATTGTATAGGGTTCTAATATGCCCTCCTCTAGAATGGGTATTTGACCTTCCAAAATAGAGTCATGGGGCATGGATGGGGTCTTAATGATGTTAGGACTGGCTTGGACTGCTTCTAAGCCAGTACCAATAGTCCTAGCCCCACCCATGTCACCAACCACACTTGTGGTGGTGGTTCTCTCTACAACATGGCTAGGACCACCAGAGGAGAACACTCCAATGGTCCTTTGGCGTTTTTCCATCCTAAAGTTTGGGGGTGAAGAGGATGATGTGTATTGGGTTACAGTTTGGAGGTTAAGGGGTGTTTGGGTCTGTTGTAGAAAGATGTCAACGTTTGGATTTGAAGTGTCAACGCCAACATTTAACGTGTCAGCGTTGAAGGGATCTTGGTCAAGTTCCATATGTTGACGTGATGGTGATGGTTCAGGTAATGGGTCTGGTTGTGGTTGTGGGTCAGGTTAAGGTTGTGCTGCTGCAATAACAGCAAGCATGGCTTGGGTAAGAGGTAAGTCTCTGTGAGGGGGTGAATTCATCTTTCCAAAAATTGCTTTCTTTTGCGCAGGGATCTTATAAAAATCTTCATGATCCCTAGTGCAATACCGTTGTTCATCAAAAATCATTTGCAAAAATCTTGGGTAAGCCAGAGTCATCTTACTACCCTTGTTTTTACACATGCCATCAAAAATCATTTTAGAAAAATTATATTTTTGCCCATTAGCAATACACACAATGGCACTACCAATTGATCGGTTAATTTCATTATGTGTAGTACATTTGGGACTCAAACATTAAAGTATGACATGTATTAAGTACTTCCAAGCTGGGGGAAACTCCTGTTTTGAATATTTATTTAAAGATCCCTCTTTAGGGAAAGGATAACCCAAAGCTTGAAGTCCTTGTTCTAGCTAACCAATGGGTAGGGTGGTTATACCATCTACATCATTAAGATGCAAAGCCTGGCGAACCAAGGCTTCAGTAACCACCCATGAACGCCCATGGACTGTAGCAGTCAATGTAGTCACATTATTAATCGTTGAGGAAGTGACAGTATTCCAAAACTGCTTAATATGAGTGACATGGATAAAAGGAGCATGAGAAAGTGCATACCTTATAGGGGATGCATTTAAATACTCCACCATCTGAGTATATTAAGGAAACAGAGTGTGATCAGCCTCCAAATAGGCAATCATATTATGCTGACTTCTGAACCCCAATACCAAATCACTCGGTTTAAACGTAGGCGCCATGGATGTAGAAAGCTGTTTGAAAGATTATGAAAGATGAATATGTGTGAAATTTTAGTTAGACAAGAATAAGCAGTTGCCCTTTTACAAAATAATGAGCCAAATATATAGGAGAGGTAGGCACATGTGATTGGTCAAAAATTAGGCAGGTATTTTCAAAATATAATGATGAAAATCTTGAAAAGAAAATAACTTATCTTGTGCATTAATAAAAAGTTACCAACTCCCAAAATTACAGCCCAAATTTTCGTCAAAAATAACAACTGGGTAGGACCCAATGGTTGTCAACGGTCAAAAATAACCTATCAACGCCCAACAACTATATTCTTGTCAACGTTGGAAAAAGCCATGTCAACGTCTAAATTGGTCCTAACAACGTTTGGAAATAACCTGTCAATGTCCAAAATAAAAATAATAAAAATGAAAAAGGACCTAAACAAAGTGATTTATCCTAGTGAAGATAACCTATAAACTGAAAATTACTATAGGGTGGCAAGCACTGTCCAATCATGCAGACTTGCTTAAGCAAAATAGACATAATAGTCCTCAAGTGTCCCTTGCTAACCAAAGTTCTTAACAGTGAAGTTATCTCATAAAATCCTTTGTAACTTCCCAGGTAAGCCCAATAAAAATCATACCCAAGTCTCCCTACAGACCACATCCAATTCTAGGTCAAAAAGTCTTGGCAGCGTGCATAGTATATCAACTTTGCATGCTACAGTGCCTCATGAGTTAGTAAACTAATTCATACTCACCAGTGGACACAATCTAGAATTGTGATAAGAGTATTATATGAATACCCAAAAAGTCCTAAAGGGTTCCTAAACCTCCCCTTAAACTATGATACATAAGTTTCCAAATAATATGCATGTAATAAAAAATTATGTCAAGATAGGAATATAAATATTCCAACCATCATCCATAAACTAAAACATGCTCCAACAATGCTCCAAGAATCCATAAGCAACTTTGTATCCAATTGTACAATGCTAACAACGCCTGCATAATTAGATCAAAAACCACAAAAGTAACATGTTGCTGACAACGTCAATTTAACACTTGTCAGCGTTAAAATAACCTTTGTCAGCGTTAGACAAATAAAGTGGAAAATCTAACTTTGTACAAAGACCAATAACAAATGCATATCTTGTACATACTTTTACAATAAGTTCCCAAAACACATATTAAGTAAGATTGATCATTCCAATACTTGTTACCAAGTATTGAAATCTTCCAATATCAAAAGGTTTAGTTAATAAATCAGCCACATTTTCCTCTGTGTCAACCCTATCTGGTTGTATTAAACCTTTTTTCAAAACAATCTCTTATAAAATGATGTCTAATTTCTATATTGTTTTAGAGTGATGTACATGATTTTTAATAATGCATAAAGTACTGTTATTATATACAAAGATCTAGGTATGCATAAAATTATACCCATAATCCAACAGCTGGTTCTGAATCCATAAGACTTGTCCACAACAAGCAGATACAACAACATACTCTGCTTCAGTTGTAGAACTGGCCACCACTGTTTGTTTCTTGCATTGCTAAGATATCAATCTACTCCCAAGAAATTGACATCCACCAGTTGTGGATTTTCTATCAAACTTGTCACCACCATAATCACTGTCTGAATATGCAATAAGCTCCAATGGGGAATCTTTTGGATACCATAATCCCAAAGTAGGATAGCACTAAGATACCTAAAGATCCTCTTGACAACATGAAGATGACACTCTTTGGGAGTCACTTGATGGCGTGCACATGCACACACAGCAAACATAATGTCAGGTCTTGAAGTTGTGAGATACATCAATGAGCCAATCATTGACCTATAATGCCTGACATCCACCTCTTTTCTATCTCCAACTTTTCCCCAAGGGTGTTCCCTATCCATGGGTGTGCTAGCCCGTTTCTCATGTGGAGAAAAGCCAAACTTCTTCAAGATTCATGCCACATATTTTTCTTGAGAGATGAAGATACCATCTTCTTTCTGCTGTACTAGTAACCCTAGAAAGAAGTTCATCTCCCCCATTACACTCATCTTGAACTTGTCTGTCATGAGTTTTGAAAAGTCTTCACTCATCTTTGGACTAGAAGAGCCAAAGATGATATCATCCACATAGACCTGTACAAGTAAGAAATCCTTACCAGTCTTCTTTGTAAACAAGGTCTGGTCTATGGTGCCCCTTTTGAATCCATGTTCCACCAGATAGGAGGACAATGTGCCATACCATGCTCTTGGGGCTTGATGAAGTCCATACATAGCTTTCTTCAATCTATACACCTTGTTTGGATGTTTTGAATCTTCAAAACCAGGAGGCTGCATTACATAAACCTCCTCTGCAATTGTGCCATAAAGAAAAGCACTCTTCACATCCATTTAATAGACTGTAAATCCCATGCAGGAAGCATAGGCTAGAAAAATCCTTATAGCCTCAATCCTTGCAACAGGTGCAAAGACCTCTCATAGTCTATCCCTTCCTCTTGTGTATATCCTTGTGCCACTAAACGTGCCTTGTTTCTGACCACAATGCCTCTCTCATCCTTTTTGTTCCTAAGAACCCATCTTGTCCCAATAGGTCTGACATGTCTGGGACAATCACCTAACTCCCAAACATCCTGAATAGCAAATTGATGAAGCTCATCTTGCATTGCTTCCACCCGACTTGGTTCTTTGAGAGCATCAAAAATATTCTTGGGTTCCTGTTGTGACAGAAAACAGGCAAACAAACATGCTTGAAGAAGAGGGGTATCAACCTTCTTGTGAATATTGGAAATAAATCCTCCATGATTCTGATGAGACCTTCTAGTTTGTACAGGAGTCATCACATCACCTATGATCAATGAAGAAGGATGATTCTTCATGGTAAATGTAAGTACTCCTCCTTCAATGATTGTGTTATCATCAATTTCACTATCCATATTGCCAATATCTTCTTCGAATTCTCTTCCATCATCATCTGAATGAACCTCTCCATTTCTGTTTGAAGGTTCACCTTGTTCAAATTTATTGGAAGAGAATAAACGATCAAAAGAGTTGTCAACGCCTGAGTTAGAGTTGTCAACGTTTAAGCCATCAACGCCTGAATTTGTCTTGTCAACGCCAGATTTTCCTCTGTCAGTGTTTGAAGAATCATGCATGTTTTCAACTGGTGATACTTGTGGACCACCTTTCCCTTTTCCAGCAGCAGCAGCAGCGAATGCATCTGTCCATATAGGAATATTAACATACTCAAGTATGGGTGATGTTTTGTCTGCTTGTGATCCAACCTCTTTATCAACCTGTGTACCTGAAGTTTCAACAACTTGTTATTCCACAACATTTAAAGTGACCTTCACAATGTCTGGATTAGTAACAGGCATATAATTCAATGTTCTAGATAGAGGTTCCAAGTCAAATAACCAATTTGGACCACTTTCAGGATCACTAGGTTTACTTTCTAAAAATCTAACATGTACTTTTTCAAGTATACGTTTTTCTTTCTTTATGTAAACTCTATATCCTCTACTCTGCACAGAATAACCCATAAAGTAGCCTTCATCACCTTTAGCTCTAAACTTACCTAAGGCATCACTAGTTTCCAAAACAACTACATGACATCCAAAAGGTTTAAGAAAACCAATATTAGATTTCCTGCCCCAAAATAGCTCATAAGGTGTTTTGTTATGGATCTTGTTGATTAATGCCCTATTCTAAACATAACAAGCTGTATTCACAGCCTCAGCCCAAAAAGCAATGGGAAAGTAAGCATCAGCCAACATAGTCCTAGCTGCTTCTATGAGTTTTCTATTTTTTCTGTCAGCTACCCCATTTTGTTGTAGGGTTCTAGCTACACTAAACTGTCTAGTAATCCCTTTCTTGGCACAAAAGTCATCTAACGACTTATTTCTAAACTCACCACCATTATCACTTCTAAGCATCTTAACCTCACTACCAATCTACTTTTCTATTTGGGTAATAAAGTTAATCAAAGTATCAACAATGTCACTTTTCAAAGCTAAAAAGAAAGTCCAAGTTAATCTAGAAAAATCATCAGTGATGACAAAACAGTAGGATTTACCATTTAAACTTTCTATATTAGTTGGACCAAACAAGTCCATATGCAGTAAGTTAAGTGGTTTAGAACTAGAATGCACAGGTTTAGACTTAAAGGAGACTTTGTGTTGTTTGCCTTTAAGGCATGCAACACAAGAATGGACATTGTGAAAAGCCTTCTCAGGAAAACCATCAACTAACCATGTCTCACAAGTCTATTTATATTCTTAAAATTAATGTGCCCTAATCTTCTATGCCAAAGATTACTCTCATCAACTGAAGCCTTAGCATATAGACATGACAAATTATTATTCATCCTAATTCCATTAAGATTCACATTATAAATGTCCTTATGCCTAGGTGTTCTATAATCAATGAATTTCTCATCTGGTATTTTAAAATCTTTGCTCAACACCAAGCATTCAGTATCAGTAAAAGGAACTTTATTTTTTTTATCACACACCTGTGATACACTAAACAGATTATAGTCAAGTTCTTTTACCAGAAACACGTTTTCAAAACGCAAATTGTTGGTGAGAAGAGTGCCTTTGCCAATGATAGTTCCATATCCTCCTCTAAAGTACACTTTGTCGCCATCTTTAATGGGGATAAAGTTTGTCAGATAATCTTCCTTCCCTGTCATGTGCGTAGAGCATCCACTATCCCAATAGCCATAATCATTAACCTGCTTTTGAATGCCCTGCACATAAAGAACACAAATTAGTTTTCTTTAGGAACCCAAGCCTGAGTAGACTTGGATTCATTTGGTTGTTCAACAAGAATAGACTTAGTCCTTATGACAACCCCTTGTTCTTCCCTTTTTGGATTAAACACCCAGTTAACCCCAATTGGTTTAGTTATGACCTTTGAAATATAATGAAATCTGTTACAGGTCATAGAAATCCCATCTGAATTAGGGTTTTGGTCTTGTTTAGGTCTCCATGTCAAACTAGAAGAAGCTTTAGACCCCTTTCCCTTTGGTTGCAAATATTTGACATTACTTGGTCTAGCAACGTTTCTATCAGCGTTTATTTGTTCTTGTCAATGTTGAAATTACCCTTATCAGCGTTGAACCTAGGGTTTGCTACAGGAACCCATTGTCTGTAAGACCATGTATTGGTCTTCTGAAAAGGTCTTTTTCCATAAGTATTAGACCCTTTAGTAAAGAATGAGGCTGGTCTAACAACTTGTGGACTTTGCTGGACAATAGGTTTGGGTTTGACCATGGTTGACTTTCTATCAACGTTGACCTCTGAAGCATTGACACACTTATGAGCTAAATGTGAAAAACTTCCGCAAGTATAACAGGCTTTTCTAGACATAGCTCTAGGTCTAGATGAAAATAAACCTGTCCCATTATCACTAATTTGACTTTTTGGTGACCTAGGTTTTCTATACATTTCTGCATATTTAATACTAGGTTTTCTATCAACGTTTAAGCCAAGGTCAACAGTCTTGCCAGTGGTAGGATTGGTCACTTTTATGGGTGTAGACTCATTTGGGCTATCACTAAGCATGCCACCCTTGAGAAACAAAGTACGGTTGGCTTTCTTCCATTGGTCCAAATCAGTCAACTTCTGCTTGTATTCCTCTACTGGGGTAAGAACTCTTGGTGGAGGAATAAATTCCTCTTCTTGGAGTTCTGGTATACCAGTCCAAGACAAATCCTTTCTAAGGACACCATAAAACTTCCCAGCAGGTGGTGGAACACCAGCATACTCTTTCATCCCAATC
The DNA here is from genome assembly GCA_025667525.1 of Glebionis coronaria. Classification (NCBI taxonomy): domain Eukaryota; kingdom Viridiplantae; phylum Streptophyta; class Magnoliopsida; order Asterales; family Asteraceae; genus Glebionis; species Glebionis coronaria. The sequence continues at coordinate 358,477 of JANFOE010000721.1, read as the reverse complement.
CTAGTCATATCCCTAGAATCTCTTTGTTCACTAACACACTTTTCTAGGGTTTGTGTGGCTTTATCAAATCTCTGGATTTTAAGATCTACATTATCTTTGTTTTTAATAGCCTCATCTAACTTAGCTTGTAAAGCACCATTGGCTCTCTCCAAAATGTTTCTAACCTCAACACTAGCATTTAAATCATGAGTTAAAACATTGATTTGATCTTTTAGGTCAAACTCCATTTTCTTATATTCAGCCACAGTCTTTTCAATTTGAGTAAGAGTAAGTTGATAATTAGATAACTTGCATCTTTCATTAACAACATCTGGTATTAATTGTAAGACTTCTTTGTTAAGCTTTTCAGTATTTAGATGACAACCCTTACTACAAAAAGCATCATCATATACCTCATTGTCTGATGAAGATGAAGAGTGTGCCATGAGAGCATAGTGAACGTGCTCCTCTTCTTCCTTTTCTGCAACAAAAGCTTTGTTTCTTCCTCATCCTTGGCCCAATAGCTCCAATCCCAGCCAACACCATCAATGTCTTGCATAACAACCATAGTTTTGGGATCCTGAGCCTTGATGATTTGGCTTAAGGGTTTTCCAGCATCAGATCTTCTTGGAGATCTGCATTCTCTCATAAAGTGTCCCATTCGATGACAATTATAACACTCAACCTTGGATTTATCAAATCCAGCAGTGTCCTTAGCATTAAAAGTCATCTTCTTCTTAAATCTTTGATTCCATCTATTTGCCCTTATGCTTGCAAGAGCCATATTCCACTTTATGTCCATCTCCTCCAAATAATCATCACTAATTTGCTCAAGGTCCTCATATGTAATCACTGAACCATTGGGATATGAAGCAATGTATGAACACACAGTATCTAGATCAATACCAGCAGGCTTAACTCTTGGTGAGTCAACATTGTATGTGTCAGCGTTTAAATGTGAGGCGCTAACAAAGCTTGATCCAGCTTTGACACAAGGTGATCCAGTAACGGGGTGCATGTATGACTCCCTTTGATCAAATTGACCTTCACTATGTGAGAAGAAGGCCATATTTCCATTGGTAGACTTGCTTCCTTGATCCAAAAGGATTTCATTCTCTACAAGCCTCAGTTTATTGTAAACATCATCAAAAGTGGAACTTTTGTGAGTATTATTAGCAATCATAGACATTGCTTCAATCTTCCATGCATCACCAAGACTTTTAAGGAGAGTGGTGATGATATCAACATCATCATGCACTGTTCCCATAAAGGAAAACTTGCTAGTAATGTCAAGAAGTTTGCTTCTCACTCCACTTAACTTTTCATTGGGTTGAGCTTTGAACACAACATACTCATGCAAGAGTTCCTTCTTTTTCTCTAGTACAGTATCAACATTACCACCATAAGCAATTTCAAGGGCTGCCCAAAGATCTTTTGCAGAATCATAACCTCTATATTTGTGCTGATTGGCTTGTCCCAAAGAGAGTTTGAGGATGCTTAGGGTTTTCATGTCGTTCCTCCTCTTTGCAACGTCCTCAGCTGCGACAGCTCTTCCATCTTCAGGTTTTTCTTTTTGATCCTCTTCAGTAGAGCCTGGAGTTGATCTTACCAAGATAGCAGCTGCAATCTTGGCAGCCTTATTGAATGTGTTTCCATATTCAATAATTTCCCATAGGGTGTGGTCATGGATTTGAAGATACTGCTCAAAGTTAAACTTCCATAGCTCAAAGTTGTCTGGGTCTAGCATGGGAATCTTGATGTTAGGGGTTGAGGAGGAGGAGGTTAACTCTGGAGTAGACATGGTGTTTTAGTTTTAGGGTTTCTTGAAAATTAGGGTTTTTGGCGATTTAGGGTTTTTGTGTTCTTTAGATCAAAGTTTCTCAACAAGCTCTGATACCACTTGTTGATCCCAAACTTAGATCGATTTAGCTTGTGCAAACGAGATTAAATCAAGTTAAACACGTAGAGAAACTTTGTTGTATATGAAACAATTCAAGTATTATGCGGAATTAATACTCAAACAAGAACACAAAAAAAAGTAAACCAAACTTTCACTTTGATTAATTAATCAAACTTGTGTACAATGAAAGTGTAAAACGTATATTAAACTAAAACCTAAAGGCCTCATTTTATAGATTAAGGAACCTTGTACAAGAGTCTACGTATCAGCTATTCTTGGTAAAGATAAACATAGAACATAAATTATCGAACATATCTTTACTAGAAACATACTAGAAACATAAAACGTGTAGACTAAGTCTTCTATCAGTGCTTGACTTCTTCTTATCAACGCTTGACTTCTTCCTGTCAACGCTTGTTCTGTCAACGCTTGATTTCTTCTTATCAACGTCCAGATTGCTCTTGTCAGCGTCCAAGTGTATTGGCTACATTTTATTCCCAACAGATCACTCATAGATATAAAAGGATCATTAGGGTCACTAGGTGTCTCTCCAAATTTCGAAGAAATGAGATCACTTAAAGAAGTGTTGTCATCATAGTGATCATAGAGTGGGGTATCAAAGAGTGGAGGCTCTAAAGGTGTCTACCCAAGATCTAAAGGAGAATGAACACTTGAAAAAGTGTCATCACAATCGGTATCGTAAATGGGATTATCTAAAAGTAGAGGCTCAAAAGGTAGTTCCTCTAAATCTGAAGTCGAATGATCACTTAATGAAGAGACATCACTAAAATCATTATTAGCTCCCGTATTTTATCCAAAAATTGGATTTGAATGTACTACAAAATCATCAAGGTTAAACTTTTTAGTTTCAAAAGGATTGAGAAAACTTTCTTCATTATCAAAATTAAGCACATTAATCATATTGATCGATTCGTTTCCATTCGATTTATTTGTGATTTTTCCCATTTTAAACAATTTTTGATCATCCCCTACCCTGAGAATTAATTCTCCTTCGGCTATATCAACTAATGCTTTTCCGGTTCTTAAGAACGATCTACCAAGCATTAATGGAATACGAGGATCGATCTCATAGTAGACTACGACAAAGTCCGCGGGAAAAGTGAAGGTACCAACTCGAAAAAAAACGTCTTCGGCAATACCAACGGGGTATGCGAGAGTTCTATTAGCTAATTCGAGATTCATGCGATGTGACACACCGGGTAGGGGCAAAATATGCGGAAATATCCACGGAGATGTCACTAGGGTGGATCGATAACATATAGTCCATAGATTATAAGATAAAGAGTTATTCAAATTAGATTACATGTTTGATAAAAAAATAAATAAAAATTGTCTTAAACATGATAGAAGGTGATTGTTTATGTTTCCCAAACAGAACCCCTGACGAGTCCTACAATGCAGATTACTAAGATGCTGGAGACCATGCACACACCAAGTACTAAGTTCATTTTCTTGTGAAAAACATGCTAGAGGGTCAACACAAAGTTGGTGAATTTACAGGTTTAACATTTATTAGTTTGGACATACAATAATTATAGAAGTAACAATGCACAAAGCATTCTTACTAAAATATAGATTACATTGTTTATTATTAGAAACTGAAGCTTAACCTTCCATAGTCCTCAACAGATGAGGACGTAGTGTCTTACAAAAAGACATCCAACCCAGTTCCAACATGGTATACATCTGTTGTCCTGGCCAAGGCACAGTGGGCATGAATCACCCAGATGGGGATGGTCAATCCCTAATAGATCTATTTATAACATTCGGACGATTTACAACAATTTAACAGTTCCAATAACAATCGATCATAGTCAAGTTTATACAATTCTGTTATGTCCATTAAGTGTTTGCATGTTTTCTTTCCCATAAAGGGAAAGTTTTATCAAAAGTTTATATGGGGCTGTAAACTCACCTGGGAGTAGGTAATAGCTATTTAATATGAATATCCAAATAAAGCTCACGCCAATAGTTATGCCTAATCAAATAGTACAGTCTTAATAGATAGTACAAAGAACATATATGTATGCTTATACATATTTTAGTCAGTTCATTTATGCTACGGTATTTATCTAAATAACCTTAGTTCAAGTATCAACAATATTAATTTAAACTTATCTATATAAGTTTCATTTCTAAGTAAACATAAAATGTTTAACTATTTATAATACTCATTCAACTCATAATTAAGTTTCTTATTTAAGTAGACATAAAATGTCCTACTTAAAATATTAGTTTACGTTCTCCGTTCATTTATTATAATCACTCATTTACTATTAAGTTTCATTATTAAGTAAACTAAAACATTCTACTTAAAATATTAGTTTACGTTCGTAGTTCATGTATTATAATCATCCATTTAAACTTATTATGAAGTTTCATATTTTAAGTAAACGTAAGGTGTTTTACTTAAATATTAGTATTCAATTTATTCAACGTTCATATAATTTTATTTCCTAAAAGTATATGAGTTTATGTATTAGTAATACATGTCTATATTGTTTATACAATTTACTCCCTAAGGCAAATATAAATATTTTATTTTGAAAAATAAAATAAAATATTTTATTTAACTTTAAAGTTTCCATAAATTATTTTAACATTTATAAAATAATTTATTAATTACAAACTTAAGAATTTATACATTAATTCTTATAGTCTAGGTGTTTAATTATGTTTTATTATAATTAAAATAGATTTTAGGGTTAGGGCTTGTTAATGTTTCGGAACATGGCAAAACTAGTCCCTCCATATTTTAAACAAGTATAACTTTCGGATTTTACACATTTAGTACCTAGGGCTTGTTAAAGTTTTGACTTATGGCAGGTTTAGTCCCCCTAGTTATGTTTAGGTTTTGTAGCTTTACTAAAATGACAAAAACAGCCCCTAGGGCTTCTTTAAGTTTCGACAATTTACAAGAATGGTCCTTAGGGTTATAAGATGACAAAATAACTTTTAGAAACTTCCCGAAATGGTCCCTAGGGTTTAATTTACCACGGATAGTATTTATTAAACCCTAGACTTTTGGATAATTACATTTTCACTCCTTGTGTTTACTAGTTTATCAAAACAAATTTCATAAGTTACGGTTTTAGTCCTTATGTTTCATAAATTGTCATTTTAATCCAAAAAGTTTTTATAAGTTATGTTTATTATAAAAACTTTTATTTAACATTCAAAATAGTATATGGGCTCATTAAATGGGCTAAACATCTAATGGGCTATCTAATGGGCTAAATACTTTTTTAAGTTTATTAACTTGTTAAATGGGCCTTTAAATCATTTATTGGGCTTAAATACATTTTTAAGTCCTTTAATTAGTTAAATGGGCCTAAGTGAAATCTTAAGTCCATTAAGATTCTAAGATTTATCAAATGGGCTTATTGGGTCCATTAAGTCTTGGATTAACATTTCATGGGCTTAAATAGTCCATTAACACCACTTTACATTTTATGTAAGTTTTAACTTAGGATATTCTTATAAGCTTATTATTAGCTTATTCATATTTAGTATTAGATCTTAATTAAAGAATAAAACTAATAGTTGGTTTTATGTGATGTTCCAAAATAGATCTAGGTGTGTTACAAGGTTGCATGCAAGTCATAAGCCCTAATAGGAGCTTATATCTCACGGCTATAATTTGTTATAGCTTATTAAAATACAATCATGATTATCTAGGTGTCATGCATGTTTCCAAGGTTACCATTATACCAAGGAGACTACATATAGCCTACGGCTATATTGTCTTTTACCAAGGTTCCCATAATATTTTATAAGCTTGTTTTATGTTTAACATACTCAAGTTAACTCTATCATTAGATCTATGGGTTATATAAGCATGCATGTACATCTAACCCATTTTAGGTCATATGTAACCCACGGCTACATATATACACATAAGTTATATTTTGTGATTTTTAATATTCCATTTAACATGTATCATTTCATATTCCATTATTAAAACTTAGTAGACAAATCATATGGTCATCGTTCATTTTAGCCGTGCCCTTTAAGATCATGGTCTTCATGATTATTGAGTTACACTAGTTCATTTTATGAGATCTATGATTATTAGTTAACCATAGTCCCATAAAACAAGATTTGTAACCCATGCAACATTTAGATTCACAAAACGTCTCATATGGTTTTTAAATCAAGTTTAAAACATAGAATACAAGCCACAGGTTTCTTATTAAAAGATTTTTTTTATCATAAATATGATTTTCATAAATATGTCGTGACCTATAATGGTCATGGCTTTATCAAATCTTGATTTTAACATGTTATTTACTTGTGTTTATAGGTGTATGATGATGCATGCATGAAGAAATGAAAGAGCATGAGGTGTATACCTTTCTTGCTTTAAAGTACAAAGGATGATCTAGATGAACAAGGAGATTAGAGATCTAATCAAGATGGTGAAGAAAACCTTAGTTATAACTAAGCCATGGCCTTAAAGATTCAGCTAGGGCTTGTTTATAGTGATTCCAAAAGGAATGATGCTACCAAATGATTTGTAATCAAGATGGGACAAAGATTTTGGTGGATTTAATACTTGGTTTTGGATGTATATGTCTTTAAGCCGTATGATTGAGAGAGAAGGGGATGAGAGAAACAATATTGGATTGCATGAGAGAATGAGTGAGTATGTGTGTGTGTTTTTTGGCTAAAAGGGGAGAGAGAGAGGAAGGCAAAAGGCATGACTTGTCTTGGTAAGATAATTCTTGCCAAGTGTATGCCTTTATGTTTCCCATGCATCTCTTCTTCTTCCACCTAAGGTGGGGTGTCGTGTTAAGCTAACCAAAAAGGAGTAATGGGCCCTTGGCTTGGGCTTATGTTGGGCTTACACACAATGGCATCTATTCTTGGGCTAGTCCAAGAGTTTAAGTAAACTCCTAGTCCACTTACATACATATCATGGCTACAATACCTAATTGTAGTGTATTTCCAATTTTTGTTAAGTGTTGTATATTTCAAATATTAAGTATACATCTTACTACTTGCTAACCCTAGTTTCAAGTACAAGGTTTAAGCTATGTAACTTATTTACAACCAATATGAATGTAAGGGTATAAGTACATAATGGACAAGTTCACACACATCTTAATGAGATATAACACATGAATGAGTGTTCTAGGATAATGTGGTGGAAATCTATTATATTCAATCATGGTAAAATCATGGATTTTACAGCACCAGCCCGTTATTTTAGCTTTGTCCTCAAAGCTACTAAAAACATAGTTATCTTTTAAGTGAAAGATGTTCTAAGTATATGATTCGTTTCAGATTTTCTCTCAGGTACGGATGGCGGCATGAACGCGAAGTAGTCTATACCTAGGTTACTCTTATACGTCCGATTGGGCATTAATGAAGGCTTCTGTTATTACGGGTGAACAGAAGAGAATGCAAAGAGATCTTTATCCGGGTTGCACTATTCATCCGATCGAGCAGTAAAAGAGACCACTGCTATGGATGGATAGGAAGCAATGCAAAGAGATCTTTATTCGGATCGCACTATACATCTGATTGAGCAGTAAAGGAGACTGCTTCTATGGATGGATAGCAGGAAATGCAAAGAGATCTTTATCCGGATCGCACTATACATCCGATTGAGCAGTAAAGGAGACTGCTATTGTGGATGGATAGAAAGCAATGCAAAGAGATCTTTATTCGGTTTGCACTATTCATCCGATTGAGCAGTAAAGGAGACTGCTACTGTGGATGGATATGAAGGGAATGCAAAGAGATCTTTATCCGGGTCGTACTATTCATCCGATTGAGCAGTAAAGGAGACTGCTGCTATGGATGGATAAGAAGGGAATGCAAAGAGATCCTTATCCGGGTCGCACTATACATCCGATTGAGCAGTAAAGGAGACTGCTGCTGTGGATGGATAGACGCGGGCTTCCCAACGGGAGTTGTAGTTATGTACTTTCAAGAGATGGGAGAGGACCAATGGTGTTGTGGATTTGGTTAGGATTAAAAATACACTGCAAATGATTTCTGATATGAGGAGTACATATATGCTGGGGAAGCTGGGGATGTACTATGTCTGCATCCTTTTCACGGGTGAGATACAGGTTATATCTCCACTCCCGATGATGAAAATTGGGGGTTGAAGGTAAAACATAATATTTTAACTATAACCCCTCCTATATCAACAACTTTAAGAAAAGTGTAAGAAGTAATTAAAGTGATGGTCATATAATATATTGTTGCGAAGCTCGTGAAAAATGTTATTTAATGATGTCGATAGTTTTTAGTTATTATTGTTTATGTAACGGGATTTAGTCCCGAACACACAAAAGAGAAAGGCCTCCTAATCATTTCTTAGTTAGTATAAAAGGTCCCCTAATCCTCATTTGTGTGTGTGCTTTTCATTTTTGATTAGTTCTAGAGAGAGAAAGGTGTTTGTGTTTGATTTTCTTCTCTTCATCTAAATCTAATCTTTCTTTTTTTAGTTTAATCATCATCATGTTATTTGTGTTTGATTAGTCGTGTGATTTAGTTCTACAAGTGGTATCATTCGCCAAGGGATTCGTAGTTAGCTTTGGTGTTGATTTGGTGTGGATTTGGTAATGATTACGTGGTTTTTTTGGTATAGGCTATTGGACTCGATTAGTATTTGAGGCTTTGAGGTGTTGTTATTGGTGTGATCAAAGTGGTTAGTGAGTTTGGTGGATTCGAGGTATGGTTTTGGTGATTTAAGTTTATCTCTGTCGTCTATATTCTGAATCACTGTATTTTCGGAGTTTTCTTCGCAAAAGGGTTTTATATTCCGAAATCTTGCCATATTTCTGAAATTTTTTTCTGAAAAAACCCATTTTTCCGAAAATTTTTCTCTGAAAAACTCATTTTTCCGAAAAAGTTTTTTCTCTGAAAAACTCATTTTTCCGAAAAAGCTATTTCTCTGAAAATCCATTTATTCCGAAAACGTTTTTTTTTTCTAAAAACACTATTTATTCCGAAAAACCTTTATTCCGAAAAAACCTTTATTCCGAAATAGTATTTTTCTGAAAAAGCCATTATTCCGAAAATATTTTCAAAATTTGTGTTTTTGAAATTTTTTATTTTTCTGGCCTTAGAATTTTTGGTTTCAGGAGAGCTCATTTTTAGGGGATTTAATCATATTTAGGGGATTTTAACTTCAACATCTTGCTTTCTACGAATTGAGATCCTGTTTTTCACACGACTTCTACGATGACGTCTCAACAAGATATTTACGCTACGGGTACTGAGAATCGTCCTCCCATGCTCACCGAGGAGAACTACAATACATGGGCTAGTCGTCTCCTTCGTTATGCAAAATGTAAACCTTTGGGAAAATTGATTGTCAACTCGATTCAAAAAGGTCCGTATGTTAGAAGAACAATCATTGTGCCTGGGGACCCTACGAATGCTAACCCAGTGGCTGACTCAAGTCATGAGCAAACGGATGAAGAATTAACTAAAGCTGAATCTAAACAACTCGACGCCTATGATCAATCAATTCAAGTCATCCTCATGGGACTTCCCGAAGATGTTTATGTTGCTGTCGACAGTTGTGAAACCGCACACGAGATGTGGCTTAGGATTCAGAAAATGATGAAGGGGAGTGAAATCGGTTTACAAGAAAAGGAAACTAAGTTGCTTCGTGAATGGGAGAAATTTACGTCTACTGAAGGGGAACAAACTGAACCTTAATCATCGGTTTTCAACCCTCATGAATCATCTTAGAAGAAACAAACATGAAACTGCACAAATTGCTGCAAACATCAAATTTCTTGATAATCTTCCTTCTGAATGGTCAAGATATGTCACTCTTGTCAATCAAACCAAGGATCTTCATGTAGTGGACTACACCCAAGTATATGATTATTTGAAGATGAATCAAGATGAAGCTAACGAAGTTAGGGCTGAAAGACGTGCCAAGACACAAGATCCATTGGCTTTCATGGCAAACTCTCCATCATCTATGTCATATCCCATGGTACCTTACCATCAACCCTCATCAAGTAACTTCATGCCACAACAACAACAACAACAATAACTCACTCCTTATGGATATTAACCTCCTGCTGCGGTGAACTACATACAACAACCCATTGCCTGTTTTGATGACATCACCAACCCTACTCATGCGATTAATACTGGTCTTGCACTTCTTGCAAAGGCATTAAAATTTACCATTAACCCCACCAACAACAATCAGAGAATCTCCTCGAACACTATAAATAGGCAGATTGCTCAACCTTTCATGAATGCGAATCAAGCTCGTCAATTGGTAGCTGCGGGACACAATATGGTCAGAATGTTGGAAATGAAGGAAATCAGTATGGACAAATTCGTGGTCAGAATCCGAATGTTCCAAATGTGGTTAATCAGAATGGGTTAATAGTTGTGCCAGCAGTTGGTAATCAGATGGGAAACATTGTGGCTGCAAGGGCTGAGAATACTGGTACGGGAAATGGAAACAACAATCGTCAGGTTCAGTGCTACAATTGCAGGGGAATTGGTCATTATGCTCGAGATTCACAGCCAAAAAGAAGAGGGATGCTGCTTATCTTCAGACTCAGCTTCTCATAGCACAAAAAGAAGAGGCAGGGATTCCACTTCAAGCTGAGGAATTTTATCTTATGGCTTCTGCTGTAGAATATGACGAGGAAGAAGAGGTGAATGCCATGTACATCTTGATGGCAAACTTACAGCAAGCATCAACCTCAGGAATGCATGATGACAAAGCTCCCGTCTATGATTCAGACGATCCCTCTGAGGTACACCCAAGTTTTGATGATAATGATATATACAATATGTCTAATCAGGAGGAAGAGTATACTGAGATGCTTGAGCCCTACATTGAGACATACGAGGATCAAACGAATAATAGTAATATTACTTCGAATGAGCCTAGTGTGGATCAAGTTGCTCAGCCTACAACCCTTCCTGATGAAACTCATGCGTATTATAAATCTCTATTTGATAAACTTTCTAAGGATGTAGATCATGATACGGTGGTTAATAATAAGTTTAGAGAAACTAATGCCAAATTGACCATTGAGCTTGCGGGATATAAGGAACGGGAGAAATGTTTTGAAATTCATCAGGCTAAAATTAAAGAACTCGAACAAGCTCATGCTACATCGGTTTATCAAGAAAAATGCACAACTAAGAAATTAAATGCCTTACATTTAAGTAGTTCTAAAAAGATAAGTGAATTGAATGATGAAATCACGTCTATTAATAAACAGCTTTCAACTGAAAAATCTACAATTTTGGAGTTAAAAGAAGAACGAAAAAAGCTAAAACATTATTTCAAAATTCGAGAAGATGGGCTTCTTGAGGATTTTTGCAAAGCTCAGGATAGGATTAGAGAATTAGACAACCTTTTAGTAAAACGTGGCCAAACTATACAGACGATAAATATGCTCGCACCAAAAGTGAATGAGATAAATTACACTCGATACAAATTGGCTTTAGGTTGTCCTCTTCCCCTAATCCCGGATACCTTAAGCAAGTTCAGGCCACTAATGAAACGTTATATAATGGTAGTGTGCTATTGTTTGATGAGCATGATCCTCCTATTGTGCATGATTCCGAGGAAACTACTGAACTTGCTGTAGAGACTCGTTAAAGAATGAAAAAGCTTGATAAAGAAGTGACACCCGTTTATTATCCAAAAATCAATCCTCCAACTGTTTTTGTTCGGTCTAAAACGAGTACTGAAATCCTTTTGCTACCAAGTGAGGAATTGTCTGATGACCCTCCTAAATCGAGTATCACACGCCGATTTCTAAACGAGCTTAAATATAACTTTTTCATCCTTAAACGTGTTATTAATTCCAAAATAACTGGAGGAAATTTTACATCACCTGTTCAGATTGAGGTCCAGAAAATTCTTCAAAATGATATTAATCCGATTATCAATCAAGTTGATGCTAGGTTAGTCAATTTGGAAAACGCTTTTCTAAAAGAATTTGCCAACTTTGTTGAAGACTTTAAATCTTTGACGAAGGAAGCTGATGAATCTCTTGATAAAATCAAAGTTTTGGAAAATGATCTTGAACGTCTCTCTAAAGCTAGTGATTGCATTGATAGTAGCCCTGTTGAGTTAGGTACCTCTGTGTCGCATAATGAAAACCTTCAAACTGAGCTTGATCTTATGAAAGAGAAAATGGAATCTTATGTCATTAAAAAAGATAATGAATTCACCGATCTTTGGAATAAATTTGTCAAGAAATGTGATGAATGTAAATATGACAAGATTTCGTATGAAAAAGCTTACAATGAAATGCAACAAGCTATCGCCCGGTTGCAGGCTCAGTTAGGAGGGGTTAAGGAACCGAATTTGGCCTCTTCAGGGTTAGAGAGTGATAGTGATGGTAATGTTCAGAAACTTAAGGCTAAAATTGCAGATTTAGAATCTGTTGTCGCTTCATATAAGCGGGCTGTTGAACAAAGCAAGTCTGTCTATCAGAAACTTACTGATAAAATCTGTGAGAACTGTAAATTAAAGGCGTTGTTAAAAGATAAGACTTCTGAGCCTAGCTCGATTGTGGATACGATGATCCAGAAACCAGCAACCTCGAGACCCACTCGTATTGCTGTTACACCGTTTCCCAAGGCTATTGGAATGAAAGCTGCTGTTATAGCCCCAGGAATGTTTCACGTTAGACATTCATCTCAAACTAGGGTAGATATCTCTGTACCTAGCAACCAACGTAATGCAAGCGTTAGGACAAAACCGACCACTATCGCACAACCACAAGTCATTGATTTAAAAAATGCTAATTCTAACAAGCGTGTGTCTTTTTCTACAGGAATGAACAACTACACTAAGAGTAGAAGACCACAGCCTACGAGCAATACAAGGAATGATAGGGTCCCTTTTGCCTCTAGAAGTAGTCGTCCCAAGGCTAATAATGTGGAAGTAGAAGAACACCGTAGGAATTCACCGTTTTTATTCATAATCAGAAACTTAATTCTGCTGAATGTAATGACTTTAAACTTGCTATTCGGAATGAAAAATCTGAAGTTATTTGTGCTAAATGTAATAAATGTTTCTTTACTTTTAGTCATGATGTTTGTGGTTTGACTATGAATGGTTTGAACTATGGTGGTTACACTCGACTTGACAAGCTTTCTATCAGCGAAACACATAGCACTCCTAAGGCTTAAGTGTATGTTCCGAAAACTAAGCAGGTAGGGTCCACTGAAAGTCTTGCTACGCCTAGAAGTCCTAGAGTTACCTCTAAGTGGTTGCCTACTGGAAGATATTTTGCCTCTAATGGTCATGTTATTGATTATAGTAGATCTCATACTGACAATGAAATGTCGGTATGTGATATGGCTTGATTATTACCTAACCATACAGGAACCTATTTCTTCTGTTGCCAAATTTTCTCTTCTCTTATCATTGGCAGGCTGTTGAAATTTGTCTCTGGTGTGTTGTAACACCCCCAATTTCGGTCAGAGCAGCGGAAGGGACCTTGGGTGTTACTATCATGGTTCAATCACATAATCATAGAAAACGGCTCAAAACGAGTCATTTTAATAAAAACATCCATTCATTTTTATTTAACAATAAAGCTTTTCACATGGTACCAGATAATTTAAAGTTTACAAACACAGTAAATAATAAAAGATTCTTTTGAATGGATATAATTTATGAAAGTGGGCTAAAACATTTCAATTAAGCAAGCTTCACGAAACCGCCTTCCTCAAGTGCCTTCCCAATGGACCGGAGATAAAACATGCTAAAAAGTCAGCAAAATTTGCCGAGTGAATCTATAGAGTTTAATTTAAATAAAGAGAACACAAGTATTCAAAAATAACCTTCCATGGTTAATAATTTAACAAAGACAATTATGTTGTACGGACATAATTATCGTGTCATTACATAAGTCTCGTGACATTGAACGTTAACATATATTATTTCAACCTAACACACCTAGCCAAGTGCGTATATTTCTCTTATACAATGCATCCGATGTTTCATTACTAGTGCATCACAACACCACGCAAGAGCTAGTCGCGACCGGACTGGGCGTCACCCCGATAGATCTATCCATAGCCTTAGCGTTACTTCGATTAACAATTCACAATTCATGGGTCTTTTAAGGCTAAACAAACATATGTAATAACTTTCATCTAAATGATACAAGGCTTTTGGCTCGTATAAAAATTATCGTTCTGGTGTTCTCTTCGAATTGAAAAACTTGTGTTTAATGTGTGACTCAGTTTTATTTTGGTGGAACAAAAGTGTTGTCGTTGGAGTATATTTAAAGTGCAAAACAATTAAAATTAAATGACGTTAAAATAAACTCTAAGTCTAACTAAAATAAAGGTGGAAGTATTTAAAAAACGTGACTGAAATTAAAGGGCACTAAAGTAAATGACGCAAACTTAAATCTAACTAAGGCAAACTTAAAACGCGACTAAAGTTTAAACTAAGGCAAAACTAAAATAAAGCTAAGGCAAATAATCTTAAAGTGCAATTAAATAAAAGGCAAGAAAAATAAAGCTTGAAAATAAAAATCAAAGACAAAAGCTAAAAAGAACCTGAATACAGCTCATTCGGAATTATCCTTCGTTTGGAACAATCACTCGTCCGGAATGTCACCTTCGGTTTGAATGATTCTTCTTCGCTCGGAATATTACCAAAATCCTTGATCCGGAACAAATTGATCTGAATATGTCACTTATCCAAAACAAACCTTTGTTCGGAACTTTACTGATTCGGAACTTCTAAAATCTGCCTTGATTCAGAACTTTCTATTATCCCTTGATTCGGAAGATTCCGAATGAAGCCTCCTTGATTCGGAAGTTTAAAACTTCCGAATGAACAATCACTGATCCGGAACTTGCCCCTTGATTCGGAAGTTTATTCGGAACTTTTAAGTTCCGAATGAACAGCCCTTGGTTCGGAACTTGCCCTTGATCTGGAAGTTAGTTCGGAACTTTTTAAGTTCCAAATGAAGTAAGTTGATCCGGAACTTTTTAGTTCCGAATGAACAGAGCTTGAGTCGGAAGTTTCCATTCGTCCAGAACTTTGAATGTTCCGGATGAACAGCTTGACTCGGAAGTTTTGCTGATCCCAAAATCTTCCGGATGAACCCTTGACTCGGAACTTTGGAGTTCCGAATGAAGCCTTCCCTCCTTCTTGGTTCGGAAGTTTTCCTGGAAAGATCAGAAACACAACAAACTTTCCCGAAGAACAAGGGAATCACAAAAACAATAGATCTAAAGCAGATTAATCAAATTTAACACAAACGATATAATAAAAATATCAACGCATCAACAGTAATCATAAACAAACAATTAAAATCAAGAAATTTAACAACTTTTACCACAATAATCAACAATCACTTGGATCAAAATAAAAGCATGAACATGAACATAAACAAAAACACATAAATCAAAGATTAAGAAAGGTAGATAAGAGATTGACAAGATAAAATAAAGATTGACAATAATTAAATGAAAACTTACTTGAAATTAAATGAATTTAAGGTGCAAGACAAGGTATTTAAATTTGACAAGAAAAGTAAATGACAAGGTAAGTAAATGGTGGAAGAGCTAATTGTCACACTTAGCCAACAAAATGAAAAGATTACAACTAATGACTATATATAGGGGAGGATTAGGAAGCTTCCTCCCCTCCTTCATTTCTTGTTAATTGCAAGATTAAGCCCTTAAGCATATAGTCTTCATTAATTGCACCATTAGTCCTTTTTCCTTCTAATCTTCTTTAAACTTAGACTATAATGACTTGTGGCTTGGGATTTTTTTGAACTCGTCTTTAAATTCTTCAATAAAATAGACTTGAATTCTTCGGCTTTTGATAAACTTCCGTCTTTTGACTTTTTCTTCGATAAATCTTCAGAATTGGTCGTGGACTTCCGTTCCTTTTGCACTCTTGATTTCTCGACTTCGTCTTTCATCTTTTTCTTCAATAAAAGTCCGTAAATGCCCGTGAATGTCCGTGTTTTCTCCACTTTTCACCTTTTCGTCCTAAATCACAACAAAAACACAAACCACGCATAATTCCGACATAAAAGACATAAAATATACGTTTTGGTCCGGTTATTATTGTAATTAAGTGGTAGAAAAGATGGGTGTTTACACACCTATCAAATCCCCTACACTTGACCATTGCAATGTCCTCATGCAATGCATTAGTTACAAAGCAAGATTACACTTTTCATCATAATTAATCCACGTTGGCCTTTATTAAAGAGATAGAAAATTAAAGACATACAAAATAAAGAAATCAAAAGCATACCTTGGGTTTTGGAAATGTCATGAATAATCATCATCCTCAAGTTTTCACTTTCTCTAAACCAAGCTTAAAAACGAGATCATTGTTATTATAAGTTAGTAAACTAACACGAACTCATGTGGGCCAATTACTCACTTAGACTCCCTTATTCCTAGGGGTATCTCTTATATTTTATTATTGTCTTGAATGATCAAGAGGATGCATTTTTGACTTATTTCGATAGTTATTAAGTCTGAAAATAAAGTGAATGATTTAATCAATAGTTAGCTAAAGGACAAAATCTTTTAAAACTGCTTCTCGGGACCTCATAAAGTTCATATCTTGGCATAACTCGTTTCGCGATTTGAGACCTTTCTCGGACCGATATTTGGCAGCGACTTCATACTTCAAACCTTGAGAGACGTTCATGAAATTATGGTCTTCTCTTCATAATGGAATTTCTTCACTTGAAGTTTTGAGAGATTCATACTTGGACCACGACTTCTTCATTTTTCTCCAATCTTTATTTTGGACTTTGATATACAACGATCCGCCTCCTTTTATGACTTGGATCTATTTATCCTCATACCTTGTTAGGGTCTTTTCGGATGTACTTCTCCATGACTTTTGGGGAGTTTTTGCTTTACGTCGTGTGTCTCGATCCTTCATATTGATTTTCGATAAATGATTCTTCACATCACTTTGGATCTTTAGCAACAAAATATAGCCCTCATGCCTTGTTAGGGCCTTTTCGGACTCGCCAATCTTCGCATCCCGCTTCAATAAGTTATGCCTTGGCTATGAATTCTAATCCATACCGAGCAACTTTTAAACGATCTTGGGCTAGAAGCTAAGTAACTTTTCAAATCGTACAACCTTATTTATTAGCAGATAAATTATTAGCAAGCGATGGGAGAATAGGCTCATAATTAACTCACATATATTCACGAAAGAATACCGAACTTATAATTGGCTCTATCATCTCTTGTTCTCTACAGTTTAAAATCTCAAGTAATGAGACTCGTGGATACTTAGCCTATTAAATCAAAGTTTTGGGTTTTCGAGTCGCCTATAGGAACTTGCAAATTCTTAGACTCTTTCAAGTTTAGAAATCGCATCTTAAAGTTCCCTTGATAAACGACTCTCTAGGATCAATTATAGGAACTTGCGAAAAGTTCTTGTTCTTAACCCGTGAAAGTTAAGACTTTCGCGTTTTATAGCTCCCTATATAAAAGCCTAGCAAAACTTGACTTAAACACGTTAAGGATACTAGCTAGAGTAAACTCGGGTTGAGTCAAAAGATTCACAACGTTTAAAAATTAAAACCACTTATTAAACATTTATTCTAATAAGGAAAGAAAATAACTATACAAAGGTGAAAACTAATAGGCCAAAATAGATCAAAAATTTTGAAAAATGTCAAAAAATTGATTTTCCGGTTAAAATGAGGACAAATACAAGGAAAAGACCACTTAACTTCGATAGAAGTCCCCCTACACTTAAGATAA
Organism: Glebionis coronaria; assembly: GCA_025667525.1. Classification (NCBI taxonomy): domain Eukaryota; kingdom Viridiplantae; phylum Streptophyta; class Magnoliopsida; order Asterales; family Asteraceae; genus Glebionis; species Glebionis coronaria. Next base: position 340,833 of record JANFOE010000721.1, on the reverse strand, counting down.
ACATTGTCCTCAATGTTTAAGCATGTGGGAGTAAACTCCCCTACACTTAGGACATTGTGCACTTTGTTTAATTCTCGCTAAGGAAAAGACAACTAAAGAGATTCCTATTTTAATATTGAGAAAATATAAAATAGTGAATCGAAAAGAGTTTAGGATAGAACCGGGAAGAAGTAGAACACGGAATCACGGGTCGTCAAGAATCATCAATAGTGGATCATTGAAGCTCGAATCCCTGATTAAGAAGTGAGGAGAGGAAATAGCAAACCAAAGGGTCTCCCCTACACTTATGATAAAGATAGCGAAAAGATAGATGCATGGGTTGCCTCCCAAGAAGCGCTTGATTTTTGTTAACCGAGTCGTGAGCCGGACTCGACCTTGATCATCAACCGAAGAAGCATGAATTATATCCACCAGGATCAAAGACATAGTTTTCATCCATCAATAAGCACGAGCTTAAGGCGAACAAGGCAAGCAAAATAAGAGTAGGCAAGGTTCCCTTAAGCTGCGATTAAGCACGGTTGAAGCAAGGGTGGAGTGGTGATAGCATGTCTTCAAAATTTCCAAAGATTTTTCCTTTTATTTCATCAGGTGGATACTGAGATGGCTTAAAGACTTCAATACCAGGGTCGAACACCTTTTCCTTTAAGGGAAAATAGCACTCAGGCTCAGCCGAGTGTGAAGAAGATCCGCAAAGAAGCACAACCTCGTCCTCAGAAGGGGGACAAAAAGGTGTCAAATCATATGTGCAACGGATTTCGGTGTCGACCGGTTTCTTCTCCTTTGACCGGTTTCCCCGGCAGCGGCGCCATTTGATACAAGGATTTTCACACCCCGTATAAAAATTAGTTCGTTTAAGTATGTCTCTTCGAATTGAAAAACTTGTGTTTAATGTGTGACTCAGTCTTATTTTGGTGGAAACAAAGATGTGTCGTTGTAGTTTTTAAAATAAAAGGTGCAAAACAATGAAAGTAAAGGTGCTCTTAAAGTAAATCTAAGTCTAATTAAAATAAAGGTGGAAGTATTTAAAAAACGTGACTGAAATTAAAGGGCACTAAAGTAAATGACGCAAACTTAAATCTAATGAAGGCAAACTTAAAACGCGACTAAAATTTAAACTAAGGCAAAACTAAAATAAAGCTAAGGCAAATAATCTTAAAGTGCAATTAAATAAAAGGCAAGAAAAATAAAGCTTGAAAATAAAAATCAAAGACAAAAGCTAAAAAGAACCTGAATACAGCTCATTCGGAATTGTCCTTCGTTTGGAACAATCACTCGTCCGGAATGTCACCTTCGGTTTGAATGATTCTTCTTCGCTCGAAATATTACCAAAATCCTTGATCCGGAACAAATTAATCTGAATATGTCACTTATCCAAAACAAACCTTTGTTCGGAACTTTACTGATTCGGAACTTCTAAAATCTGCCTTGATTCGGAACTTTCTATTATCCCTTGATTCGGAAGATTCCGAATGAAGCCTCCTTGATTCGGAAGTTTAAAACTTCCGAATGAACAATCACTGATCCGGAACTTGCCCCTTGATTCGGAAGTTTATTCGGAACTTTTAAGTTCCGAATGAACAGCCCTTGGTTCGGAACTTGCCCTTGATCCGGAAGTTAGTTCGGAACTTTTTAAGTTCCGAATGAAGTAAGTTGATCCGGAACTTTTTAGTTCCGAATGAACAGAGCTTGAGTCGGAAGTTTCCCTTCGTCCGGAACTTTGAATGTTCCGGATGAACAGCTTGACTCGGAAGTTTTGCTGATCCCAAAATCTTCCGGATGAACCCTTGACTCGGAACTTTGGAGTTCCGAATGAAGCCTTCCCTCCTTCTTGGTTCGGAAGTTTTCCTGGAAAGATCAGAAACACAACAAACTTTCCTGAAGAACAAGGGAATCACAAAAACAATAGATCTAAAGCAGATTAATCAAATTTAACACAAACGATCTAATAAAAATATCAACGCATCAACAGTAATCATAAACAAACAATTAAAATCAAGAAATTTAACAACTTTTACCACAATAATCAACAATCACTTGGATCAAAATAAAAGCATGAACATGAACATAAACAAAAACACATAAATCAAAGATTAAGAAAGGTAGATAAGAGATTGACAAGATAAAATAAAGATTGACAATAATTAAATGAAAACTTACTTGAAATTAAATGAATTTAAGGTGCAAGACAAGGTATTTAAATTTGACAAGAAAAGTAAATGACAAGGTAAGTAAATGGTGGAAGAGCTAATTGTCACACTTAGCCAACAAAATCAAAAGATTACAACTAATGACTATATATAGGGGAGGATTAAGGAAGCTTCCTCCCCTCTTTCCTTTTCTCTTAATTGCGTCATTAAGTCCCTCCTTCTTTTAATCTTCATTAATTGCATACTTAGTCCTTTTCTTCTAATCTTCTTTAAACTTGGACTTAGGGGACTTTTGGCTTCGGGATTTCTTTGAACTCGTCTTTAAATTCTTTAATAAAATAGACTTGAATTCTTCGGCTTTTGATAAACTTCCGTCTTTTGACTTTTTCTTCGATAAATCTTCAGAATTGGTCGTGGACTTCCGTTCTTTTTGCACTCTTGACTTCTTGACTTCGTCTTTCATCTTTTTCTTCAATAAAAGTCCGTGAATGCCCGTGAATTCCCGTGTTTTCTCCACTTTTCACCTTTTCGTCCTAAATCACAACAAAAACACAAACCACGCATAATTCCGACATAAAAGACATAAAATACACGTTTTGGTCCGGTTATTATTGTAATTAAGTGGTAGAAAAGATGGGTGTTTACACACCTATCAAGTCACTAGTATGAAATGACTCACATATTCAATTAGACTTCTCGGAAAGGTACTAGTGGCATGAGGCTTTTGGGTAATGGTTCCGATGATAGCCTCAAGTGCAACATTCACCCTTTCGATTTCAATTTAAGAATTGGGTGACAACGAATCAGATGACACCTTTCCAGGTGGTAATGTTTTGTCAAACTCCACTCTATAAGGAAAGATCGTCATGACATCGATATCAGTTTTAATCTCGCCAATTCTTCTTCAATATCACAATCAACTACTATCTACATTTCTACGAATATCAACCATTTGTTGGGATCATAAATATCCACAACTTGGTTTAGATCTAGGATAGCTAGAATTCCTACGAGAATAGCTTCGATTAATTTGCTAGGGGAGTTAGGGTTTCTTGTGACAATCTACGTCGTATAAATACCTCGTATAAATATAAAAATAATCATCAAACCATCATGTAATCAAATTACATCATATATATATATATATATATAATCCAAGTTATATATATACTAAAATAACACTTCTCAGTCTGGCCTTGTCGGTAACTCGGGAATTCTTCGGCACCGTTATAGTCAAAGAAAAATGTCTATAGTTAAAAGATTTTGAAATGTTTTATTCAAAACCTTGGTTTTAAAAATCATTCGTTCTCTATAACGAGAGCTCTGATACCAAACTATAACACCCCCAAATTTACTCAATTCAATACAGCGGAAGACTCGTTGGTGTTACGGGATAGCACATTACTCACATCATAAACAGCACATAAAAATCGCGTCATTTAATAATAAAGCATTTCCATTCATATACATCAAAGTTACATAGGTCCCAAGTCATTGTATTTCATACAGGTTTTACAAAGCATTTGAATGGAAATTATTATTTAACAAGTACCTGAGATAAAACATGTTAAAAGAAAAGGTCAGCGATAACGCCGAGTGAATTCATAGAGTTTAATAAAATCTATCAATATAACATCGGTATAAAATTATTACCGAAAATCATTTTGTACAAATCTTTGTAATAGGCCATAAAATAGCCAAAGTCATTTTATACAAATCTTTATCAAAAATCATGATATAGGCTTTTGCCTTCAAAATCATTATACGAACCATTGTCGTAAAAACATCATACAATACGTTTTATAACGTTGTACAAAGTTAAATAAAACCGTTATATGAATATGGTTATATAAAACCAAAAAACAAACATAACATCAGTAATAAGACCCCGTATTGCTAGTCAGGCAATACATCGTAATTCAATGCGTATATAAGTATTTTCGTTATTTGGATTATTACAAGCCGCATGACATTGTTACCTTACTATCACAACAACGGGTAGCTAACCCGATACTCAATTTACCCATCTAAGTTAGCGTGTCGTCACAATAATCACGCTATGGAAATCTTCTCATACATAAATTCGCTTACCAATCAATGTGGCACCACGGGGATCAACCGTCAAGGCGCGAACTGGGGTGATCGTCCCCAAATAGTACTATTATATGCATAAGCGTCTACCAAATCCCGATAGTTCACAATTCATGCTAATGGGACTTTTAGTGACATAACCTAACTTTAATAATCCATTTTATTTCATACATCGGGTCATATAATCATTCATCACGTCATACAATCATTCGGGTCCAAATCAATAAACACACAATCGGGAGAACTGGTGTCCTATTTCATAAAAACTAACATGTTATCTCCCTCGCGGGTTTATAAAATATTTCATAAAAACATTTAAAAGATTGCGAGGCTATGAACTCACGTTGATGTGGGAAAGCGGGTTATCGGCAATTCGGATGTACGGTACGTGCTTCAATCACGGAAACCTAGACAAATAATACTCGTCTTAGACTTTTGTCCAATGACTTTATCAAAATAACAATTATGTATACATATGATGATTTTATATATATGATGATCAAGTGGGTTTATACATTCTCATTTACTCATTTTAGTGTTATGTATTGGTAACTTTTATACTAGTTTACTAGTTTTACTTATTTACATGTTTTAGGCCCAATAAGCCTATTATAAGCCTAATACTTTAAATTAGTCCATTTTACACTTTTATTATCAGTATTATATTTTACATGTTGGGCCCAAATGGGTTAAGCCCAATAAGTAAATTTATAAGTGTTTAGCCCATTTAGTTGGATTAATAGTCCAATAATGCTAACTTAGCCCGTTAATGTCCATATGTTATTTAGTTCGGGTTTTATCGGTTTTTACTTGTATTAAGTACTTATATATCAGTATATGACTTTTAAAAATTTTACATTAGACGAGTCCGATCGTCTAAGTTTTAACTGACGAAAAAATGTAAATTTTACGGTACTAGCCGAAAAGACGTAAAAATCATGTTTATAGTTTTTATAACTTATATAACTTACCAAACTACCATTTTTATATAATGTCCATTTATTTATCCTTATACATATTTATATAAATGAAATGTATAAGTTAGTGGGTTTTAATTTCACATTTTATACTATATTATTTTGAGTGCTTATATAATACTATTAAACTTTAATTTCACAAAATCTGATTTTTAGTTTCACTTTCACCATTTTTATCATATCTTGAGTTCTAAAAGGAGATAGAAGCTCATTTTTGGATGACATAAACTTCATATTATGTGATATAAATAAGTTAGCTATAGCTACTGCTCAATCCATATCTAAGTATCCTTAACATTCCTTACAATACAGACTATTCAGATTGGTATACTAATTTTGTTTTGATCAAATCTCACTCATTTTGATGATTCCATTGCATGGCCAACTCTCACATGTGTATGACATCTAATACTTACTGTAAATTGATTCTACCATGCCATTTTATCAGTTTATCATTTGGTTACTTACTTTTTTTATACATCCATCATATTTAGCATGATTTTAACCTTGTTACCTATGGTTTTCCATCTTTTTAACCATATTTATCAAATCTATCAACACCTAATCCCCACATAATACTTTTAATCATCATTCATCATCATATACATATACATAAATAAAGAAATTACAAGATTACATAATCAAAATAACAAGAGGATGGGAAGAACAATCTTTATACCACCAAGGTTGTGTAGGTTATGATCAAGGCTTAGATTTTTTATGGCAAAACTTATGATAGATACACACCAATCTTCAAGACCACAAATACTTGTAAACTTCTTGTAGAAATCAGCCCTATGAAACCAACAAATCTTCTCCTTGGATGTTAAAATCACCACCAATCAATAGAACTTAAAAAGGGCTTCATCATATGTGTGAATAACATATGATTTCATGGTTAAATTTGATCAAATGAGGGTGTTTAGGGGTGGTTCTTGGACGAATTTTAGAGAGAGGAGAGAGTTTGGTGAGTGGTTTGTATGAGTGAAATGTGAAAATGGTAAGTGTGTAGTGGTTTTGTGGTTTTGGGTGGAAAGTTAGCTTACTTGTTAAGCTTTGCTTAACAAGTGTAAGCAACTAGCTACAACTTGGACACATCACATGTTGTGGTTTCAAGTTTTGGCCTTCCCATATGAGTGGGGTGGGATAAACTTGTTTTGTCCCATCCCGTTAATTTACGGGTATTCCTCGATTCTAGTTTCCTCGATTTGCGTGCCCTCGGGTCGTTTTACGAAAAACGTTTTTATAAATTATGAATCAACGGCACAAAACGAATCTAATAAAAATTGTCTCATCAAAAACGGAGTTAAAAAACGTAAATACGTAATCCTAAGGTTTCTGGTTTAGTCTTAAATGGCGTTAAATTATTCACGTAAATCCTAATCTCTTCTCGTAAATTTGTGAGTTTATGAACCAACACAAATTTAAAACTCCAAAATAATATTCACTGATAAATTTATTTTCTGAAGTGTCGGACTGTCACCAAAACGGTATATGTAAATGTTAGCACGTAATCGTAGAATCCTCCGGTTTAGACGTAGTCGATGCTACTTCAAGACGTAAATCCAAGTTTCTTCCCAGAAATGAGTGAGTTCATAATATAACATTAAAATAATGTTTTTAAATTATACTTGAGAATAAAATATCAACCATAAATTGACGGATTGTCACACGGGATGCAACCCGTAAGCTTATCATGATGTACAAGAAGTCTAGTACGTCTATACTAATCCTGCCTGGATGGTCCACTAGATGAGGTCGGGGATAATGGTGCTAATGGAGCTGGTGGAGCTGCAGAATTCCTCCTGGTGTTCCATAAAGTCCGAACTGTCGTTCGGGTATCTTTAAGCGTACGGAGTGCTAATAGTAGCTGGTTCTGGAGTCTATCGATGACCCCTCGGAGATTAGCCATCTCCCCAGTAACCCCATCATGCCGGACAGTGGCGAGATCAAAGAAAATAGATAATGATTGCTCCTGAGCGGAAAGAGCAGCATGGGTCTGATGCTGCAGACCCTCCATGACCTGAATGCGCTGGTGGAGGCGGTAGTTCTCCTCCAATAACCACTTCAATGCCTCGTCTGTCCTAGCCTAGATGCCTTTAGCGGTCTGGGATTCTCCTCTCATAGTGCGAAAGAGAGAGTCGGTACGATCGTAGATGACGGCGTGGCTTTGTTGACTGACTGTCAACTGGCTGCGGAGGTCGGATATCTCCCGCTCCTGGCGTGCGGCCAGTGCGGCGATCTGGGCCTGGACGGAATCGGCACGCCCTGTCCCGGAGCCTTCCCCGGTCTCATAAGTGGAGACGGGTACGGGCCCGGAAAAATTGCCCGATGATAAGGATGGAGGCATGGAGGATGGTATGCTAGGAAGGACCCGATCCTCCTCCATAGAGGTTGGGGCCAGTGTGGCTGATGCTGAGATGGAAAAAGGGTCCTCTAGGAGTACAGCTTCGATGGTTGGGTCATACTCTAAATCCGAGGCTGATAACCATCCACACTGCGTCGATCGTGGAGATGAACAAACAACTGGAGTATGAGCTACTACGGGTAGAAGAGTCGAAGGTGTAGTAGGCGGAGTCATGATGCTCTGAAATATTATTATTTTAAGTTTGAAGTAAGTATAAGCTTACAAACAAAGAACAATATTATTTTAGATTACATGTTTTATGAAATATATCCCTTTTAAACAATTATCATAATGTTTTAAGGTTACATATATTAATACTTATATATATATGTTATCATTTAAGCAGTTCATTTAACAATTTGTAAGTGCAAGGTTTGGTTTAGTATTATCTATGCTTTCATTTCAGTATTTTACTATGTAGTGTAAAATTTTCAAGTTTAGCATATCTAACATTTTCCATAGCAATATCTCACTAAACAGTATTAATAATCAAGTTTAGTAACAATATATACACTTAGTTCACATAGCATAAAATGCCGTAAGATCTATATGCTTAACAAATACGGTCCCAAAATAAAATCCCAAAAAGATTTTTATAAGTTATAGTCCAGTTTTAAATAAAAGAAAAATCATTTTATTTTTATTTTATTTAAAAATTTATCTGGTTCTCTATAACTAATGCTCTGACACCATTCTCTGTGACACCCCGGGTAGGGTCAAAATATGCGGAAATATCCACGAAGATGTCACTAGGGTGAATCGATAGCATATAGTCCATAGAGCATAAGATAAAGATTTATTTAAATCAGATTACATGTTTGATAAACAAATAAATAAAAATTGTCTTAAACATGATAGAAGGTGATTGTTTATGTTTCCCAAATAGAACCCCTGAGGAGTCCTACAATGCAGATTACTAAGATGCTGGAGACCATGCACACACCAAGTACTAACTTCATTTTCCTGTGAAAAACATGCTAGAGGGTCAACATAAAGTTGGTGAATTTACAAGTTTAACATTTATTAGTTTGGACATACAATAATTATAGAAGTAACAATGAACAAAGCATTCTTACTAAAATATAGATTATATTTGTTTATTATTAGAAACTGAATCTTAACCTTCCATAGTCGTCAACAGATGAGGACGTAGTGTCTTACAAAAAGACACTAAACCCAGTTCCAACATGGTATACATCTGTTGTCCCGGCCAAGGCACAATGAGCATGACTCACCTAGATGGGGATGGTCAATCCCTAATAGATCTATTTATAACATTCGGGCGATTTACAACAATTTAACAGTTCCAATAACAATCAATCATAGTCAAGTTTATACCATTATGTTATGTCCATTAAGTGTTTGCATGTTTTCTTTCCCATTAAGGGAAAGTTTTATCAAAAGTTTATATGGGGTTGTAAACTCACCTGGGAGTAGGCAATAGCTGTTTAATACGAATATCCAAAAAAAGCTCACGCCAATAGTTATGCCTATAAATAGTACAGTCTTAATAGATAGTTCAAAGAACATATATGTATGCTTATACAGATTTTAGTCAGTTCATTTATGCTACGGTATTTATCTAAATAATCGTAGTTCAAGTATCAACAATATTCATTTAAACATATCTATATAAGTTTCATTTCTAAGTAATCATAAAATGTTTAACTATTAATATCAGTTAGCATACATGTATTTATAATAATCATTCAACTCATAATTAAGTTTCTTATTTAAGTAGACATAAAATGTCCTACTTAAAATATTAGTTTACGTTCTCCGTTCATGTATTATAATCACTCATTTACTATTAAGTTTCATTATTAAGTAAACATAAACATTCTACTTAAAGTATTAGTTTACGTTCGTAGTTCATGTATTATAATCATCCATTTAAACTTATTATGAAGTTTCATATTTTAAGTAAACGTAAGGTGTTTTACTTAAATATTGGTATTCAATTTATTCAACGTTAATATAATTTTATTTCCTAAAACTATATGAGTTTATGTATTAGTAATACATGTCCATATTGTTTATACAATTTACTCCCTAAGGCAAATATAAATATTTTATTTTGAAAAATAAAATATAATATTTTATTTAACTTTAAAGTTTTCATAAATTATTTTAACATTTATAAAATAATTTATTAATTACAAACTTAAGAATTTATACATTAATTCTTATAGTCTAGGTGTTTAATTATGTTTTATTATAATTAAAATAGATTTTAGGGTTAGGGCTTGTTAATGTTTCAGAACATGGCAAAACTAGTCCCTCCATATTTTAAACAAGTATAACTTTTGGATTTTACACATTTAGTACCTAGGGCTTGTTAAAGTTTCGGCTTATGGCAGGTTTAGTCCCCCTAGTTATATTTAGGTTTTGTAACTTTACTAAAATGACAAAAACAGCCCCTAGGGCTTCTTTAAGTTTCAGCAATTTACAAGAATGGTCCTTAGGGTTATAAGATGACAAAATAACTTTTAGAAACTTCCCAAATGGTCCCTAGGGTTGAATTTGCCACATATAGTATTTATTAAACCCTAAACTTTTGGATAATTACATTTTCAGCCCTTGTGTTTACTAGTTTATCAAAACAAGTTTCATAAGTTACGGTTTTAGTCCTTAAGTTTCATAAATTGTCATTTTAATCCAAAAAGTTTTTATAAGTTATATTTTATTATAAAAACTTTTATTTAAAATTTAAAATAGTATATGGGCTCATTAAATGGGCTAAACATCTAATGGGCTAAATACCTTTTTAAGTTTATTAACTTGTTAAATGGGCCTTTAAATCATTTATTGGGCTTAAATACATTTTTAAGTCCTTTAATTAGTTAAATTGGCCTAAGTGAAATCTTAAGTCCATTAAGATTCTAAGATTTATCAAATGGGCTTACTGGGTCCATTAAGTCTTGGATTAACATTTCATGGGCTTAAATAGTCCATTAACACCACTTTAAATTTTATGTAAGTTTTAACTTAGGATATTCTTATAAGCTTATTATTAGCTTATTCATATTTAATTTTAGATCCTAATTAAAGAATAAAACTAATAGTTGGTTTTATGTGATGTTCCAAAATAGATATAGGTGTGTTACAAGGTTGCATGCAAGTCATAAGTCCTAATAGGAGCTTATATCTCACGGCTATAATTTGTTATAGCTTATTAAGATGAGTTAAACTTGTTTTAAGGTTGCATGTACTTATAAGTGTTTCCAAAAATAGATCTAGCTATGTACAAATCAAGAAAACAAGTCACAAGTCCAAAATGAGATCTAAACTATGTCTAGACCTAAAAATCAATCATATATCCATGTATATTCATATATAGCTCACGGCTATATTCTAAATCTTGGTATTTCCAAGATGAACACTTTAGCAAATTTTAAGTCTTGTAAATAATTACAAAAATACAATCATGATTATCTAGGTGTCATGCATGTTTCCAAGGTTACCATTATACCAAGGAGACTGCATGTAGCCTACGGCTATATTGTCTTTTCCCAAGGTTCCCATAAGATTTTATAAGCATGTTTTATGTTTAACATACTCAAGTTAACTCTATCATTAGATCTATGGTTTATATAAGCATGCATGTACATCTAACCCATTTTAGGTCATATGTAACCCACGGCTACATATATACACATAAGTTATATTTTGTGATTTTTAATATTCCATTTAACATGTATCATTTCATATTCCATTATTAAAACTTAGTAGGCAAATCATATGGTCCTCATTCATTTTAGCCGTGACCTTTAAGGTCATGGTCTTCATGATTATTGAGTTACACTAGTTCATTTTATGAGATCTATGATTATTAGTTAACCATAGTCCCATAAAACAAGATTTGTAACCCATGCAACATTTTTCACAAAACGTCTCATATGGTTTTTAAATCAAGTTTAAAACATAGAATACAAGCCATAGGTTTCTTATTAAAAGATTTTTTTATCATAAATATGATTTTCATAAATATGCCGTGACCTATAATGGTCATGTCTTTATCAAATCTTGATTTTAACATGTTATTTACTTGTGTTTATAGATGTATGATGATGCATGCATGAAGAAATGAAAGAGAATGAGGTGTATACATTTCTTGCTTAAAAGTACCAAGGATGATCGAGATGAACAAGGAGATTAGAGATCTAATCAAGATGGTGAAGAAAACCTTACTTATAACTAAGCCGTGGCCTTAAATATTTGGCTAAGGCTTGTTTATAGTGATTCCAAAAGGAATGATGCTACCAAATGATTTGTAATCAAGATGGGACAAAGATTTTTGTGGATTTAATACTTGGTTTTGGATGTATATGGCTTTAAGCCGTATGATTGAGAGAGAAGGGATGAGAGAAACAAGATTGGATTGTATGAGAGAATGAGTGAGTATGTGTGTGTGTTTTTTGGCTAAAAGGGGAGAGAGAGAGGAGGGCAAAAGGCATGACTTGTCTTGGTAAGAGAATTCTTGCCAAGTGTATGCCTTTATGTTTCACATGCATCTCTTCTTCTTCCACCTAAGGTGGGATGCCGTGTTAAGCTAACCAAAAAGGAGTAATGGGCCCTTGGCTTGGGCTTATGTTGGGCTTGCAAACAATGGCATCTATTCTTGGGCTAGTCCAAGAGTTTAAGTAAACTCCTAGTACACTTACATAAATATCATGGATACAATACCTAATTGTAGTATATTTCCAATTTTTGTTAAGTGTTGTATATTTCAAATATTAAGTACACATCTTACTACTTGCTAACCCTAGTTTCAAGTACAAGGTTTAAGATATGTAACTTATTTACAACCAATATGAATGTAAGGGTATAAGTACATAATGGACAAGTTCACACACATCTTAAGGATATATAACACATGAATGAGTGTTCTAGGATTATGAGGTGGAAATTTAATATATTCAATGATGGTAAAATCATGGATTTTACATGCGAGTCGGTACAAGGTCGGGTAATGATAATTGTTCCCATACCAAGAGTGGCATAAGATTGATACTAGCACCGAGATCCGCTAAAGCCATACAATCATTCATTTGAGGAAACAAGCAAGGTAACATGAATCGTCCAAGATCTCCTAGCTTTTTGGGAATCTCTTTGAGATGAATTGTGGAACAATTCTAATTTAAACGAGTGTTCACAAGCTCTACCATTTTTTCTTTCTTATTGAGAAAATCTTTGAAAATTTTCACAAATTTAGGCATTTGAGCAAGTTCTTCAATAAGGCTAATCTTAACATTCACTTGGGAAATCATTTTCAAAAAGTTGGAAACGTGAACGTCTTCTTTGGTAAGCAACTTAGCCATGTCTAACCTAGAGGGATAAGGGATATTGGGCTTTGAAGTTGAAGGTTGAGAGGGAGAAGGACTCGCTTCTTGAACAATCTTAGGGTTAGGCTCATTAGGCAATGAATAAATAGTACTAGGAGTGGTAGTGGGAGGAGTCACCAAAGGGGGAGTAGGATTACTCATTATGACCTCCAGGCCTTGTCTCTCCTTTATGGGCGAAGAAATGGAAGGTCCCACTAAAGTGTCTCCACTTCGAGTAGTGATAGCACTCACATTAGCACGAGGGTTAGTCTCGGTATTAGAAGGTAAGGCTCCTTGGGGTCTAAGGGCTTGCAACATTTGCACAAAATTCCTATCGGTGGACTCTTGCATTTGTTTCATAGTTCTCTCATGTTCGGTCAATTTTTGGAGAACCAAGTCCATTTGAGAATTAGTAACATTCCCTTGTGTTAGCCTAAAAAATATTGAGTCAAACAAGAATGTTCGGTCATAGGTTTATATTGTAATATTTATTAGAACGTTGTAATAGTTTGTTAAAATAGTCGTGACATTACGGGCTTGATGGTTAGCTTAAAAGGCCTCTTTCAAGGTACTAAGCATTTATTCAAGCACGGTCCAAAACATATATAGTCCATTAGAAATCCCGCATGTGGGTGGACTATATAAGCACCCTCCTAGTATGTTAGGAGGGTGGCAAGTAATCATTTTTCTCTAATCTAATTTCTTCTAGTTAATCACCTCTCTCTCTACTTTCTCTATCTAAAATTCATATCTTTTCCATCTCATTTCTCTAATCTATCATTATAAAATTAGGGGCAACAATTGTTATCAATCGTCATGGGGTAGATTCGTGTTTAGTTTATGGTTAGTATTTTTGATTCGTGTGATTTTAATCATCAAATCATCTCGTCTCAAAAAAAAATTGTGTTTTCAAGCTCACAATCTTCATACAAATTGCCTACAAAGTTGTGGTAGGAATTTGTGTTAGTTATTTGTTGATTTTCACGAAAGTATTGGAAGTTTTGGCTTGATTCTTGGGTAAAAAATCGTCATTTTAAGCCTTTGGTTCACGTATTCGGAATACGAGGGTTTAATAAGTCGAAATACAAGGTTTTGGACATTCTGACTTGTGTGTCTACACTTATTTCGAACTTGTAGGTCTACGCTTTCTAAGGATTAAGCATGTATGAATTATCTATTGAGATGGATGGAGAAATGGAAGAACTAGAGAGAGAAAGGTAGAGAGAGAGAGAGAGAGAGAGAGAATGAAAGAAATGGTTGATTAAGTAAATGTGTGTGTAAACACAAAGTGACCAACCCCTCCTAACATGCTAGGAGGGGTATATATAGCCCACCCTACATGTGAGCTATATGGGCTATATTGGATCACGAGCCCAATATCATTGGAGTGACCGATCCTTTCTAAATACGTAAAAACGTTTTTCCATCAATCTCCACCAAAGGAAGGTCACTCCAAGTTACAATGTCCTAAATAGTCTATAGCTCGTGATCTATGCTAAAAATGATGTGACCGAGACTTTCCCTGGAAAAACGTATGTCCAACAATCTCCCCCAAATGGAGGTCACACCATTTTACTAAAAATCTTAAACCTAGCATACTATGCCTGAGTCTTCGATCTTGTTCTTGTGAATATGCTGATGAGATCTTTGACTTTAGTCTTGAGCATGTTCTCTTGCCTTGACCTTTTGCATTCATCACTTGTGATATTTTCCTCTTCGTGACTTCATGTTCCACATACTTATACTTTTATAAATTCTTGAAAGCTTCAGAGTTTGATACAGCGGAAGACTTGACTTTTAGAGTTTCTTGAATTTGTTGAAGTATTAAGTTAAGAAAGCATAAGCATGTGTTTACGAATTCTTCTGGATTGTGCACCGCAATGCCACCTTCTTGTTACGCTACATAAGACAGTTAGCAACAAAACATATACACGGATGAAATGGCCTTGAACATTTCATTCTAATTCGGTAGCATTTTACCTCTAGTCGGTGAAGACCATTGGATGATATTAAATATCGTACTTGTGGCAGGTAGTTTCAATTAAGAACCTCCTTGACAACATTTCGCGGGTAAACCGGTTCTCTTTATTCGACCATCCAAAGCTGACTGCAAACATAAAGAGTGAATCATTTGGATAATAATATCCGCATGATTTGAAGCCGCCAATTCATGTTCCTGGAACAAGTGAAATTCAATTAAGAACCGCATCATTATTGCTTTCCAGTTGTCACAAGCTTGATTCGTATAGAATCTTGCAAGTTACCTACCAAGTGCTGTTTGAGGTTAACACTAGAAGGATTTCCATTCGTCACTATAAATACTTAATAGTATTTCTCTGAATGTTCTGGCAAGATCACTAAGATATTGCGTAAAGGCCTGGAATGTGTTTAAGTTCAATTAAGAGTTAAACAACTGTTGCTTTCCAGTTATCACAAGTTTGATTCATAAAGAATCGCACAAGTCACCTACCATGAGCTTTTTGATATTCGCTCAAGAAGGATTTCCATCTTCATTGTAAATAATTTCGTATTACTCGGATGTTCAGGCAAAATCATGAAGATTTTGCGTAGGACTCTTAAGATCTTTCTTACTTTTCACAGTGTGTGAAGAAGCAAGGAATTATGAAAGTGTGTCCTAATGAGATATTTGATGATCTCAAATGGCTCTAGACTCGATCGTGCATTTTGGATTTTAGTGATCGAAGGCTGGAGAGGAGTGCCACCATTTCAATACCAATTTATTCGAAGTGAATAAATCAATAGATAATACGTTGTCTCCGTGTGATTAAAACAAATATCTTTTGAGAGATATCTGAGTTAGATGGGATGGGTTGGGCATTGCATCACTGGGTCCATGATGTCTTATCTTCAATATCAAGAATCATTAAACAATGATCTTAATAGCATATGTATTGACCCGATTTCTGCCTAAGCTGTAAGGAAGGCTTCTTTCTTTACACCCTTTATCTTTACAATTCTTTTTCATTCTTCAACCCCTTTAATGCTTACCAATACTTCATCACCAGCACCTTGTTGTGATTGTTCAAGTGCTAACTTAAGAACTTGGTCGACATTCAGCTACATTTACAATCTTTCTCCATCTTTCCTAAGGACTACTATTTCTAGCTATGGAATGTCCTTGGGAAGATTCCTCCGGTTCTAGAGGAATCATTGGACTTTAACCTATCCTACCATCCTTATGTCACAACAATTTTCATCGTCATGAAATAAATGGGTTGCGGGTAAGTATAAATCACCATGAAATCCATTTTGAAGTACAAATCCATTTTGCTCCCCCTTAACATATGCCACGATATTCGAAAATATTTCGCACATGTCGAGATGAGCTATCACGTTAAGTCAAACCATTTGTGATTAATCATTTCCCATATTAAATCACATATTCTCCCCCATAGTAAAAATATTAACCCAATCGATGTTTTTAATATCAATTGATTTAATAGCATTTTAAGAAAATTTGGGAAGAAAGATGCAAATCCAATTATCTTCATGAAATTACACAAGCTCCCCCTCAAATTAACGAGGGTGTACTTGAAACGTAAATTAAATACATTTTAAACACAAGTGTAAGGTATTTAACACGTGCAAAGATCATATATGATAATGTATTCACAAGATTAGCGATTTATGAGGTTGGACCTGAATGATGGAGAACATCATATGAAAGAAGCACATGGTTCTTGTTCACGAATGTTGGTCGCCTCATCATGTATGAAGTTATCTCTTTACTCCATGTGTACTATTGATATCGTTGTCTTGACACCAACATGTGAACTTGGCACTTTCGGCGTCAAAGATTCTGAATGCTGGACAATTGCTCCCCCTCAATTGTTGACCCGTGTTCTATTGAAAGAGCTGTAGTCGCCGTTTGAGTAGTCGCATCGTCGAGTATGTAGATATCAATTGTAAATTGTTACGGTTGGTGGAGATGATAACTTCATAAAAACAAGATTTCTCTTGTTTTAACAAATAAATGCACTGATACGTACATATATTCGTGTTAGATTGTGTTATTCCGTAAACAAAATCCCTTACATGGTTATAAAATAAACCATGCCCGAGAAAATTAATTCCCGTTGTTGAGTCAAAGCTTTCCGGTGAAATGCTTGACTTGAGTATGAAAAGCGGGTTACTATCTGAAATAATAGCAGACCATTTTGAGCATGTTTTAAAACATTTGAACTTCTGCTCGAACTTTATTTACAACCCCGTTTCATTATTGAATGACATTTCTAGTATCGTAAATATTATCGATTCCATAAGACATGCTCTTTTTATCAAAACATTTTTGAACACACAATTTTGAAAGATTTAGAAAAACCTTTTGAGAAATTCTCGAAAAACTGTGTTCATTGTTTTGAAAACCAATTACTTGAGCTTAAGATGTTGAATATCTTACAAAACGAGCTCAAGTCCGAGAAGTTGTAAACTTCCCGTTGTAAAGGATAAGTTTATCATCGGCGATAAACTTTCCTTTTAACTGAAGAACGAGTCCTAAGTTGACATTTACTTAGAAATCGTTTTCATGAGCTTGAAAAACTTTGAGTGTTTTAACGTAAAGCTCATGACCGAGAAAGGTGAATTTCTCGTTATGAGGAAAAGTTCTCTTATTTAAAAGATTCACTTTCCTTTCTGAGCTTTAAACTAGGAATGTTTTAATACAAGCTCATGACCAAGAAAATTTAATTTCCCGTTACGAGGATAAGCTATCTTTAAAGATAAGATTTCCTAAAATTAAGGTCCGAGTTACAGTCTGATATTTAACTGTAAGTCATTGTGCATGAGCTTAAAAACTTGGAATGTTTTTGATATAAGCTCATGCCCGAGAAAAATTAATTTCTCGTTGTAATGATAAGTTTATCATCGGCGATAAACTTTCCTTTCTTTGATGAACGAGTTACAGTCTGTGATGTGACTATAAGTCCTTGTGCATGAGCTTAAAAACTTTGAATGTTTTTAATTTTAGCTCATGCCCGAGAAAAATTAATTTCACGTAATGAGGATAAGTTTATAATCGGCAATAAACTTTCCTTTCTTTGATGATCGAGTTACAGACTGTAATGTGACTGTAAGTCCTTTACACGAGCTTAAAACCTTTGAATAGTTTTAAATGTAATCTCATGTCCGAGAAAATTTAATTTCTCGTTTTGAGGATAAGTCATCATCGGGATGAACTTTCCTGTCTTTTGAGAGCGAGTTACAGTCTATCATGTGACTGTAAGTCCTATACACGAGCTTAAAACCTTTGAATAGTTTTAATGTAAGCTCGTGTCTGAGAAAAAATAATTTCTCGTTTTTGAGGATAAGTTTATCATCGGCGATAAACTTTCCTGTCTTTTGAGAGTGGGTTACAGTCTGTTATGTGACTGTAAGTCCTTTACACGAGCTTAAAACCCTTGAATAGTTTTAACTGTAAGCTCGTGTCCGAGAAAATTTAATTTCTCGTTTTGAGGATAAGTCATCATCGGGATGAACTTTCCTGTCTTTTGAGAGCGAGTTACAGTCTGTTATGTGACTGTAAGTCCTATACACGAGCTTAAAACCTTTGAATAGTTTTAATTTAAGCTCGTGTCCGAGAAAAAATAATTTCTCGTTTTTGAGGATAAGTTTATCATCGGTGATAAACTTTCCTGTCTTTTGAGAGCGAGTTACAGTCTGTTATGTGACTGTAAGTCCTTTGTGCATGAGCTTAAAAACTTGGAATGTTTTTTATATAAGCTCATGACCGAGAAAAATTAATTTCTCGTTGTAAGGATAAGTTTATCATCGGCGATAAAATTTCCTTTCTTTGAAGAACGAGTTACAGTCTGTAATGTGACTATAAGTGATCTTGGTAAGCTTAACCATGAAACCCCTGAGACACTTGTTTCTCCGATATCTCCTTCTTCAGCAACCAAACTCTAAGAGTATCCTTAGTTGAACGGTATACAGCGATTGGACCGCTTCGTTCTTTTGGAACATCAACTTTGGTACCTGCATTCTCATTAGGAATTTGCATGCTTTGATATGGGTTAGCGATATCTATTTTAGAAGCAAGTGGGGGTTCACAGTTGTCTTTTCTCGTGCCAGAGGTGGCCTGAGGGGATGATTCACTTGTCTTAGTTGGCAAACGTTTCCTTTTATAGAAAACCTTAAGTTCAGGCTTAAGTGATGTATCATCCTTTGCAATTTCCTCCCTAGTAGTCTTAGTAGAATCGGAGACTATCCTAGTTAAAGGGCACTCGTTTCCTACAAGAGTGAAAGTTATACCAGTGGGGCGCCAAACTTTACCAATGGGTTTGATTTTAGCTATCCACTGGGATTTAAGTCTAGCACGGGAGTTCACCTCATTAAGTAATTTCTTGATACAAGAATCATGATTTGCCGTAAAGACACATTTTCTACATGTTTTACAAGTAGCATATTTAATGTCCGAGTAAGATCTAGAATTCCTGGACGATTGATTGATGTTCCTAGGATTTGACATGCTACGGTTAGCAGTGTTGGGTAATTTAGAAGGCATATGTCTAGGTTTGAAATTCCTATCTCTTACTTGTGTCTTTTTCTTAACTTCCCTCAGACCAGATTGATGGTGAACGTCATTTGAACTAGTTCTAGACATGGTCTTGGTATTTTTAGAGAAACTAGAGGCAATCATGTGATTAGGTCTTGCTAAAGCTGTTTTAGTCACATTGGGCCTAGATAGTGGAGTGACTGGTCTAGAAAGATGAACCATATCAACTTGGGAGGCAAACCACGGTCTCGAGGATTTTGATCGCTCGGATCTAAATACAGTCGGTTGTCGAATGAACTGATTTGTAGGCGGTTTCCCCAAGATTGATGGTTTTTCAAGCTTAGTGTCCACACTAGTTCATTTATTTTTCCTCAATTCGTTTTCCAATGCAGCTATAATAAAGACCTTTTCCTGTACTTGAGCCTTTCAAGTCTCATTCTCTTTGAGCAAGTTATCTTGGGATGCCAACTTAGATTCAAGCAGTTGAATTTGTTTCAAAAGATTATCCTTTTCAGCTTTAGAATCTAAAACTTTTTGATCCAATTTTCTTTTAAGAACAACGTTTGAATTTTCAAGTTTTTCAAAATATGTTTCAAATTTGTCCGTTTTCTTTGAAAATGCAATTTTGGCATCCTCAAGCTCTTTGGATTGCTGAGCTAAAATCATTTCAAGCTATTTAATCCTAGAATCAGAATTATTTAAAGTAGCAGTCATAAGACACTTATCATGATGTTTAACATTTTGAACACTTTCTCCCCCATTATGACAAACATCGGATGAATCAGAGGTGGTATCGCTATCACTCTTTTCCATGCCATGTTTGCCATAATTAGGTTCAGAATGCTCAACATGCTGTATATTGTTGAAACTTGGCACCTGAACAGTTGGTGCTTGTGACTTGCTGCTCATTTCATGCGTTCCTCCTGATTCCTTACCATTGCGTACCTTGACGACCAAACTGGCACCTATTTCTTGCACGGGGCAGATGTAATCATCTTTTGACGACAACTTGAAGCATGTCTCTCTCTCATGTTCATGAGGTATTGCTGCATTCAATGACTTAGACGACTCCTTGATTCTTTGAATCTGACCCTTTTTCAACCGTATCTCGTTGTAATTAACTAACCTGACCTCAATAAACTTCTCAAGTATATTTATGTGATTGAGTAAACCACTTCTAAAGGTTTCAGTCTGGCAACCCGTATGCAAGTTGAAAATCTGGTGAAGGATTGGAGTCGAATAATCTAAAGGAGGTTCCATTGTTGAGGCAAAGAAATCCTTAAATTGTGTGCGAAGGATTTCTAGACATATCTTCGCTTTAACCTCATGAAGATTCTCCCTTTCAACTTGCAACTATAATGCATCCAAATTACTAAAAATCTTCTCTATTTAAATTATCCGCTTTTCCAAAGAACATTTGAACTATGGCTGGAAGTTTGGTCATGTTGTTCGGATAGAGAATTGCAAGATGTGTCTTGAGCTCGTGAAAGATTTCCAATGTTTTTTGACGCAATTTGATCTCTTTGAGTTGCGTGTGTTGCAGTTCTCCCTCGTGAAACGTCAAATTTGATGATTCCATTGAGATGAACAATGACGTTAAGGATTACTGATTGATGAAAAATCCGTCTTCGATTACAAATATTAATGCCCTATAAAAAATCCGTAGCCACTAAAAATAAATCCTGTCACTATGACTCGTCACTTTTGTCTTCAAATCCGGCCATAACAACTTTTAACCCGTCAAATATTTTACCACTTCTATTCTTTCAAAATGCCCGCCTCAACACGATGTACCAAATCCAAATATATCAATTGACAAAAAATACAAAATTAACTAAACTAAAAAATTAACTTTAAAATATATAAATATAAAAGGGGTAACTTAACTTATAAAAAAAAAAACTTAACTAAAAATCTAAAATAAAAAATCTGATATATTTTGAAATAAAAACGACTTCTTTGATTTAAAGTTGAAAGAAAACTTAACTTAACTTCTTTGATATATTTTGATATATTTAGAAAAAAAACTTAACTTTTATTCTTTGATTTAAACGTGTCCCAAAAGTACACGTGTAACCCACCCGAGTATAATATACTCCTTGAAATCTCCGTCTCACAAATACATATATGTGGCAGTTACCTAAATTAAAAAACCTAAACTCACTACTAGGTTTCTCCGCCCTTTAACTACTATCTCTCTCAAACAGATCGCAACAATCACCAGATCCAAATCTCATCATCTATACACAAATTAAATCCCAACTTCATCTCAAATTAATCATAAAATTAATCTCGCATCTCATCCCCTGATCGAATCACAAATCAAATCACCCATACCATGATGATACACGAGAATAAATGACACCCTTTTCACCTTAAATCGATTAAATATCAATCCCCCTGAAGAGACTAGGAATCGGCTTCAAGATCATTCTAAAATGGTCTCGGGTAAGGTGCATATAATTGCATGTTGGTTGAGTCCCGTTTAAATTGTTTGAATCGAAACACAGAATTGATTTTGACACGTTTTAAATCTTTATATAAAAAATGGGTTCTTTTAATTCTTGTTTTGAGTAATTGAGTGAAACAAAGTGACAAACTATAACATATTTGTTATAAGTTTTAATTTTATGTTTCAAAAATCAAAGCTGGGTAAAAACCCAACAAGGATCAGTGATGATAGATTTTTATAAAGATCTCAAATGGTTAAACACGAAAGTGAATCAGAGATCTTTCTTATGTTTTATGTTTTTCGAGTAGACAGATTGTTTGAATGGTGTCTGTTTGTTTAGGTCTATGAGTCTGATAAGATAATGTGTTTCGAGGGTGTGTTTGTGACGAGGGTGTGTTTCGAGGGTGTGTTCGAGTCTGACGTTAGTTTGGGTTCGAGGGTGTGAGGGGTGTGTTTGTGACGAGGGTGAGTTGTTGTTGGTTTGGGTCTAGTTGAGGGAGGTTGGGTGAGGTGACGAGGGTGAGTGTGGTGTATTGTTGTAACAGTTGAGAAGTAAGGGTTTTGATTTGAGAGTGTTTGGTAATCGATGTTGGTCGAGAGTGTGAGGGTGTCGAGTAAAAGAGTGAGTCCGTGTCTGATTCTTTGGGTAATCAGTCTTGAGTCGGCTGTGAGTTTGGTCAAAATGAGTTGAGACGAGTTATATTTCCATCGCAAAACCTTTAAAACATGCATCGCAATATACATACTCTTCCATCGCAATATTCTTATACTTACTCTATCGGAATATCAAACTTTTCACTATGCCATCGCAATCTCAACAACACTCACCATCGGAATGTCACGAAAACATTTCGGTAGAGTTTCGTCTTAGTGAACCTTAATCCCGTCGCAATCACAATCGCAAAGTGCAATTGCAACCCACGACGGAATAAGGGTGTCGGAATGATTTGATCGCAAAGTAGAACCAATGGTTATTGCGATCGGAATGAGCAGATATCAGAATACTAGCAACCTTCTATCGGAATATGACAAAAAAAGGAATCCATCTGAATGAGGGAAAAACTTTTCTGATACAAAACAAGGATAAAAAAGACAAAACAGAAGAAGAAAGACAAAACAGAAAACTGTAAAAACTAATAAAAATGGATTAAAATTGGATAAAAAGAAAGACAAAACAGAAAACTATAAAAACTAATAAAAATGGACTAAAATTATGAAAATGGATAAAAACGGATTAAAAGGACAAAATGTGAAAAAATTGATAAAAATTAGTGTTAAAATTTTGATAATAGATAAAAGTAAATAAAATTTTTAGTAGAAAGATTTGAAAAAATTTTTATCAAAGAGTTTATAAAAGTAAATTTTAACAACGTAAGCTTAAAGAAAAAAATAGACAAAAGAAAAAATTGTGAAAGAAGGAAACTTTACCACCAAATCAATAGATAAAACGTGTCAATCCGAAGAATCAACCAAGCTCTTGATACCAATTGTAGGTCTACGCTCTCTAAGGATTAAGCATGTATGAATTATCTATTAAGATGGATGGAGAAATGAAAGAACTAGAGAGAGAAAGGTAGAGAGAGAATGAAAGAAATGGTTGATTAAGTAAATGTGTGTGTAAACACAAAGTGACCAACCCCTCCTAACATGCTAGGAGGAGGTATATATAGCCCACCCTACATGTGGGCTATATGGGCTATATTGGATCACGAGCCCAATATCATTGGAGTGACCGATCCTTTCTAAATACGTAAAAACGTATTTCCAACAGAACTAACATCTGCTTCATATTCCGGATAAGATGGTGTTTATCAAATATTCCGAATAAGGTTCAAATCACATATTCCGGATTTGGTGAAGAATACGGATTCCAGATTAGGTGCAAAACTGGATTCCAAATAAGGTGTATAAGGTTTTATTCCGAATTAAATATAGAACATATATTCTGGATTAGGTCTAGAAAATTTATTCCGATTTAGGTATGGATCTTGGATTCCGAACTACGTGCAGAACATTGGATTCCGAATTACATGCAGGTTTGGATTTCGGATAAGGTTCATAATCTCGATACCGAACTAGGTTTGAAATATACTATTCCGAATTAGTATAAGACACATATTCCAAACTGTGTTTCGGACTACGGATTTCGAAAAAGGTTTTGTTTGGCATTCCGGATTAGGTGTGTTTCTTAGTATTCCGGATTAGGTCATCAAGTTCACTTATTCCGACTTGTGTACTGACTTGTGATTCCGACTTGTACCAAATTTTTGTTTGAAGTGTTTTTAGACTTAGCCACTATCTAGACTTGTCCCGGATCATAGTTTACCAAAAAAAAGTTTTTTGGCGAGAAAACCATAGTAAAATTTATTATTTCCTAAACCATTTTTAGGCCATTTAAGCTTCGATTTCAAATTTTGGCGATGCAAAAAATTTTTCGACCAAAAATTTAAATTTTCGGACCAAAATTCAAATTTTTAGGCCAAATTTCAAGTTTTTTAGGTTTTATTTTTCGATAAAATTTTCATTTTTCAAAATCCCAATTAGTGTTTGGCTATTTCGAACTCGATTTCAAAATTTGGTAATTCAAAAATATTCGGTTTACCGTTTTATCGGACTGAGAAATTTATTGCCGAACTGAAAAAAGAATCGGAAATTTCGGAATTTTAACCAGAACTCAATCACACCATATCTACTTAAGATCCGAAGTCACTTCATCAACCAAGACACCATCATCATGGAAAAGAGCAAAGAGTGTTCAGTTGTGACAACTCTTGATATGGAACAATTACAACAACGGACACGCTTCTTGAGAGATAAATGCATGGAAAGTTTGAGAGTACTTCAATCATCGTTTGCGAGCCTTTCAAAAGTCCTGCTAGACATAGGTGAATCCATTGGCACGTTCATAAGAGCTTTCACACAAGCCATGGAGAAACTTGCGGCACAACTCACCAAAAAAGACTTTTTGGGAGTGAATGCAAGATCACCTTCACTGAACTCAAGACGACATTTGAAAAGACTTCTGATTCAGAATTTCTCATGTCTTTGAGTACATAGCGATGCTTCATGAGACATCAGGCAACTGCTCAAACGTTCAAAGACCTGATCCCAAGTAACATCAAATCCATTGAAACCTATGTCCACAAAGCAATAATTCACGAACAAGAGATAGATAAAAGGTTTAAGGCAAATTGTGGTACAATATCGGGTCATGTGAATGAAATCTGCACATCACGGAACACAAAGCATTGTACGCATGATGATCAAACCATACATGGGAAAGAAAGCAGCAGCACTGGCACACAAGGCATCACTTATGAGAATGTCATCAGCAATACACCTTCCTATGATAATGGCCCTGTCTTCGAATCTGACCCATTGGAAGAGTACACAATGCTGAATATAATGTGTTTGCAAATGATAATATGCATGAGCATTGTGATCAAACTCAAACCCTTATTGACATATGTATGACGGAAAAGGTTAATAGCAATACCATACCTGATCCCTCAAACACATGCAATAATGAGTTGGACGATGATCAACATGCAAATGAGTATGATGATGAGGAGCGTACTGCGCTTGCTAATTTAATTGCCACTTTACAAAAAGATGTCAAAGAAACTAGAAAGAGTCAAAAGCAATTAAAAAAGGCAAACACTATGCTCACTCAAAACTTTGAAGAATGCAAAGCTGCTCTAATTAAATCTAGTGAGACCATTGATAGCTATAGAGCTCAGCTTATTCAAAAGACCAATGAGATTGAGGGGTACAAAGGGTGGTTAATTAATGTCAAAAAGGACGATTATCAACAAAAATATAACGAAACTATTCAGCTTCTAGAACAAGAGAAACGTAATCATAACACCTCTTCGAGTACTGAACGTCACAAAACGTATCTTGCTACCACTAAAGTCAATGAGCTAACTCATGTAAATGGTTTTCTTCAAGAGGAAAAAAATAAACTTGCTAATGAAAAGAAAGCAGTGGTTGAAAAGTTGTAAAAGGATTTCAAAACTAAACAAGCGAATGACATCGAAAAAATGGTGGAACTTGAAACTCAAATTGATTTTTACAAGAAAATTATTTACAAAACTAATCAATCAATTCAAACCATGAGAATGTTGGCACCTTGTTTGTTATTTATGGATAGACCTAGTTTTGCAAATCCTAAGTACCTTGAGCAAGCTCAATCTGAGAATCAGCACTTATATCTTGATGAGTCCCAACGGACCGATCTTAATTGCCTTGTTGTTAGGCCTGATAGTGAAGAGACAAACTATTTGGAAGAAGAGAGTAGACCAAAAGTTAATAAAGAATTTGTTAAACCATATAATTATGCTTATGAAAACAGTCTTTATGGTCTTTTCAATCCGCAAACACAGAAGTCTCGTGAGCAAATATTTTTCGAATGTGAACAAATAAGAATTAAATGGAGACAAGTTTTTGCTACTAAGAAAACTAATGTTTCAAAATTTATTGAGTACTTGCCATATAAAGCTTATGTAAGGAAGAGTAAGCAAGCACCTAGTATTCTCAAGAGTAACACTGAAAATTTCAAAAAAGTTGTTGATGATGACTGGAAAAACGTGAACTTTTGAAAGACAACAAAGAAATTCCTCACGATATAACTGTGCTTGTGAAAATTATTTTAATTCCGCTTGCGGAAAGAACGCAAAAACATATTTTGGAATTTGAAACATTAATTAAGCAAGAAATGTTTGATGATTTGAAATATGCGGAATCTCTTGAACAAGAAGTGAACAACCGTCAACGTGAAAGAGACGAGTTTTCTACAACATACGATCTACTCTTACACGAATGTCTCTCCAAAGATATTTTGTGTGTTGCTCTTACATCTTGTGCAGAGATTGATGAATATTCTGACGTGGCATACAAATATATTGATCAAGTCAAAGAGTGTGAACGACTTGAAACTGAGATTTCGAAACACAAAGATAATGTTGATCAAAAGGCTTTTGCGTTAATTCAACACCGATGTGATTTTCTTCAAAAACATTGTCATTCTCTTGAACTTGTTTTGCAAGACAAAGTCGGAAAAGGACCAAATGGTAATAACTTGCAAGGAAAACTTTCAGCATCGTGTCGAGACATGAAAGAAATGAGTATGGAAATTACAGACTTGAAAGCTCAGTTGCAAGAAAAGGACATAGCGATAGAAGAGTTGAAGAAACTCGTTACCAAAATGGATGGGAAAACTGTGGAACCTAAAATTGTGAAACATGTTGTTCGACGACCCAATGCCTACAAGGATCCGAAGCCATCTATCTTAGGAAAACCGACTCCTTTCTCCAATTCTTCTCATGTAAAACTTAGGTTACCCCCTAAGACCTATGTGCAACTAAGTGTTCCAAACCCATCGAGTTCACCTTATGTTCCTCCATTTAGAAAGCACACTGTTTCTAAATCCAACCATGTGAATGCACCTAGCACTTCTAGGACTCCTCCAAAATGTGTGACATTCGCGTCCACAAAGAAATCTGTAGGCTCAAATGACTTCGTTCATACCAACAACCTAGAGGATGCTAAACAAAAAGGGAAGATTCAGAATGACAAACCCGTGTATTCAAAACCTAGTTCACCAAATCCTGCTAGAGTTCAACACACTCCTAATGGTAGTCAACCAAAACCTAGGATCCCTCACCAGTAATCTAGGAATTGGAAACCATCCATGAACAGTCGTGTTTCGAACACTACACCTGAACGATTTGGAACACCTAGGAATACAAGTACTTTCGTGAATCCCAAATTCCCATTATGTCCCACTTGCAAAAACGGCATTCACAATGAAAATCATGACCATTGCATTCTGCAATACCTCTATGAGGTCAAATCTTGTTCCTTTGAACAAAGATCGAATACAGAATCCCATAAGACAACAAGGAGATACAAACCCATCACAAAGAAAAGCAATAACAACAAATCTGAAACGTGGATTAAAAAAGGACATAGTTTCTCTCCAAAGAAGTCTTCTGCTGTGCAAGAGAAAACTACTCCGAAATCTAGTCTTCAACGGAAACCAACGGGTAGGATCTTCAAGGAAGTTGGTCTTAAGTGGATTCCAATAGAGAAGAGTGATGACACCTGCGCCAGCACTAATGCTACTGTTCTACACGCTGAAAAGGAATTTGTTACTCCTAATACTAGTATTTGTGCAAACTCTTCTTCTGTGATTGCAGGTACCTTAGAGGATTCTGAACCGACTTCTTCTTCAACAGGTTCCATTTCTGTACAGTCTATATCACCTTCTTCTGTTGTACAAAAATCTATTTTGGATTATTTTCAAAAAACTTGAAAATGCAAAAATAAAATAAAATGTAAATAGCATTAGAAAAACAAAATAAAAAATGAAAAACGTTTCAAAATACCAAAAAGATTCTCCTCGAAATGTATTTAAGTATCGATAATATGGACGTACCTAGAAACGTCGCTCAATAACGACATGGGTGTGTACATAAAGCTCGAATGAAAGTTGTAAATATTTTTCAAAACATGTCATTTCTACTTTTATAAAGGAAAATGTCTATTTTGGACAATTTTTCCACACAACGGGTAGAGAAATCTATCTTGGGTTGAGCTTGTCACAAGACATTCAAAGTTTTGAGCTCAACACAATGGCTTGTAATTACTTTCAGATTGCAACCCGGATCTATATTCACGGGGGAGTGTACGCTTTAGTGCTCTTACCCTCAGCAAAAGAAGAGAAATCTTCTTACACTTAAGTGGATTCGTCAAGACATTCAAAGTCTATGAACTCAAGTTTATGCTTTAGAAAAACCTCTTCGACAAAAAGAACTGATTTTTCAAAAAGCGTTGAACATAATTTCTTCAAGAACTTTTCAATGATATTCAAAATCTTTCAAAAATCGCGTGTTCAACAACTCCTATCCTCAAAAGTCTAATATGGATCATATCCTCGTAATGACAATTTAATTGGATATTTTTGAGGGGGAGCGTTCCAAATTCATGCTAAGTTTGACACATTTTCTAAATATATTTTAATCAAATTTGGTATCTCTAATATCAAACGATTTTATATATTAGAGATAGGGGAAAAAATGTGATTAAAATGTGATCTAAAGACTCAAGCACTCATGGTTACGATCAAATACCCACAACATCTTTAATTCATGATGTTATTGGTGTCAAAAGGGTGGTTAGGTTTAAGTCCTATGATCCAACCAGAATAGGAGGGATCTTCCCAGGGATAATCCAATAGATTATTAGAAGTCCTTAGGAAAGATGGAGTAGAAGTGAATGAATCTAAATGCCGACTAAGTACTGATGCTAACACTGGAACAATCACAACAAGGTGCTAGTAATGATGTCTTGGTAAGAATTGAAGGGGCTGAAGAATGAAAAAGAAATGTAAGGATAAAGGGTGTAAAGAAATTATCCCTCCATACAACTTAGGCAGAAACTGGGGAAACACATCAAGAAGACAACGCATCATGGATCCAGTGATGTAATGCACAACCCCTTCCCAGCTAACTCAGGCTTCTCTCAAAAGAAGTTTTTTTATTGTCACGGAGATCAACACGACTTCTATTAACTTTCTCACTCCGAGTTAGTTGATATTGAATAGGTGGCATCTGCTCCATCCTTCGACCACTAAAATTGCACAAATCGAGTCTAGAGCCAATAGATTAATCAAATCTCGTTAGGACACACGAATGACGATCAAGAGAGTCCTATGCTATATCCTTGCGATATTGCTAGAACACTTAGAGTGATACTACCTAGTATTCACAATGATGAGTGGAAATCCTTCTAGTGTTAACATCAAACAGCACTGTGGTAGGTCATGTGTAAGATTCTTTATGAATTGAACCTATGTAAAACTGAAAAGCAATAGTGGTTTGTTTCTTTATCGATTCAAACTCGTTTCAGGTTTCTACGCAATATCTTTATGGTCTTGCCACTCAGAGTGATATTTATTACTATTCACAGTGATGAATGGAAATCCTTCTAGTGTCAACATCAAACAGCGCTATGATAGGTAACTTGCGAGATTCTTATGAATCAAGCTTGTGTCAACTAGAAAGCAACAATAGTAAGATTCTTAATGAATCGAACTTGTTCCAGGAATTTGAATTGAAGACTTTAATCAAGCAGATATTTATCCAATTGATTCACTCTTTATGTTCGCAGTCTTTCCTTGAGACAGTCGAGTAAAGAGAACGGCTAGTACAGTCGCGAAACCCTGCCAAGGAGATTCTTAATTGAATCTACATAATCACAGAGGTAAAATGCTACCGGTTAAGGACGAATGTCAAAGCCATTCAGTCCGTGTCTATGTTTTGTCTCAAGAAGGTGACGTTACAGTGTACTCAGCAAAGTCAAAGATTCATAACCACATACTCATGCCCAAAGACATATTCAATAATCAAGAAAGCTAAAGACTTCCGTAACTCTGATGATAAAAATCTTCCTTATCAATTAATGTAGAGGAATGACCTCTTTTTAAAGGAGATTGTTAGCAAGTTTTCAAGATTGTGCAAAGTATGAACATGTGGATAAAGACACAAGATCTCAAAATGGCAAAGACAAGTCAAGGATAATTTGAAGATCTCAAGATAAAAGACAAAGTCGAAAGACAATGACAAAGGCTAAAAGATCATAGCATGAAGGAACAAGACTACTACTACACGTTCAAGACTCATTTATGACGAAATTCATAATATCCATGGAACTCCAAATATCGAAGAGGAATGACCTTACATTGTGGGAGATTTTTAGCCTCAAAAAATATTGAGTCAAACAAGAATGTTCGATCATAGGTTTATATTGTAATATTTATTAGAACATTGTAATAGTTAGTTAAAATAGTCGTGACATTATGGGTTTGATGGTTAGCTTAAAAGGCCTCTTTCAAGGTACTAAGCATTTATTTAAGCCCGGCCCAAAACATATATAGTCCATTAGAAAGCCCGCACGTGGGTAGACTATATAAGCACCCTCCTAGCATGTTAAGAGGGTGGCAAGTGATCATTTTTCTCTAATCTAATTTCTCCTAGTTAATCACCTCTTTCTCTACTTTCTCTCTCTAAAATTCTTATCTTTTCCATCTCATTTTTTTAATCTATCATTTTATAATTAGGGAAAACACCTTGATTACCTTGAGTATGAAACCCTTGAATTTTAAAACCTTGGTTTTGAAATTTATTAGGATTTTGAAAGCCTTGATTATGAAAAACTTGGTTATTAAAGCCTTGATTATTATTAAACCCTTGGTTTTGCCCTTGAAAATTCCCTTGATGTTGGTTAAAACCCTTTGCATTTGAATTCCCTTGAATTTCCCTTTGAGGACCTTGGTTCCTATTTCGGTATTGTGTCTTTTGGGCGGGTGGGGGTGGTCTTTGTGGAGCTACAAAACCCAGGGGAGCCAAATAGTTAGTACTCTTATAAGACAAATGGTTAACATCAACGTTTGGTTTAAAGTGAACCCTCTCATTTTCGTTGGAATTGTAAGCATAAACTTCTTGTTGTTGATTGTAAACCTTGTCACAATTATAGTACGAATGAGTTCCACTACAAGTTTCACAAGTTTCAAAAGTCTCATTTAAAGCGTGTACATGTGTAGTAGGAGGGTTATCTCTTAATGCAACTTGTTTCACAATTGAAGTAAGCTCCTTAATTTGATTAGTCACCTCATTATCACTAGCACTAGCCATTGTAGCCCTTACACTCTTGGTTTGAACTTTTGCCTTGTTTTCAATTATATTCCAAGCATCATTCATTGATTTAACCAAAATATTTCCCCCCGAAGCACTATTTAGTGAGTCTTGATCATTCAAAGTCAATCCATTGTAAAAAGTATTAATTTGATGAACTTTAGTAAAACCATGTTGAGGACACTTTCTCAAAAGCTCCTTAAATCTATCCCAAGACTCACTAAAAGTTTCCCCATATTTTTGTTCAAAGGTAATGATGTCATTCCTTAAAGAGGGGGTCCGTGATGGTGGGAAAAAGTAGTTAATGAACTTGGTCTCTAAATCCGCCCATTTAAGAATACTTTAGGGTGGTTCTTTATCAAGCCAAATCTGGGCTTGTCCCTCGAGGGAAAAAGGAAAGAGCAACAAACGTATTACCTCTTGAGTCACCCCATTGTATTTTACCGTATTAGTTAAATGTATAAATCTCTTAATATGATCATGGGGGTCATCTTGGGAACGACCCAAAAATGGTGTAGCGGAAACCATTTGAATAAAACCCGTTTTAATTTCAAAATTATTTGCTCCAATTCCAGGAGCATCATCGTTTCCCTCAAAGTGTGATTGCAAAATCTCGATCATAGGTCGGTTATCCGTTGCCATCGTATTGTCGAAAGCTCGATTCTCGAGATTCGGCTTGAGTGACGGTCTTTTTGTTATTTTTCTTCTTTTTGGAATAATTAGAAGTAGTTGGTACACCACTCGTATGTGTGCACGCGCGCGAGTGCGCATACAACAAAACACGAGGAATGAGGTAGGAGACCTCGGTGACTTTGAGAGGAAATGGATTATCCCTCTCGAGGTTCAATATTAAAAAGCTACAAAAAATATATATGTAATACTACTTGGGCGACAAAACCCTCGATTAGCCTTCCTTCTCAAAATACTCACAAGTGAACGTGGGAAATGAGGTGGCGCAAAGCACTTAAGTACTTAGCTTCCCTTAGACAGCCTTTTATAGCACGTCACCTTTCGATTCATCGTATAGTTTGTATTTTTCGAATTATTGCTTAATGAAAGTATTTATCTATTTTTTCCTTTATTTTTGTTTGATCGATACACGTATAAGGAACCGGAACGCCTCCAAATACGGTGTATTGCAAGCAATACTTATGGAAATATTGTGTATTAAGGTTCTTATACGTGATATCTATAGTAAAAGAAAAATATTTTTGTATTTTTTATTTAAAATATATTCACAATAAAAAACAAGATAAATCGAAATAAGA
Organism: Glebionis coronaria; assembly: GCA_025667525.1. Lineage (NCBI taxonomy): Eukaryota > Viridiplantae > Streptophyta > Magnoliopsida > Asterales > Asteraceae > Glebionis > Glebionis coronaria. The sequence continues at coordinate 307,958 of JANFOE010000721.1, read as the reverse complement.
AAAATAATTATATGTAATATATTTTTGGTGTAATACTTTAGGAAAAGTATTACTTTTTGGATTTTTTAATTTTTTTGGTGCAAATCTTAGGAAAGAATTCGCTTTTGTGATTTTTATTTTTTTTTATTTTTATCTTTTTGATTTTTTTATGTTTTTAATTTTTTAACAAGAAAAATAACGTTCAAAAGTGAACGGATCCCAAAATCTAAAGTTTCTCACGAAAAATCGTCAATCGTAACGAGATCGATGCGGCAGCGGCGCCATTTTAATAACCTTTTTTTTGTATATCGTATATCGTTTTTCCTCGCCTCGACTCGAATTGATATCAAATTTATCACAAGATTAATTGTTCTTGGTTAGTAATAATTGTTTGGTAATCTATGTCTATTTAAACTAAAAATGGGGAAAATATGTAGGCTAAGGAATATATAAAAGTAAAAGCGCAATTAATTCACGTAAAATTACTCTAAAATACAATATAAAATAAACTACAAATTTAGATCTAGATGCAACAAAAGTAAGATATAATTAAAAATAACAATAAATCTAAATGCAATATTAGTCTAAATGCAAGCACGTAATAGCAAATAAAAGTGACAAAAAAATGAAATCATAAAGATAAACTTAAAAATAAAGCGTAAAGCTTCAACCTTTTAAGCTTATTAATATTTTTAGATTATAAAACTACAAGCTTTGTATACTAATAAGCTTAATAATCACAAAAAGGTGTAAACTTTATATTAATAATAAGCTTATTTAAATGAAATATAATTTTTAAACTTTTAAATCTATATTTTAACACAATAATAATATCTAAAACTAATTAAACCGATTTTTACGAAAAATATAATTTTTAAAAAACAATTTAAACTTTATTACTCTAATTAATTAAACTAAAGCGACTTAAGCTATAAAAATAAAAAGGAGAAACTTATGGTACCCGTAGTCCGAAGATAACGCTCTAAAACAACATCAACAAAATCAACAACACATGGCGCGTAAAGTAAACGGTCTCCCAAAAGCAACAAAATACGGCCCGTAAAGTACACGGCCAACCAAATCAAACTCGAACTAAATAAATCAACCATATCAAACTCGAACCAAATTAATCAACCATAAGCTCTCTACCAAACTTGATGAATCGATTCGCCAATATCACAAAAACTCAAGAGGTTAGAACAATAATAAGCAACTATTAATATTATATAAAGAGATTCAAATAAAACTAATAGATCTAGAATATTTTTTATGTTTTATAAAAATATATTAATTTTTAATGCTTAAAACTTATAGATCTAAATTAATTAATATAAAAAACTAATAGATCTAACTATTTTTGTGGTTTTATGAAAGTATTTTTAATTTTTAAAACATAAAACTAATAGATCTAAAAAAACTAATAGATATAAACTAAAAGTACGTAAATAAAAAGATAGCTTATAAATAAGTTGTAAGCCTAAGCTTAGAACTTATGAGAATTAAAAAGCTAAAAAGCTAATTAGATAATTACTCCAACAATAAGCTAGATCTAGGAAAATAAGGCGACAATAAGCTTGAAATAAGATTGTATATAAATCTAACTTATTAGGAAAAAGTTATCAAAACTTATCCCAAATAATAAGCTAGATTATAAAGAAAAGTAAAAAAGAAAGGAAGAATTAGAATTAAACTAAAGAGATTAAGCTAAAACTTGAATTTTATTAATTATGAAAAAGCTTAATGAAAACGCTAAGTACAAGACTTGAAAGGAAATACATTTAAAAAAAAGAAATAAAATTGACATTATTTAGCTACCTAAAATCTACATACAAAATGAAGAAAATGAGGTGCTATTTATAGTTAACCCAAGGTGCTTGGGGTAGATTAGTCTTTTTAAACTCTTAACCACCTTCTCTTCTTTAATTTGAGGACATCTTGGTCATTTGGTAGGCAATGATGTGTTTCCACCAATAGGATGAAAGATGCTTTTTGGATAGACCAATGTGAGCACTTCACATGGATCACCATCTTCACCTTTGATTATTCTTTTATCCAAGGGCTCTTTATTAATCTCTTTAACCAACTCCACCATCTTTAATCTTCTAGAAGCATGCACCTAACTACTCACAAAAGAAACACACATGATATTTTTTTTCTTTTTAATATTTTTGTGTTAGTTTAAAAATAGATAAAAATAAATAAAAATAAAACTACGAAAACTAAAAATATTTAAAAATCAAAATTAATTATTTCCATACTAAACTAACTATTATAAAATAAAAACTTTTATTTTTGTTATTTTTTATTAATTTATGAAAATATATTTTTATTTATTTATTAAAAACTATTTATTTAATTTAAAAAACTAATTAAACTTAAAAAAATTCATAGAAAACAAACTGTATAAAGTTACGACGCGAAGTCGGGACCGTTGGCTTCGTAATTTTGTGCTCTTTAATTTGGTTTATTAGTGGATGACTTTGGAGATTGGCAAAAATGGTCCTTGTTGTAAAATCTTCATCAAATCTTCATTTTTAGCCCTCCAAACTTCATTCTTTTGACACTTTTTGGTCCTTTGACTTTATCTTTGAATTTTTCTTCAATAAATTACCGTGAAAACCCGTGTTTTCTTTCCTTTTAATCTTTTGTAACTATTTCACAACAAAACACAAAACCACGCATAATTCTGACATTTACGATATTAAATACACGTTTTGGTCTCGTTTTTCATTGTTTTGAGTGGTAAAAGGATAAGTGTTTACACACTTATTGTAGCTCATAAGATAACCAACTGATAACGTTTCAAGAGGTTACAAGGTTTAGACGGAATCTCCATGAGACACATGATAAAAATATCGACGAAGAATGTGAAGACAAAACTTCAAATCTCAACCCAAATCAGTGGTAGGTTAGAAGAATATAAAATAAAATCGAATGACAAGTGAGTCATATACATAAAAGGAATAAATTAATCCACATGTGTACTAATCGTAAGCTACTCGACACAAACATGCTTTTAAGAAAGTATAGTATTCATTTTCAAATTACACCACTAATCCGGTAATTTCTAATTTTGTAAAGTTTCTATTTTTAGAAAGTTTCTATATTAGGCAGGTTTCCGATTTTGGAAAATTTTGAAATTTAAGTCGTTAATATTGACTCATAAAAATGTTAACCTTTTTGACCAAATTAATTCTCCAATATTTTTATTTAAACGCTTCATTTTATACATTCATGATATATGTATATATGATTTGGACCCAAAATTTTTATTTTTAATTCTAATGTTCATAAGAATATTTTCTAGACACCCTTAAGTCTCATTCAAAATTTCTGCATAAAATGCATTTCCCAACACATCTCAAGGTTCAATTAAAATTTATTAAAATCTTCAATTATAACACAATTTCTATTCCACGTCATCTAATATATTTTGCCAACATTTTTTAATGACCCAAAATTTTTATACACACATGACTTGTGGATTTTACAACAACAAAAAATAAATTGTATAAGTGAGTACATAAGAAAAATATGGCATAAAAGATTGCAAAAATATCAACAAGAAAACTAAGAAGCAAAATGGTTCATGACATTCATAATTTAAGTTTCAAGGTGCAAGGTAGACAAATCTCTTTGGTGGCTCGATTCACCAAAAACACAAAATATACCGAGAAAAGAATGAAACATTAACTAGTCGCGCTCTCGGACAAAAGTATGTAAGGTCATAGTATAAAATTTTTGCAATAAAAGCAATTCGAATAATTCAAAATAAATACAATGAATAATCAGAGATTTATTTAAATTAATCATTAATAAATGATAAACTTTTATCAAAAAGTTTAATGATATGATAAGGCGATCCTAGATATACTCATATATCAATAAAGGGATCATAGTATTTATTTATAAATACTTGACAATATGAGATACGTAATAACGCATACTAAAATTGTAATTCAAAAAGTAGCTTGAACCTGAAGTCACGCGAAGTTCGGTGCACATGACTCTTTGAAAAATAAAAACTGACAGTTATAGTTTAGGTTTTTAGAAAATGACCTAGTTCTCTATAACTCATGGCTCTGATACCAATCTTTAACACCCCCAAATTTACACGCAGAGGAATATATCTTTTGGTGCTAAACAATGGTACAATAACACATAATTTATAAAGAATGACTCGAAAAGAGACGTTTCAAATTTACCGTTCCTAAAACATTTACCAGAGTAGCGTAGTCCCAAGACATCATAACCAAATTACATCTAAGACAAAAGATTTAATTTGTTTTAAGCAAAGGAACGATAAACATTCAAATAGTTTTAACAACAAAATCAGTGCAAAACTTCAATCCCATGACCATCATGCTTCCACTTCTTGATTACCTGAAATACATGTGAGTAAAATGATCAGCAAAAATACAGAGTGAAATCTATAGGTTTATGTAATCATTTTGAACACAAGCAAAAGTCATAATTTGGTGGCATACTTGGAGGCAACAACCATCAAATAATTTGCATCAACAAATATAATTGTATATAGCAACAATTGCATTAAGCTCATGGAACCGAACCCTTAGACACTCTAATAACAGATTTTTGGTCTGTTAATAAAAAGGTTTGTTGCAAGATCTTTTGTCGTATTGCTCGTACCCAATTATATTTGTCGTTGTTTCGTTCTCGGTATCTTCTCGAATCGATCACGGTTCAAAGTGGAATGATTGTTCTTGGTCACTAAAAGGGGGAGCTTAGGATTATCTATATCTAAATGGTGAGATAAACGATAAAATAATTAATTGAAAAAAAACATAAAACGAACTGACCTTGATTTGGCGGGAAAAACGAAAATTTGAAACTGGAATTGAATTAAAACAGGCTAATCCGGAATCCATTATGTGAAGCTTATCCGGAAAATAAAACCCTGAGCTTATCCGCAATCCGTAGATATTACCTTATACGCAATTCACCTTGTTCCTTTTATCCGGAAAGTGACTCGATTCTTATCCGGAAAACATGCTACAACCTTATCCGGAAAACGCCTTGGCCTTCTTATCCGCAATACAACTGTGAGGTCTTATCCGGAAAACAAATCACAACCCTTATCCGGAAAACGTATGAAACTACTTATCCGGAAAAACTCATATCCGGAAAACGTAAAAGAGAGGCTTATCCGGAATATGGAATTAATGTCCTTATCCGGAATATGTGACAAAAGAGCTTATCCGCAATACTTATCCGGAATGTGTAACAAATGAAGCTTATCCGGAAAACTCTTTGAAGTGGTTATCCGGAAAACAAAATTGAGCCGCTTATCCGGAATAAGACTTAAAAGTCTTATCCGGAATATGGAACAAAAGGAGCTAATCCGCAATACGTGGCTACCATTACCCTTATCCGGAATAAGGAATTAATTTCCTTATCCGGAAAAAGAGGGTTTAGACTAATCCGAAATTAGCACAATAAGCTAAATCTCAATAAGCACTTTGCCAAAAGTAAAACCAAAAGATTTTTAGAAAAAGATGATTAAGCTGGAATTTAAAAACTTTTAAAACACTAAATAATCCAAAAATCAAAAAACAACTTTTTATCAAAAACTTAAACAAATCAAATCAACTTATTATCAATAAGCCACCACAAAAATCAACCAAGTCACAACCACTACATGCTTATTAAATTATACCATAGATTATTAAGAAAGGAAGAATGAGAGATTATTAAAAGATTGCTTGAATTAAAATATTAAGATTCCAAATTACAAAACTTAATGTAAAACTAGAGAGAGAAAGTGCTTAAAAATTTAAGAACTAATAATGAAAAACTAAAAATTAACTAACTCCTTCAAAAAATGATATGAAGGGAGTATTTATAGGCGTGGGAGGTGATGGTGTTTGTTTCTTCTCTCTTTCTTTCTTTTTCTTCACGTCTTTTAAATAACGCGTCTTTCTCGACATTGTCTCGGGATTAGTCGATTGGCAAATGAACTTGTCTTATAATTGTCTTCTATAATTAGACTTGAGTTCTTCGACTTTATTAAACTTCCGTCTTTAGACTTTTTCTTCGATAAATCTTCAGAATTGGCCTTGGACTTCCGTTCTTTCTGCATTCTCGATCTTTCGACTTCGTCTTTAGTCTTTTTCTTCGATAAAAGCCCGTGATAGCCCATGTTTTCTTTCTTTTGCATCTTTTGGTCCTAAAACACAATAAAAACACAAACCACACATAATTCTGACTTTTACGACATAAAATACACGTTTTGGTCTTGTTATTATTGGAAATAAGTGGTAAAAGGATAAGTGTTTTCACACTTATTAAATCCCCTACACTTGACCATTGCAATGTCCTCATGCAATGCACTAATTTCAAAGCACGGTTTACATTTTTTCATCATAGATAACCCACCTTGGCCTTTATTAAATACTAAACACTAAGAAAACTAAAAAGAACAAAATATGTAAGAAATCAAAGACTTACATTGGGGTTTTATGTTGTCATGAATGTTCATCATTCTCAAGTTTCACGTTCCCCATACCAAGCTTAAAAACGAGATCATTGTTATTATAAGTTAGCAAACTAACACGAACTCATGTGGCCCAATTATTCACTTAGACTCCCTTATTCCTAGGTGTATCTCTTATATTTTAATAATGTCTTAAATGATCACGAGGATGCATTTTTGGACTTATTTCAATAGTTATTTAGGTTGAAAATAAAGTGGGACGATTTAATCAATAGTTAGCTAAAGGAAAAAATCTTTTAAAACTACTTCTCGGGACCTCATAAAGTTCATATCTTGGCATAACTCGCTTCACGATTTGAGACCGTTCTCGGACCGATATTTGGCAACGACTTCATACTTCAAATCTTTGAGATACGTTCTTGAAATTATGGTCTTCTCTTCATAATAAGAATTTCTTCACTTGAAGTTTTGAGAGATTCTTCATATATGGACCACGACTTCTTTATTTTTCTCCAATCTTTATTTTGGACTTTGATATACAACGATCCGCCTCCTTCAAGGACTTGGATCTATTTATCCTCATACCTTGCTAGGGTCTTTTCGGATAGACTTCTCCATGATCTTTTGGGCAGTACTTGCTTTTCGTCGTGTGTCTCGATCCTTCATATTGATTTTCGATAAATGATTCTTTACATCACTTTTGGATCTTTAGCAACAAAATGTAGCCCTCATGCCTTGTTAGGGCCTTTTCGGACTCGCCAATCTTCGCATCCCGCTTCAATATGTTATGCCTTGGCTATGAACTCTAATTAATACCGAGCAACTTTTAAACGATCTTGTGCTAGAAGCTAAGTAACTTTTCAAATCGCACAACCTTATTTATTGCAGATAAATTTATTAGCAAACGATGGGAGAATAGGCTTATAATTGACTCTATCATCTCTCGTCCTCCACAGTTTAAAATCTCAAGGAATGAGACTCGTGGATGCTTAGCCATTTAAATCAAAGTTTTGGGTTTTCGAGTCATCTATAGGATCTTGCAAATTCTTAGACTTTTTCAAGTTTAGAAATCGCATTTTAAAGTTCCCTTGATAAACGACTCTCTAAGATCAATTATAGGAACTTGCGAAAAGTTCTTGTTCTTAACCCGTGAGAGTTAAGACTTTCGCGTTTAAAGTTCCCTATATAAAAGCCTAGCAAAACTTGAATTAAACACGTTAAGGATACTAGCTAGAGTAAACTTAGATAAGTAAACTCGGGTTGAGTCAAAAGATTCACAACGTTTGAAAATTAAAACCATTTTATTAAACTTTATTTTAGCAAGGAAAGAAAATAACCATACAAAGCAAAATACAACTATAGAACTAGGCCAAAATAGATTAACAATTTTGAAAAATGTCGGAAAATCAAATTTTCCGGTTAAAATGAGGACAAATTCATGGAAAAGACCACTTACTTCGATAGAAGTCCCCCCTACACTTGAGATAAACATTGTCCTCAATGTTTAAGCATGTGGGAGTAAACTCCCCTACACTTAGGACATTGTGCACGTTGTTTAAATCTTGCTAAGGAGAGGACAACTATAGTGATTTCAATGTGAACATGTAAGATATGAAATATTGAATCACGACAGTTTAGGATAGAACCGGGAAGATGGGAACACGGGATCACGGTTCGTCAAAAGTCATCAAGAATGGATCTTTGAAGCTTTAATCCCTGCACAAAAGAAGAAACAAGACAACAAACACATACGGGGCTCCCCTACACTTATTATGAAAACGGTAAAGGATAGATCACGGGTTGTCTCCCCAGAAGCGCTTGTTTTTGTTCACCGAGTCACGAGCCTGACTCGACCCAAAACTAGTTCATGGGAAACGTGGTGAGGGATGGAATCATCTCATAAGAGATGTCCTCACCAAAGTACAACTTCACACGCTGGCCATTCACCTTAAAATTGGGCCCATTTGGCTGAGAAAGCTCAATTGTACCATATGGGAAGACTTTGGCGACGGTGAATGGACCAGACCAGCGGCTCTTCAACTTGCCCGAGAAGATCTTCAACCGAGAGTTAAAAAGTAGGACTTGATCACCAACGTGAAATTCTCGGTTCTTAATCCTTGCATCATGGATGATCTTGGTCTTCTCCTTGTAGATTAGTGAGTTCTCGTAAGCTTCATTCCTCAGTTCATTAAGCTCGTTGAGTTGAATCTTCTGAAGATCACCGGCTTTGTTGATGTCGAAGTTAGCCCACTTCAAGGCCCAGTATGCCTTATGTTCCAGCACAATAGGGAGGTGGCATGCTTTCCCGTACACAAGACGATAAGGTGTGCAACCAATCGGGGTCTTATATGCGGTACGGAAAGCCCACAAAGCATCATTTAACTTATCGGCCCACGCGGCACGATGCTCTCCCACAGTACGTTTCATAATTCGCTTCAATCCACGGTTGGAAATCTCGGCTTGACCGTTGGTTTGAGGATGATAAGCGGTGGAAAGACGGTGATTGACACCATACTTAGCCATGACTCTTGCAAATTGATCATTGCAAAAATGAGTCCCGCGGTCACTGATTATAGCACGAGGAACACCGAATCGAGCAAACAGTTGCTTCAAAAAGTTCACAACCACCCTCGCATCGTTCGTGGGGAGGGCCTTAGCTTCAACCCATTTAGAAACGTAGTCAACAACTATGTGGATGTACTTGTTACTTTTAGATTATGGAAATGGCCCCATAAAGTCGATGCCCCATACATCAAATATTTCACATTCTTGTATGAAATTTTGAGGCATCTCATATTTATGTGTGATCTGGCCTTGGTGTTGGCAAGCATCACAATGCTTAACCATCTCGTGAGCGTCACGATAAATGGTGGGCCAATAAAATCCAGAAGTCAAACACTTTCTTCGCGGTATAGTTGGGACCAAAGTGACCACCGGTGGGTCCTTTGTGGCAAGCCTCGAGAATGTCTAAAGCTGCCGGTCCGTCAACACATCGGCGAATAATCAAATCAGCGCATTGTTTGAAGAGAAAAGGGTCATCCCAAAAGTAAGTCTTAACATCGTTTAAGAACTTTTTCTTTTGTTGGGATGTTAACCCTTTGATGAGAACACCACCCGCTAAGTAGTTTGCAATGTCGACAAACCACGGGGTGTCATCAAGATTGGAATTTATACACATTAAGGTCTCAAGGGGAAAAGAGTCATTGATCTCTTTGTTCGGATGATCCCCTTGATAAGGATCCTCAAGTCTACTTAGATGATCCGCGGCTAGGTTTTCGGCTCCCTTCTTGTCACGAATTTCAATGTTAAATTCTTGAAGGAGTAAAACCCAGCGAAGAAGTCTTGACTTAGAGTCGTACTTAGTCATCAAGTACTTCAACGTGGAATGGTCCGTGTATACAATGGTGGTGGATAAAACAAGATAGGGGCGAAATTTTTCAAAAGCATAGACAACAGCTAAAAGCTCTTTTTCGGTTGTCGTATAATGCAATTGAGCCCCCATCATTGTCTTGCTAGCATAATGGATTGGTTGGAAGTGTTTATTTACTCTTTGGCCCAAAACCGCTCCAATAGCAAAGTCGCTAGCATCACACATCAACTCAAAAGGTAGCTCCCAATTAGGGGTAACCAAGACCGGTGCCTTAGTTAGCTTATCCTTAAGAAGATTGAAGGCTTCAATACACTCTTTAGAAAAGATAAAAAGAGTATCTTTTTCCAAGAGGTGGGTCATCGGGCGAGCGATTTTAGAAAAATCCTTGATAAATCGACGATAGAAGCCCGCATGACCAAGGAAACTTCTCACACCCTTCACGGTTGAAGGTGGAGGTAATTTGGCTATGACATCCACATTAGCACGGTCAACTTCAAGACCTGCTTTTGAGATTTTGTGTCCTAGCACAATGCCTTATTTTACCATAAAATGGCATTTTTCCCAATTTAGAACAAGGCGAGTGTCTTCGCACCGCTTAAGTATACGTTCTAAATTGGCAAGGCAAGAAGAGAATGAATCCCCAAAGACAGAGAAATCATCCATGAAGACTTCCATGGTTTGCTCAACCATGTCATGGAAGATAGCTAACATGCACCTTTGGAAAGTCCCAGGGGCATTGAATAAGCCAAAAGGCATTCTTTTGTAAGCAAATGTGCCATAGGGACAAGTGAATGTTGTCTTCTCTTGATCTTGAGGATCGATGGGTATTTGGAAATAACCCGAGAAACCATCTAGAAAACAGTAATATTCATTACCCGCTAAACTTTTAAGCATTTGGTCCATAAAAGGAAGAGGAAAATGATCCTTTCTCGTGGCATCATTGAGTTTGCGATAGTCTATACAAACTCTCCACCTAGTAACGAGACGTGTAGGAATAAACTCGTTGTTTGCATTGGGCACAATGGTGATTCCGCCTTTCTTAGGCACACAATGAACTGGACTAACCCATGGTGAATCCGAGATAGGATAAATCATGCCCGCATCAAGAAGTTTGATAACCTCTTTTTTGATAACGTCATGGATTTTAGGATTCACCCTTCGTTGGCTTTGAATGGTGGTATTAAAGTCGTCCTCTATGAGAATTTTATGTGTGCAAAAGTGAGGATCAATTCCACAAATATCGGAGTTTTTCCAAGCAATATGTATTTTATGTTTCTTGAGAACTTCAATGAGACGAGTTTTCTCATCGGCTTTTAAGTCTTTAGCAATGATAACAGGACGTTGATCAATGCCTTCTAAGAAAACATACTCGAGATGAGGAGGTAAGTCCTTAAGCTCAAGAGTAGGAGGATCCTCAATAGATGGTGTAACTAATGATGGATCATCATTAGTCACCTCTTTAGGAGAAGGAGGAGAGAAAGGGTCTTCATTGAGAAGTTTCTCAATTGTACGAATGTCTTCTTCCCAATCTGTGGGAGAATCATCATATTTAAGATCAAGTGGACCCAAGCTAGCTTCAAAATCATCCAAAAGAAAGTCACTTTCTCCAAAAGGAGTCAATGACGGAGCAATTGAGGCAACGGTCTCAACATTGGGTAGAGAAGAAAGATTACTTTTGCAAGCATCATTAAAGTGTTCTTCACAAGCCTCATCGAGAACATCAATAGCATTAACACTCTCATATGAATAAGGTTGCTTAGAAATCTTACCCGTGTTGAAGACAATTTGGTCGTCACCAACTCTCATGATTATTTCGCCCGCGGCTACATCAATGAGAGTGCGACGGTCCTCAAGAAGGGACGTCCAACGATTAATGGAACACGGGGATCCATCTCGTAGTCAACGACAAAAAAATCCGCCGGGAAGGTGAATTTCTCAACGCCAACAAAGACGTCTTCGGCTATCCCCACTGGATAAGCAACCGTACGGTTAGCTAATTCCAAAGTCATTTCGGTGGGGACTAGCTCGGGGAGAGATAATTGCTTCCAAACACTTAAAAGCATTAAGTTTATACTAGCACCTAGATCGGCTAGGTCCATGCAATTCCCTACTCCCGGGAAGTTGCAAGGAATGAAGAAGTGACCCGGATCACCAAGTTTGGTGGGCAATTTCCTTAAGAGAACCGCGGAGCAATTCTCGTTAAGTTGGGTATTAACAATATCAAGAAGCTTTTCCTTGTCACTAAGGAGATCTTTAAACATCTTCGCATATTTAGGCATGTGAGCGAGAGCCTCGGCAAAGGAGATGTTAAAATTCAATTGTTTAAACATTTTAAGAAAGTTTGAAACTTGAATATCATCCTTGCTCTTTTACTTCTCTTTCCTCAACCTTGAAGGATAAGGTATGTCGGATGAAGAGGAAGGCTTTAGAGGAATAGGATCACGCACAACCGCGGGTGGTGGGTGAATGGGGGTAGAAGGCAAAGGAGGTGAGGAAAGTTGCTGTTTTTCCTTGTTCACAATCACGGGTGGAGGTGTAGGAAGCTCGGGTTCCGTATAACCTTTTCCACTAAGACTGGTGATTGCTTTCATCTCCCCTCTTAGATTAGCAACAGTGTTACTCAGAAGAGTACCCGAAGAAGAGGGTTGATTACCTTGGAAAATCGAACCGATCATATCACGTATATTATCCACTTGAGTGCTGAAAGAGTCTCTCATGTCTGCGCGAATATCATTTCTTTGTTTCGCCATGTCATTCCTTAGCTCGGCTCGAATATCGCTCCCTTGTTTCGCCATATCTCCCTTCAAGTTGATGAATTGACTCTGAAGATTCGTCACCATCTCTCTATTAGTCCTCATGAACGTCTCGATGTCTTGATTCAATGCCATCGGTTGATTGAGAGGTGCAGCTTGGTAAGCTTGAGAATTTCCTTGAGGTGGGTATGGGTTTCTTTGGGATTGATATTGATTGTTAGCACGAGGTTGGCTTTGTTTATTTCGGTTATAGCTTTGTTGTTTGTTTTGGTTTTGAGGAGTAAAACCGGGTGGTGACAGATAGTTGTTTGAACGATAACTTAGCAAGTTACGGTCTCCTTGAGACGAGCTTGATAGCCTCCCGTAGGATAGTTACCGTATGCCGCGTTAACGGTTTCACAAAAATTGCCTTGAGTAGAAGGACAATCATTGTAAGAATGAGGACCACCACATGTTTCACAAAAAATAGCAACGGCTTTAGCTTGTTGAGTATGGTTAGTAGCCAAAATTTGCATATTTTTGCTCATTTCGATAATGGCTTGTTCCATGGCGGACATGTCGGTGGTGGAAGAAGTAGATGAAACATTGACTCTCGGATTAGATCTTGAGGATGCGGATGAATCCCAATTCTTTTGGTGAGTAGTCATGTTTTGAATCAACTCTCTACACTCCTCCGGTCTCCTTTTCATAAAAGTACCACCGGCGGCGGCATTGATCGTGTCACGATCACGAAAAGTGAGACCATTTTAGAAAGTATCAATGACGGTGACGGGGAGCATGTTATAATTTGGACAACGGTCGATCAAATCATTGTAGCGTTCCCAAGCATCAAAGAGTGATTTGTCATTGTTTTGCATGAATCCACTAATTTGGTTACGAAGGCTCGTGACCATGGATGGTGGAAAGTAGCGTGACAAAAATCGTTGAGTCATGTCGTCCCAAGTATGAATAGAATTCTTTGGGAGACGGTCAAACCATTTTTCGGCATGGTGAGAAAGTGTGTGGGGAAATAGTTGAAGGCGAAGTACATCCATAGAAACACCGGGCATCTTCATGCTTTGAGTAATGGTAATGAATTTGTCGAGGTGCTTGTTGGCATCATCATCCAAAAATCTGCGAAATGGATTAGTTTGCACTTGTTGGATCATGTGATGCTTCAACGAAAACCCTTGAGCCGTGATTTGCATCGGCGCAATCGGGCCTCCACGTCCATTCATCGTAGGTTGGCATAGTTCCTCCATGGTTCGTAGGTCGGGTTGGGGTAGATTATTCATGTTGGGGTGGGGTGGATTATTATTGTTGTTGTGTACACCGACCATGTCTAAATTATCGAGAGTCTCAGGCTCGGGATAAGACGTTGATCGAGTACGCATACACTAAAAAGAAAATGCAAGAGAAAATATTTTTGGTTTTTATTTGTTTTTTAATTTTTTTGTGTGTTTTTGAAAATTTTATATTTTTATTGGTTTTAGAAAATTTTTGTACTTGAAAATAACGTTCACGGGGAACGGATCCAAAAATCCAATTTTTCTCACAAAAAATCGTTGATCCTTACAAAAAGAACCGGCAGCGGCGCCATTTTAATAACAGATTTTTGGTTTGTTAATAAAAAGGTTTGTTGCAAGATCTTTTGTCGTATTGCTCGTACCCAATTATGTTTGTCGTTGTTTCGTTCTCGGTATCTTCTCGAATCGATCACGGTTCAAAGTGGAATGATTGTTCTTGGTCACTAAAAGGGGGAGCTTTATCTATATCTAAATGGTGAGATAAACGATAAAATAATTAATTGAAAAAAAACATAAAACGAACTAACCTTGATTTGGCGGGAAAAACGAAAATTTGAAACTGGAATTGAATTAAAACAGGCTAATCCGGAATCCGTTATGCGAAGCTTATCCGGAAAATAAAACCCTGAGCTTATCCGCAATCCGTAGATATTACCATATCCGCAATTCACCTTTTTCCTCTTATCCGGAAAGTGACTCGATTCTTATCCGGAAAACATGCTACAACCTTATCCGGAAAACGCCTTGGCCTTCTTATCCGCAATACAACTGTGAGGTCTTATCCGGAAAACAAATCACAACCCTTATCCGGAAAACGTATGAAACTACTTATCCGGAAAAACTCATATCCGGAAAACTTAAAAGAGAGGCTTATCCGGAATATGGACATAATGTCCTTATCCGGAATATGTAACAAAAGAGCTTATCCGCAATACTTATCCGGAATGTGTAACAAATGAAGCTTATCCGGAAAACTCTTTGGAGTGGTTATCCGGAAAACAAAATTGAGCCGCTTATCCGGAATAAGACTTAAAAGTCTTATCCGGAATATGGAACAAAAGGATCTAATCCGCAATACGTGGCTACCATTACCCTTATCCGGAATAAGGAATTAATTTCCTTATCCGGAAAAAGAGGGTTTAGACTAATCCGAAATTAGCACAATAAGCTAAATCTCAATAAGCACTTTGCCAAAAGTAAAACCAAAAGATTTTTATAAAAAGATGATTAAGCTAGAATTTAAAAACTTTTAAAACACTAAATAATCCAAAAATAAAAAAACAACTTTTTATCAAAAACTTAAACTTATCAAATCAACTTATTATCAATAAGCCACCACAAAAATCAACCAAATCACAACCACTACATGCTTATTAAATTATACCATAGATTATTAAGAAAGGAAGAATGAGAGATTATTAAAAGATTGCTTGAATTAAAATATTAAGATTCCAAATTACAAAACATAATGTAAAACTAGAGAGAGAAAGTGCTTAAAAACTTAAGAACTAATAATGAAAAACTAAAAATTAACTAACTCCTTCAAAAAATGATATGAAGGGAGTATTTATAGGCATGGGAGGTGATGGCGTTTGTTTCTTCTCTCTTTCTTTCTTTTTCTTCACGTCTTTTATATAACGCGTCTTTCTCGACTTTGTCTCGGGATTAGTAGATTGGCAAATGAACTTGTCTTATAATTGTCTTCTATAATTAGACTTGAGTTCTTCGACTTTATTAAACTTCCGTCTTTAGACTTTTTCTTCGATTAATCTTCAGAATTGGCCTTGGACTTCCGTTCTTTTTGCATTCTCGATCTTTCGACTTCGTCTTTAGTCTTTTTCTTCGATAAAAGCCCGTGATAGCCCATGTTTTCTTCCTTTAGCATCTTTTGGTCCTAAAACACAATAAAAACACAAACCACGCATAATTCCGACCTTTACGACATAAAATACACGTTTTGGTCTTGTTATTATTGGAAATAAGTGGTAAAAGGATAAGTGTTTTCACACTTATTACACTCCATTATACAAGTCTAGCTATAGTCCCCGAGAATTGACCCATTATACAACTCTAGCTATAATTTCAACCTTTACGACATAAAATACACATGAGATCAGCCTTTGAACATTTATACAACTCTAGCTATAGTCCCCGAGAATTGACCCAATATCGACAACAATTAAGTATTGTGTCGATAAGCATCTCCCGGTACACGAATAATCAAGCTAGTGTATCTTCCTCATCGTTTGGAGTTGGAAGGCCTACTTTATATCAAACCGAAGCTCTCGACATCCTCTACAACACTATCCTATCGTATCAAACATTTATCAAACTTTGACCCACAAAAATTACTCCTAAACCTGCTGGTCAAAAATACCCTCTTGAAAATCATATTAAACCATCATTTTGACCCATTTTAACAAATCTCCCACTCCTAGTATTAACTATATATCATCCTAATCAAATTACAACAACCCTAATCACTTTCATGTCATGTTTTAATAAAAACCCAAATAAAAAATCTATACATAAAATGATCAAAATTATGATAAAACAACAATAACAACACATGCACATATCAATTTGGATCAAACATCACAAAATTTTCTTGAAAAATATATGTTCTTGCATGTTGATAAAAGTGGTACCAAAAGACTTACAATAGAATTTTAGGAATGGGATAATTGTTGGTTTTTCTTGAATTTGGCTAGATCAAATTTGGTGATTATTTTATGATGAAGGGGGGTGACGGAAATAGAGAGAAAGAAAGGGAGGAAATGTGTGTTTTTTGGTGATAAAAATGGGGTGAAAAGTTGGTGGAAATGTTTTTATATGCAGATTAGGGTAAAAGATATATATATTGAATAGTTTTGGACTAAAATGTTAATATCTTTTTTTTAGTATAATCGTTTTTCTCCTCGACTTGACTCGAATTGATACACAACTTAACACAAGATTTATTTGTTTTTGGTTAATAATAATTGCTTGGTAATCTATGTCTATTTAAACTAAAAATGGAGAAAATATGTAGGCTAACGAATATATAAAAAATAAAAGCGCAATTAGTTCACATAAAATTATTCTAAAATGCAATATAAAATTTAAACTACAAATTTAGATCTAGATGCAACAAAAATAAACTATAATTAAAATAATAATAATAAATCTAAATGCAAAATTGATCTAATGCAAGCACGTAATATCAAGTAATAGTGAAAAAATGAAATCACAAAGATAAACTTAAAAATAAGCGTAAAGCTTCAATCTTTTAAACTTATCAATCTTTTAGATGATAAAGCTATAAGCTTTATATACTAATAAGCTTAATAATCACAAATAAGTGTAAACTTTTTACTAATAATAAGCTTATCTAAATAAAATCTAATTTTTAAACTTTTAAATCTATATTTTAAAACAATAATAATAACTAAAACTAATTAAACCAGTTTTTATGAAAAATAAATTTTTGAAAAGAATTTAAACTCTAACGATCTAATTAATAAAACTAAAACGATTAAGCTAGAAAGTAAAAAGGAGAACTTTGGTACCCGTAGTCCGAATATAACGCTCTAAACAAAATCAATCATAAGTGATAACATAGGGCCCGTAAAGTACACGGCCTCCCAAAAGCATCAAAATACGGGCCCGTAAAGTATACGGCCAACCAAATCAATACTAAAGCTAAACGTATCCCGGCCCGTAAAGTATACGGCTACCCAAATCAAACTCGTACCAAATTAATCAACCATAAACTATCAAACTTGATGAATAGATTCATCAATATCACAAAAACACAAGAGGTTAGAACAATAATAAGCAACTATTAATATTATATAAAGATATTTAAATAAAACTAATAGATCTAGAATAATTTTTATGTTTTATAAAAGTATTTTAAATTTTAAAGCTAAAAATTATAGATCTACTTAATCTATTTAAAAACCTAATAGATCTAAACTATTTTTTAAGGGTTTATAAAAATACTTTAAATTTTAAACTCTAAACTTATAGATCTAAATTAATTAGTATAAAAAAACTAATAGATCTAAATAAAAATATTTTTGAAAGTATTTTTATTTCTTAAAACTTAATACTAATAGATAAAAAAAACTAATAGATAAAAACTAAAAGTACTTAAATAAAAAGCTAGCTTATAAATAAGTTGTAAGCCTAAGCTTAGAACTTATGAGATTTAAAAAGCTAAAAAGCTAATTAAATAATTACTCCAACAATAACCTAGATCTAGGAAAATAAGGCAACAATAAGCTTGAAATAAGCATGTACATAAATCTAACTTATTTGGAAAAAGTTATAAAAACTTATCCCAAATAAGAAGCTAGATTATTAAGAAAAGTAAAAGAAAGGAAGAATGAGAATAAGCTAAAAGAATAAGCTAAAAGATTAATTTTATTAATATTGAAAAGCTTAATAAATAAGCTAAGTACAAAGTTGAAAGGAGATACATTTTAAAAATAAGAAATAAAATAGACATTATTTAGCTACCTAAAATCTACATACCAAATGAAGAAAAATGAGGTGCTATTTATAGTTGAAGTCAAGGTGCTTGGGGTAGATTAGTCTTTTTAGGCTTTTAATCACCTTCTCTTCTTTAACTTGAGGGAATCTTGGTCATTTGGTAGGTAATGATGTGTTTCCACCAATAGGATGAAAAATACTTTTAGATAGACTAATGGGAGCACTTCACATGGATCACCATCTTCACCTTTCGTTATTCTTCTATCCAAGGGCTCTTGATTAATCTTCTTTAACCAACTCCACCATCTTTAATCTTCTAGAAGCATGCACCTAATTACTCATAAAAGAAACACACATGCTATTTTTTTTTCTTTTTAATATTTTGTGTTAGTTTAAAATAGATAAAAATAAATAAAAATAAAACTACTAAAACCAAAAATATTTAAAAATCAAAATTAATTATTTTAATACTAAACTAACTATTATAAAATAAAAAACTTTTATTTATTGAATTTTTACTAAGATTAATAAAATGTTAAAATTAGAAATAAAATAGTAAAATATGCGAAATGCAAACCAAGACGAGTTACGTGGCAAAGGCGGAACCGTTAGCTTAGTAAATTCGTGCTCTTAATTGGTCCATGTGGTTTGTTAGTGGATAACTTTGGAGAATGGCAGAAATGGTTCTTGTTGTTTGCATTTCTTGATTTAAAGCTTCAAACTTCATTAAATCTTCATCCTTAGCCCTCCAAACTTCAATCTTTTGGCACTTTTGGTCCTTTGACTTTATCTTTGACTTTTTCTTCGATAAATGTCCTAGAAATCTCGTGTTTTTTCATTTTTGATCTTTTGCACCTATGTCACACAAAAACACAAAACCACGCGTAATTCTGACTTTTAAGATATTAAATACATGTTTTGGTTTTGTTTTTCCTTGTTTTATGTATTAAAAGGATAAGTGTTTACACACTTATTATATCCCCTACACTTGGCCATTGCAATGTCCTCATGCAATGCATGATTTAAAAGCACAAAGTTACGTTTTTCATCATAATTAACCGATCTTGGCCTTTATTATTATATACTACTACTACTACAATAAAATAAACTTAACAATGATGAAGAGATAAAAACTTTATAAAAGATATAACAATTCCCATTTTACTTGAAATTGTTAGATAGAAGAAACTCGTAAAGAAATCTAAGACTTAAATTAGGGCTTTTGGTGTCATGAATATTTATCACCCTCAAGTTTCACGTTCCCCATACCAAGCATAAAAACGAGATCATTGTTATTACAAGTCAGTAAAGCTAACACTTACTCATGTGGCCTAATTATTCACTTAGACTCCCTTATTCCTACGGTGCATCTCTTGTATTTTATTTTTGTCTTGAATGATCACGAGGATGAATTTTTTACTTATTTTGATAATTTATTAAGGCCAAAAATAAAGTAGGACGATTTCATCAATAGTTAGCTAAAGGACAAAATCTTTTAAAACGGCTTCTCGAAATCTCATAAAGTTCATATCTTGGCATAACTCGGTTCACGATTTGAGACCTTTCTCGGACCGATATTTGGCATTGACTTCAAACTTCAAATCATGAGAGACGTTCTTGAAATTATGGTCTTCTCTTCATTTTGGTATAGGTCTTCTTTTGGAGTGAGAGATGCTTCAAACGTTGACCACGACTTCTTCATTTATCCTTGTCTTTATTTAGGATTTTGATATACAACGATCCGCCTCCTTTTCAGACTTGGATCTATTTATCCTCATACCTTGTAAGGGTCTTTTTGGATAGACTTCTCCATGATCTTTATGGGAGTAAATGCTTCTCGTATTGTGTGTTGATCCTTCATATTGATTTGGATTAATGATCTTCACATCATCTTTGGATCATTAGCAAAAAAGTGAATCCTCATGCCTTGTGAGGGCCTTTTTGGGCTCGAATATCCTCATGCCTTATTAGGACCTTTTTGGATACGCCAATCTTCGCGTCCCGCTTCAATAAGTTATGCCTTGGCTATGAACTCTAATTAATCTCGAGCAACTTTTAAACGATTTTGGGCTAGAAGCTAAGTAACTTTTAAAATCGTACGACCTTATTTATTGCAATTATTTATTTAACAAGCGATGGGAGAAAAAGCTCATAATTAACTCACATAAGTTCATGAAAGAATACAAAACTTATAACTGACTCTATCATTTCTCGTTCTCCACAATTTTAAAATCTCAAGGAATGAGACTCGTGGATGCTTAGCCTAATAAACCAATTAAGGTCCATATAGTTAAGGATACTATCTAGAGTAAACTCGAATAAGCAAACTCAGGTTGAGTCAAAATATTCACGACGGGCCTAATATATCAAAGACGTCTAAACTCGTTAAAACCATTTTATTTTTTTTTATTTTTTTTTTGACTTTATTATGGAATATATACATATGATGATGATGACAAAAGAAAAGTAGATAAAAGAAAATAAATGAAAAATACTAATAGGCCAAAATATATGAAATTTTTTGTAAAACGTCGAAAAATTAAATTTTCCGGTTAAAATGAGGACATATTCATGGAAAAGCCCACTTATTGCTTCGATAGAAGTCTCCCTACACTTAATAAACATTGTCCTCAATGTTTTAGCATGTGGAAGTAAACTCCCCTACATTTAGGACATTGTGCACTTTGTTTAATCGAGCTAAGGAAGAGACAACTAAAGTGATCAATTTTACAACTTTATTTATATACAAAATCGAATCAAAATAGAAAAAACAAATCAAAGATAACCAGGTACACGGGAACACGAGATCACGGGTTGCGTCACAAGCACCAAAAGTGGATCATTAAAGCACATATCCTTGCACAATATCACAAAACACAACCTACTTGGCCCCCCCTACACTTATTGGTGGAAATGGGTGAAGGTGAAAAGGGTGGAAAGGGTGGAAAAGGTAAAATCTAACCTAGTTAAACGATGTTTGATTTATTTATCACGAGTCTCTAGCTCGACTCGATTCCCCGAATATCATCGTTGAAATGGGAAAATCATGGAAACCGAGATTTCCAAGGGAGGAAAATCTCTCCATGATAAAGGGTGAAGCACACTCAAATAAGGAAAACCCCAAGAAAGTCCACCCGGGTCAAACACATAATTTCCATCACGAAAGGAAATAAACCACATGGTGGTAAAATCATACAAGTATAAGTCGAGTGGTGTATCCTTAGGCAACGATCTCTTAAAGGAAAGGGTGGTATGGTGATATGTTAATGATAGCACAAAAGTCTATATAACGGGATCAAACAACGGTTCCTTAACGGGAAAATAACAACAGGTGTTGACATTAAAGCTCAAAATAGCATAATCCAAAGTGGGAAAGTCGTCCTCTTCCAAACTCGATGTGAAAACATAAGTATCCTCGGAGTCATAGGAAAACTCATCCTCGTGAGAAAAATAGGTATTTAGAAAGATATCTAAACCCTCCTCAAATTGAATATCTTCTAAAGTAGGAATGACCTCTAAGAGTGGAGGATCCTCCTCAAAAGTCATGACTTTTAAAATTGGGGTATAAAAGTCAAAAGGAGTCTCCATAATGGAAGAATCACTCATAGAGATATGGGGTGCATTAAGGTCATGTAAAATCCGCATGCTTTTACCATGCATAGTACCCTTAGGATCGTACGTACTAGATTAAAACTTTCCTAATATAGCATGATTACGATTACGTGTTAGGAGTTTACGTATTACGTACGTGTTAGAACACGATAAGTATTTACTATGCACGATCACGTAATAATTATTTAACGATAATGAATCACGAACATGCGATCATGAAATCATGAACGTAATTAAAAAACGAACTATTATTAATTACGTATATATATTTATTACGAGCATAATTAAATATATTAGATCAAGGTATTTACGTAACGAGAACATTTAAAACACGAACATAAATAATCACAAACGTGTAACTAAATAAAGAGACACGGAAAAAGGTACGGGTACCCCAAGTGGGGTCCCTACCCGCGGCCAACAAGGACAAATGGGCGAAGCCCATTTGTCAAAATTACTAAAAGGGAATTAGGAGGTTTTCACTACTCAAATAAACTTACAAAAGTTTTTTTAAGAAAACCTAAAAACCCTCCTTCCTCCTCTTCCTTTGTGTCGCCACCCTACAACCACCATAAGGAGTGGTTTTTGATCTTGGATCTCGGAATTCTAGTGATTTATCGTGTTTGTTCTTCGTCCTCTTGATCCACGAATTTGGTAAAACCTTTTTAAACCTTTTCTTTTGATTTAATCTTTTTATAAATTATGAACATGTAATGTTTTTACAAAAACATAATGATTAAGCATAGATCTAACATGTTTTGGTGTTAAATAAAATCAAAAGGTTGTTGTTAAGGGGTGTTTGTTTGGCCGCAGGCTGCAACCGAACCCGAATGGGTTTCGGCTTGCCAAGCCGACCACCACCAAGACCATATGGTCTTGGTTGGTGCGTGTGGGTCCCACGGCCGCAAGGGAACAAGGGGTACCCCGAGTTGGTTCGGGGTACGGTGTCGATTTCATGTCCGGTTCATGCTTTTTTGTCTAGATCCGGTTCATGGTTTATGTTTAGTTTTTTTTATGTTTATGATCTTAGGTTAAAATTAAATTAATAAAATGATGTGATTAATTTAATAACATGACTTAGGTTATTTAATTATTAATGATCATGAAATTATTTTAACCTAAGTATTTATATATTTAAGACTTATAATTAATTAATTATTTTAAAACCATGGATATAATTAATTAATTAACATGACTTAGGTTATATTATTAATATATAATAATACATATTTTAACCTAAGTATTTAACTTATTTAATTAAAACATGTTATACTTTAATTAAATATTATAACCTATAGTTTAATTTAATTACATGAAATAATTATTAAACTATACATTATATCATATGACTTAGAAAATAATCATGAAAAACACTTAGGCTTATATACTTAGCTTATTTAACCAGCTTATTTTGTAATTATGGAAACTTTCTATTTTTAGAAACTTAATTAAATAAGGCAGCTAATCTATTTATGGAAACCAGCTATTTTTAGAAACTTATTTATTTCAGGCAGCTAATCTGTTTATGGAAACCTATTTAATTAATGTAGCTAATCTATTTATGGAAAACTTTCGATTTTTAGAAACTTATCTATTTTAAGAAGTAAATCTATTTTTGGAAACTTCCTATTTTTGGAAACTTTCTATTTTTGGAAACTTTCTATTTTTGGAAACTTCCTGTTTTTGGTAACTTTCTATTTTTGGAAACTTTCTATTTTTAGAAACTTTCTATTTTTGGAAACTTTCTATTTTTGGAAACTTTCTTTTTTAGGAAACCTGCTATTTTTGGAAAGTTACTTATTATTACACAGTAAGTATAATAACACATGAAATACCAGAAATACTTAATCAGATTAAACGGAATATAAGATTTAACACAGTTTAAGGTTTTAAAACAGTAAAACATGCTAAGAACACATAAAATAAGCTAAGACATGACATAAAACCAGCTATGTATTTAGTAAGCAGATACTTATTCATGTACGTATTTATGTAGCACTAGTGATTCGGAAGTAGGATTCCTCGCAGTTCGTCTTTCTCGTTCACTGGACATAAGGTACGGATTCCCGTCCTTTCAGTATGGACATTCTTTCCTTATTAGGATTCCCCGTATGCAGCCAACTGTTTTCCCGTAGTATAAGTTATGAGTTTGATTGCTTATGTTTAATTAAGATTACCTATAGCCATATACATGCATGACAAGTTTCACCTAGTTATGGAGGTACCATAACCATAACATTAGAGGCACTGATGTTATGACTTCACCACGGCGGAGTGATTGCTCGTGGCGTCCCTTCAGATTTTGGCCATTTATTTATATTTATCATGTGGGGCATATGGGTGCATCCTAGTTACATGTTTTATTCAGGATTACATGGTGAATGTGGTGTGTGCCTTGCATCCTTCACAAGGAGCTGATCCCTCCTACCCAAAAACCAATATATTAAATTAGAGGCACCCCCTCTAATTTGCATGATGAGGTCACCCCTCCAATTATTCATGCACGGTGGATTTTCATGACCTATATTGGCTAATGGTAAAATATAACAAATAGTTTTATAAGATAAACATAAGACTTTCAAACTATAAAACCAGTTTTATTAAGACTTAACCAGGTTACTCGGGACTTAGTTTCTTCCGCTGTTATTATGTTATATGCTTATCATATTCATGCTTTATTGTACATCCGTGCACTAAGCGTATTTGCTCACCCGTTTTCCTTTTCTATGTTCCCAAAACGGCAGGTACTCAGGGACGCTCGTAGACACTAAGAGTACGTGCATATAGACTGGAAGCTGTCTAGCCTTCTTTACATTATGCATTTCCTTTCTTTTGATACTTATGCTTTGGACATTGTTTAGTCCTTTCCTTTATTATACTATGTTTGTGTGTGATGACCTTTACTTTTGGACTACCGATGTTTGATTCTGGTATTTTCCTTTTATGGTCAAGTAATGTTTAGACATTTTACCTTGTATTGTTTTGATGACACGCCATAATTACTGTGATATTTCCATTTCCAAAATGGGGTTTTACAATTATGGTATCAGATCCAAGGCTTCGACCTGTAGGCTCTCAAATATGACATGTGATTAGTGGGTAGTCACTACGGTCTTCCTAGAACTGACAGTTGTTTTCATGCATTCATAGTTTTTAAGCATACATATACATGTCATTGTTGTAGGGTTTTTGACTAAGTAATGGTTGGTATAGGACTGGCCCTATTTAGTCGCATGTGTTTTATCGAAACTTTTAGATTTAGGACCGACCCATAGGCGTCCCCTCGCTATGTCTTTTGTTTTGGGTGAACTGACCAGAGGCGTTCACTCTCGAGCATACAAAAGTTTTCATAAAACTGCATCATGCATTCATACACAAAATTTTCTTGCATAAATTTTTCTCGTGAAATTTTAGTATAAATTTTTTTTCATGTATATAATTATATTTTATGTTTTGATCTGTTTAATCATATGTTTTATGTTATACTGTCAGATGGTTCTCACACGCGAACAGGAGCAGCTCAATGCTGCAATTCAGGCTGCCATGCAAGCCTTGCTCCCTCAACTGAGGAATGACATCAGGGCTGAAGTTCAAGCTGCCAACAATCAGCAACACAATCAGCCACCTCCTCCTCCTCCTCCAGTGACATTAGCAGTATGGCTGGAGAGATTCAACAAGCTCCGCCCTCGAGCTTTTGAGAAGACAGATAGCCCCAGCGATGCTGAAAGCTGGTTGGCTCACATCGAGAAGATTTTCAACGCTATAGGCTGTGACCCCGCATACAAGGCGAGGTTGGCATGCTATCGGTTCGAAGGCGATGTACTCAACTGGTGGTTAGCATTGATGCAATCTGAAGGTGGTGATGAGTGGGTTGCTGGTTTGACTTGGGCTCAGTTCAAGGACAGGGTGATGGAGTAGTTCTTTCCCAAGGCTGAGTAGGACAAGCTCAAGAGAGAGTACCATGGGATCCGACAGAGAGTTGGGGAGAATAGAAACGAGTTTATGCAGCACTTTCTTCGCTTGGCTGGTTTCCTTGGTGCGGCAGCAGGTACTCCTGAAGAGCAGGCGCATCACTTTAGATGGGCTCTTCGCACATCGGTCACAAACAATCTGGTGTGTTCTACGTTCAACACTGTAGCACAAGTGGCCGATGCAGCGCGAAAATTGGAGATGCTGCAGGAGAGAGATGAGTTCGGGGAAGCTGAAAGACCCAACAAGAGGTAAAACATTCGTATTCAAGCGGTGACCAATCCGTATACTTTTCCATATGTCAATTATTCATCTCTTAAATGTATCTTCCAGGCAGAAAACTGGGGACCGGTCTCAGCCGGCTACTCAGCAGCAGCCTCATCAGCCCAAGGGAAACGGTCAGACTAACGACCGTTCTGCTACGGATAGGCGTGGCGGTAATGACAATTACCGTAACAACGTCGGGCACTCCAACAACAGCAGGTCCTAATACTTACGAAATTCCTTATGTTTTATGTTATAACTCATATTCTGACACTTTAGCAAACTTCTACCAGGAACCATGGAAACGGTAGGGACCAGAACCAGAGAGGTTCGCAGCCTAGCCGTCCAGCTATCACTGGTATTCAATCTTACGATTATCTGCTTCGTCCTTTGTACCCAACTATCATGTCTTATGTAAAATGTTTTTATCAGGTCCTCAGCCAGCCAGAGCACCTGCTATAGGATACACTCATCCTCTTTGCTCTACTTGCCACCGTAGGCACCCAGGGCCATGTCGTCGTAATACTGATGCGTGCTTCAAGTGTGGTCTTCCTGGCCATATTATGAAGGATTGCCGTAAGGGCGAGATGGAGGGTACATCGGAACATGCTGATACCAAGTCGCCTCCTACTGCCGGGCGTGTCTACCCGACATCTCAAGACCAGGCCAACAAGTCTACAGGTACCATCACTGGAATCTTGTATATGTATGGTCAAGCTGCGTGTGTTCGTTTCGATACGGGTGCTACTCACTCGGTTATTTCTACTGCTTATGCTAAGAACATTAGGATGCCTCCCTTGCCACTAGAAAATAGGCTTACTATTTCCACGCCTTTGAGGGACTCTGTATTAATCACCCATGTATACAAGAGTCTTCCCCTATAATTTGATGATAAGGTTCGACATGTCGACGCACTTCCACTGGACATGAATGACTTCGACATGATTTTGGGCATGGATTGGCTATCCAAGTATCATGCTACCATAGACTGCCATTCATATCGAGTTATCTTCGGTAATGTCAATGCACCAGAGTACATTCATAATGGGTTCATACCGGACGGTCTGTACAAGTCATATCCACCCTGCAAGCGCGTGCACTACTGTCACATGGCTGCGAGGGTTATCTAGCTACAGTTCACGACATGGATGCTGAATCTCCATCGAATCAGGATCAACCCATAGTGTCGGAATTCCAAGATGTGTTTCCAACAGAACTTTCGGGCATACCACCTTCACGAGAAGTAGAATTCAGTATCGAGCTGGTTCCAGGAGCTGAACCAATCTCCAAGGCTCCTTATCGCATGGCTCCCATAGAGCTGAAGGAGCTGAAGGATCAACTGCAAGAACTTCTTGAACGAGGTTTCATTCGACCGAGCGCATCTCCATGGGGCGCACCGGTTTTGTTTGTTAAGAAGAAGGACGGCAGTATGCGTCTTTGCATAAACTACCGCGAGCTCAACAAGATTACCATTCGAAATAGGTATCCACAGCCACGCATCGACGATCTGTTTGACCAACTCCAAGGGGCCAAACACTTCTCCAAATTCGATCTTAGGTCAGGCTATCATCATCTACGGGTCAAGGAGCAGGACATCGCTAAGACTGCTTTTCGTACCCTTTATGGCCACTACGAGTTTGTAGTTATGCCATTTGGCCTGACAAATGCTCCAGCAGTGTTCATGGTTCTGATGAACAGAATCTTCCATGAATTTCTGGACAAATTCGTCATTGTTTTCATCGATGACATCCTGATTTTCTCAAAGTCCAAGGAGGAACACGAAGACCATCTTCGTACAGTACTACAGATTCTTCGCCAGAAGCAGCTGTATGCTAAATTCTCCCAAGTGTGAGTTCTGGTTAGACAAGGTGGCATTCTTAGGTCACATTTTATCAACAGAAGGAATCACTATGGATCCAGCGAAGGTTGAGGCCATTACTAAGTGGCCAAGGCCGACATCAGCGACGGAAGTCCGCAGTTTCTTAGGCTTAGCTGGCTATTACCGTAGGTTCGTGGAGAACTTTTCCCGCCTAGCACTACCATTGACCAAACTGATGCGGAAAGGGGAGAAATTCGTCTGGACTGAAGATCGAGAGAAGAGCTTTGAAGACCTGAAGCAGAAGCTAGTATCTACACTTATTCTTACTCTACCATCTGGTACGGGTGGATTTCAAATCTACAGTGATGCATCGGGGAAGGGACTTGGCTGTGTTCTCATGCAACATGGGAAAGTGATCGCGTATGCTTCACGGCAGCTTAAGCCTTATGAAGAAAATTACCCCACGCATGATCTGGAACTTGCTGTAGTCGTGTATGCATTGAAGATATGGAGGCACTACTTATATGGAGAATCATGTGACATTTTCACGGACCACAAGAGCTTGAAGTATATCTTCACTCAGCGTGAATTAAACATGAGGCAGAGGAGATGGTTAGAGTTGTTGAAGGATTATGACATTAATCTACAGTATCATCCCGGAAAGGCAAATGTAGTAGCAAATGCCCTTAGAAGGAAGTCCGGAATGATCAACGGCATTAGAATCGAAGAGGAAATCATAAGAGACTTGGAGCGACTAGACATCGAGTACATGGTACGTGGATAACACGGTTACTGGGCTAATCTTAGAGTAGAACCCGACTTGCTATCTAAGATCAAGGAAGCTCAGAAGGATGACGGAGAAATCTGGGCGATAGTGTAGAATTTGGAGAAGCAGACAGAATTCAGAGTAGATGCAGATGGTATCGTATGGCAGGGCACTAGACTTTGTGTTCCTGATGACTAAGAACTCCGGGAAGCTTTGTTAGCTAAAGCTCATAGCTCCCCATTCTCTACACATCCTGGTTCGACTAAGATGTACCATGACATCAAACAGTACTTTTGGTGGAGTGGTATGAAACAGGATGTGGCCACTTACGTCTCCAAATGTCTTACCTGCCAGCAGGTTAAGATCGAGCATCAGCGATCTGGCGGTCTCCTTCAACCGTTAAATATTCCAGAGTGGAAGTGGGACAAAATCACCATGGATTTTGTTACCGGTCTTCCGCCTACCAAAAGGAAGCACGATGCAATTTGGGTTATCGTTGATCGACTTACCAAATCAGCTCATTTCTTACCGATCCGCAAGGAAGATCCGGTAAGTAAACTCGCAGATACGTACAGACAAGAGATCATGAGACTCCACGGTGCACCATCAAGCATCGTCTCAGACAGAGATCCTCGATTCACTTCGCGCTTTTGGAAAAGTCTACAGAAAGCTTGGGGTACACAACTTAAGCTTAGCACGGCTTTTCATCCTCAAACGGACGGACAGTCGGAGCGAACCATTCAGACATTGGATGATATGTTGAGGTCATGTGCGTTGTAATGGACGGGTGATTGGGACGACTACATCTGTTTGGTGGAGTTTGCATACAACAACAGCTGGCACGCAAGCATAAAGTGTGCTCTATTTGAGATGTTGTATGGCAGAAAGTGTCGCGCCCCAATCTGCTGGGATCAGGTTGGCGAGCGAACACTCGAAGGACCACAAATCATAGAGATGACCAATGAAAAGATCGCAGTAGCTAAGCAGAAAATTCAGGAGGCACGGTTTAACACCCCCAAATTTAAACGCAGCGGAATACATGTTTGGGTGCTAAACAATGATACAACAACACATAATTTATAAAGAACGACTCGAAAAGAGACGTTTTAGATTTATCGTTCCTAAAACATTTGTCAGAGTAGCGTAGTCCCAAGTAATCGTTACCAAAAGATAAGTTAAAACAACATATTAGTTTGTTTTAAAAATGGAACGATAAATAAATCAAAGAGTTTGAACAACAAAAGCAGTGCACAACTTCATTCCCCGTGACCTCCAAGCTTCCACTTCTTGATTACCTGAGATACATGTGAGTAAAACAATCAGCAAAAATGCCGAGTGAATCTATAGGTTTATGAAATCAATTTGAACACAAGCAAAGATTATAAGTTTGTGGCATGCTTATAAGCATCAAATAATAATTCGCATCAACAATAATAATTGTATATAGCATAAATTGCAATAAGCTCATGGAACCGAGCCCTTAGACACTCCCATATCAGTCTAATAAGACGAGAGATTTATTAATTGTCGGTTACCTCCAGATTATTGGTACATTGCCGTATACCTGACTTCTCAATACAATATGCTCAAACAGTGTGGAGGTCGGGCCTAAGCTTCTATGACAAGTCCACAAAAACTGAACCGGGGCGGCTTCCCCCATAGATCTATTAATTGTACTAGCGGTTAACCCATCATAGGTTAATTAACGGTCCATAATTGAGGTTTTAACAAAGGCAATCACTTAATGTAATTTAAAGGCAACCACGGGTCCATTCATAGAGGGACAAAGCATACCATAAAAATCTTGTGTTCTAAGTTTATAAAAACATGTATTCCCCCTCGCGGGTTTAAAATCATTTAATAACTAGTATAAAGCGAGGCTATAGACTCACCTTAGCCGATAGTGGTAATGAGACGATTGCCGACGATAGATGATGTCTTTCAAACACGAGAACCGCAACCTATCAAATGAGGTGCGTTCATTAATAATAGACTCGAGAAATAACCCATACATAAGAATATAAAACTCGACTCATAAAATCACGACAAAATCGAGAGAAAACGATACAAGTGATACTATTACACTCTCCTATATATTCATTTTATTATTCTACGCCTTTAATAAAAATCTGCCGGAACATACCGAATGTCCAAGCCGTTTTCCCATACTTAGACATATCAACTTTTTATGATACTACTCAGAGAACTCACTTACTATATGTAGAAAGTCCTCCCAAAAGCCCATTAAAAGGTTTTACTTCTAAAGTTCCCTGTCCGACTCATCTTTGAATCACAAAATCCGGACAGTTTAGCGACCTTGACTTACGAAACCATTTTGACCATTCTAAACAACTCCATTTATAAAACCGCCAATTGATTCTAAAAATAGACTCAAAATTCTAAACTTGGAGCCTGAGAACAGCCCTTGAATCATTTTGATACTCATTTTATAGTCCCCGAGATTCGATCCAAATATCGACAACAATTTTCGGATTGTGTCGACACTCGTCTCCCGGTACACGAAAATCAAACTAGTGTATCTTCCACCTCGTTTGGAGTTGGAAGGCCTACTTTATATCAAATCGAAGCTAACGAAATTCTCTACAACATAATCCCATAATATCAACCCATTTTCAGACTTAAGATTTCCGAAAATGCCTCTAAACCTACTGCCTAAAATTGGCCATTTAAAAACCATACAAAATCAAGTTTTTGATCAAAACCAACAACTTTTATCATCATTCTAACATCCTAATGTCATCACAACCTAATCCTAACACTTGTATCATCATCAAAATCAAAAACCCAAAATCAAAAATATATTTTCTTTACAAAAATAGCATGATCTACACATGATTATCACTAGATAATCACATGCAACATCATCTAACAACTTTACTCACCAAGATTCTTGATCAAAATTTCAAAGTTCATGCATGTTGATGAAATTAGTACCAAAAGAATCCCCTTGAAAAATTAGGAATGGGACTAGTCTTTGTTTTGGAAGAATCAAGCTAGATAATGGAAAATTTTGATGTATATGTTTAAAGGGGTGTATGGTTTTTGGAGAAAAAGGAGAGAGGAAGAAGAAATGGTGGTTTTTATTGTAATGAATTTTAAATGAAATGGTGTTAGTGGAAATATTATATATAGTGTAAGGTTAGGGTAGTTTTTGCCAATTTGTGATAGTTTTGGTCTAAAATGTAATAAAATAGTTTAAAAGGGTAGAAAATGTAAATTGTAAATTTAAAAATATTTACGAGACTCGGGTTTCGTAAAAATACTAAAAAGTTTAAACGCACACGAAAAATAATAATATAACGACTCGATACGTAATTAAAACGACATCGTCAAAAATATTAAATATCGAAACGATCGATAATAAAATATAAATTTTTTGGCATCCGTCGGTATCGCGATCACTAGTAGTCCTCGTTACTCGTCAAAATATTAAAATATAATATTTAATATCGGTTTCAACTTAAACCGTTAAAATAATAATATTTAACGTTATAAAATACTTCAAAATAATCGAAAAATAGAATTAAATTATGACCTTATTTTTACGGGTTTTACATCCTCACCACCTTAAGGGAGCGACGTCCCGGCGCTCAACTCGCCTCATACACGAGTTGTTCACTACCCGGAAGGATGAGGGCATTCTTTATAAAGAAGTCCTCACGTTCCTACGTGAATCACGATCCACGATCTCCACTGGTTCTTTTACAAAACGCAACTTGTCGTCAAGTTGAATCTCACCAAAAAGGAATAAATAAATCCTTATCCACCAGTCACCCGTCAGGCTCGACACATGAAAATTTTATGAATCACACGAAGCTCATTCGACGTCAAGAATAGATGACAGGATTTTCGGGTAATTCCAGTTAAAAGGAAGGTTGCAAATTAAGGGATATCCATCGGCCGGATAGCCATGGACACACATCAAAAAGAACAAACAAGAAAACATTTTCGTCATCGGAGGATGCTCACACGCGGGTCCCTACTCAATAGATAATACAAAGACACCATCTCACTTTCGCCAATGCGCATTCAAAAACTCAATGAACATCGTCGTTGAAAGTCAAAAAGATATTACATATTATGTGCTCTACATGATTGGACGTCATCAGATGATGCCGCCTCAAGTTCTCACAACTTACGATCATTTGACTAGATCACACACCATATAAGTACATAAAAGAAAAGGTCGAACATAACATCGATTATAGATCTCCATCGTTAATCATCGAGAAAACCTTGAACGAACCCTTGATAATAACTACTTGATCTCCAGAGTCTTCTATGATCCTTCGATAGTAGCAAGTAAGATTACAAAAACTTCATATCCATGATAAGTTGCCATTGCTAACTCGGTCCTCAATCATTCCACAAGTACACACATAAATCCTGGTGACACTTATCGTTTCTTCTTATAACTGCTTCCCGAGATTCACTTTAAACTCCGAATAAAATAGTGATCTTCAATAAGAGGAATAGAACGAGATAAGAATGAATTCAATAAACGCAATAACAGACAAGATGTGGTAAAATGATTTAAGATTAACGATCGACGAGGGATCTCGACTCACGTAACCGTAAAACATAATTATTCACAATACTAGAAAAATGAGAGCGAAGAATGAATTATACATTATCATTAAAATAAAGTTTGTCACAATTATCCGTCCCGGATTTGGTATTACCTTAAAACTCAATTGAGATACTTTCTTGATAAAGATGATATATTAAAGATAGAAGTTAAAGAACTTTATAATTTATTTTGGTTGTCTTAAGAATCTTTGAAAGAATGACATGAATTTATTAATTAAACTCATATTGATGGTTACGATTTAGAAAATATAATTCCCAAATTAAATCATTATTAGGAATATAAATTAAACCGGTAATTTCATTACATTAAAAGTAAAGTATGATAAGTCACTTAGTTCAAAAGATAGAGCATAATTTCATTTTAAAACATTAGTTTTAGTTATACAAAAGATGATGTATAAATTTGACCTTTTTCTTGTAATGGTTATTTCGATAATTGAAAATCATTGGAAAATGTATAAAAGTTCCATAAAAATTTTATAATACTTTGTAGAAATACATAAAGGTGTTTATTATTTCAAAATATATATGAGATATATTCGGGTTTCAAAATGTGACAAGATAACAAACGAATACGAATGGAAATAATGGTCAACAATTAGTACGAAATCAGCGGTACAAAAGAGGACGAAGCAGATGTCGTATGAATTCTTAAAGAGAATAATAAAATAAAGGCGTCGATGGTAAGACGATAAGAAATAATAGATTAAACAAGTTGTCAATTTTGTTAGTGCGGTCGATGGTTCACCAATATCAGCTCGTTAACTTAGCGGTGGTCGATACATGATCGGAAAGAAGATCCATACAAAAATTTTAATAAATAAAACTCCTAATAATCACTTGTAATTAAAACAAATCAAATAAACAATGTTAGTGTTTAAAGAGACAAGTTAAAGCACGATTCACAAGAGTGGATTTCGAGACAAACGAGAGTGACGGACGTCATCCCGGATATACGAAAATCGCTCTAGTGATACGTCATTATTCACGTGCGGAGACATTCCAAAGATCTACCCGGTCGCATAAAGAAGATTGGACGAGAAGGAAGGATAAAACATCGAGACTTTCAAGTCTTTTATCAACAGTCAGTAATTAGACAAACGGTCAAAAGAAATCAGTTATAAGACAAAATGAAGTAACAAGTAGAAAAAACGATCGTCGAGTAAAAACGTACTTATAATCACGTAATTCGTTTAACAAAAGGTAAGAAAACATATGCGGATGCATAGAAATTATGCTACTTGCATTAAATATAAAGGTTTTCAAAACTTTCTTTTCAATTTATTTCATTTTATTTATATTTATCATAATTACAAGTAAAAAGTTGATTATTATCAAGATTTTTAAGGTGACTACTATTCAGCCTAGCATGGCTCCTTCTAAATTAGACATAGGTGATCAGGCCATGTATAATTTAGGGCTAGCAATGCAGTGCTCCATTTCGTCGAAAAGTATTAAGTTTCTTATGTTTATATATAAACCATGCCATTTGAAAAATGGAATTTAAAAATAGTTTATAAATTTATAGGATACAAGTAATTTGTGAGATACTCAATAAGCAACTTTTAATGTTACAAAAAGTATTTTATAAGACCAAAGTAAAAACAGTTGGTGAAAATAATCGTAAAACAATATCAAATTTATTAATAAGGTGACAGTATGACGACGTATAAAGTAGCCAAAGGTTTGCAAAAAGTAGCAAATAGTAGCTCAAAAACAACCAATGAAATGGTCACGAGTTAATAAGGTTTCAAAAGGTTATAAGGTTTAGACGAAAACGCCATGAGACATGTGACAAGAATGTCAACGAAGAATGTGAAGGCAAAACTTCAGAACTCAACTCAAATCAGTGGAAAGTTAGAAGAAAACGAAAATAAAATAACATCGAATGACAAATGAGTCATATATATGAAAAGAATAAAACAATCCACATGTGTATTCTTTGTAAGATACTCGACACAACATGCTTTTAAGAAAGTATGTTATTCGTTTTTAAATTACACCATTAATCCGGTAATTGCTAATCCTGTACTGTTTCTATTTTTAAATATTTTCACATGCAACTAGTATTCGTTAGTTGTAAAATAATATTTGTTAAAATTTTACGATCTCAAATGAAATCAAAATAGCTTAGAAACATTTAAAACTCATGTTCTGAATTTTCTATCAGATTTAACTTTTAAATATGAGCCGATTAATTGACCCGATAAACGACATCTCCAAGACTCAGAGTCTAAAGCATTTTGATGCAAAACGACGTTTCAGACGACTTTCTAGTTTTACCCGAGATCTGAAAACCAATGTAAAATGACCAAAATACCCCTGCAAGTTCTGTGCAGGTTTGACTATTTTATTTTAAAAACGCAGGTTTTACTTTTAAGTTTTGACCTGTTTATACTGCCCCTACAGTTTCTTCATAAAGTGTATTTTTTGACACTTCTTAACGGCTCAAAATATATACATATATACACACATGTCTTGTGGATTTTTATAACAACGAAAAATAAATCTCGTAATGAGCATCAAATAAAATATAGCATGATGAATGATAGAAAATGCTTCAAGGTATTCAACACGAAATTTAGGAAGCAAGACGGTGAAAGACGTTCGTAATTTAGATTTCAAAATGCAATGTAGGCAAATCTCCTTGGTGCCACGATTGTCAAAAACACAAAACATAACAAGAAAAGAATGGAACATTAACATGCTACACTCCGGGAGCAAGAAGGTTAATGAAAAACAAATGATACAATTTTATAGAAGTAAAATCGTATCCCAATCTTGCGCCATAATCTAGATGATGATTTATAAAATGACGATGACGTTACCGAGATATAAGTGAACAATACACTTCGGAGTCGATACATATAAATGTCAACGAATTAAATCTTCGCATGTCGTGTAAAACGATAATAAAAATCAACAAAATATTATGAAAAACCATGGTATTATTCAACACGATTATAAGAAGTATTTCAAAATGTGTGACTCACACGATAGCGGTTAGTCTTTTCTAGGGACACATTGAGCTACACAATGGTCTAGAGATTACGTTTCAAGACGTCCAAGCACAAACAGCCGAAAGACGATTTGGATATCTATATAAATATCACATGGGTTAAACAATAAAAGTAACGCGCGCAGATGAAGGTATGTAAGGTCATAATATAAATAAATTTGCAATAAAAGCAATTTAAATACTTCAAAAATAAATACAGAAAGATCTTGAAATTCATTGTATTTATTTAAGTTAATCATAAATAAATGATAAACTTTTATCGAAAAGTTTAACGACATAAATATATATCGATAAAGAGATCCTAGATATAAATATATATCCATAAATGGATCATAGTATTTATTTATAAATACTTGCCAATAAGGTATACGTAATAACGCATACTAAAGTGGTAATCCCAGAAGTAGCTTGAACTTGAAGTCACGCGAAATCATGTGCACCGACTCTTTGAAAAATAAAACCGACAGTTATAGTTTAGGTTTTTAGAAAAAGACCTAGTTCTCTATAACTCATGGCTCTGGTACCAATCTTTAACACCCCCAAATTTAAACGCAGCGGAATACATCTTTGGGTGCTAAACAATGATACAACAACACATAATTTATAAAGAACGACTCGAAAAGAGACGTTTTAGATTTATCGTTCCTAAAAGATTTGTCAGAGTAGCGTAGTCCCAAGTAATCGTTACCAAAAGATAAGTTAAAACAACATATTAGTTTGTTTTAAAAATGGAATGATAAATAAATCAAAGAGTTTGAACAAAAAAAGCAGTGCACAACTTCATTCCCCGTGACCTCCAAGCTTCCACTTCTTGATTACCTGAGATACATGTGAGTAAAACAATCAGCAAAAATGCCGAGTGAATCTATAGGTTTATGAAATCAATTTGAACACAAGCAAAGATTATAAGTTTGTGGCATGCTTATAAGCATCAAATAATAATTCGCATCAACAATAATAATTGTATATAGCATAAATTGCA
The DNA here is from genome assembly GCA_025667525.1 of Glebionis coronaria. NCBI lineage: Eukaryota > Viridiplantae > Streptophyta > Magnoliopsida > Asterales > Asteraceae > Glebionis > Glebionis coronaria. Next base: position 270,598 of record JANFOE010000721.1, on the reverse strand, counting down.
ATAAGCTCATGGAACCGAGCCCTTAGACACTCCCATATCAGTCTAATAAGACGAGAGATTTATTAACTGTCGGTTACCTCCAGATTATTGGTACATTGCCGTATACCTGACTTCTCAATACAATATGCTCAAACAGTGTGGAGGTCGGGCCTAAGCTTCTATGACAAGTCCACAAAAACTGAACCGGGGCGGCTTCCCCCATAGATCTATTAATTGTACTAGCGGTTAACCCATCATAGGTTAATTAACGGTCCATAATTGAGGTTTTAACAAAGGCAATCACTTAATGCAATTTAAAGGCAACCACGGGTCCATTCATAGAGGGACAAAGCATACCATAAAAATCTTGTGTTCTAAGTTTATAAAAACATGTATTCCCCCTCGCGGGTATAAAATCATTTAATAACTAGTATAAAGCGAGGCTATAGACTCACCTTAGCCGATAGTGGTAATGAGACGATTACCGACGATAGATGATGCCTTTCAAACACGAGAACCGCAACCTATCAAATGAGGTGCGTTCATTAATAATAGACTCGAGAAATAACCCATACATAAGAATATAAAACTCGACTCATAAAATCACGACAAAATCGAGAGAAAACGATACAAGTGATACTATTACACTCTCCTATATATTCATTTTATTATTCTACGCCTTTAATAAAAATCTGCCGGAACATACCGAATGTCCAAGCCGTTTTCCCATACTTAGACATATCAACTTTTTATGATACTACTCAGAGAACTCACTTACTATATGTAGAAAGTCCTCCCAAAAGCCCATTAAAAGATTTTACTTCTAAAGTTCCCTGTCCGACTCATCTTTGAATCACAAAATCCGGACAGTTTAGCGACCTTGACTTACGAAACCATTTTGACCATTCTAAACAACTCCATTTATAAAACCGCCAATTGATTCTAAAAATAGACTTAAAATTCTAAACTTGGAGCCTGAGAAAAGCCCTTGAATCATTTTGATACTCATTTTATAGTCCCCGAGATTCAATCCAAATATCGACAACAATTTTCGGATTGTGTCGACACTCGTCTCCCGGTACACGAAAATCAAACTAGTGTATCTTCCACCTCGTTTGGAGTTGGAAGGCCTACTTTATATCAAATCGAAGCTAACGAAATTCTCTACAACATAATCCCATAATATCAACCCATTTTCAGACTTAAGATTTCCGAAAATGCCTCTAAACCTACTGCCTAAAATTGGCCATTTAAAAACCATACAAAATCAAGTTTTTGATCAAAACCAACAACTTTTATCATCATTCTAACATCCTAATGTCATCACAACCTAATCCTAACACTTGTATCATCATCAAAATCAAAAACCCAAAATCAAAAATATATTTTCTTTACAAAAATAGCATGATCTACACATGATTATCACTAGATAATCACATGCAACATCATCTAACAACTTTACTCACCAAGATTCTTGATCAAAATTTCAAAGTTCATGCATGTTGATGAAATTAGTACCAAAAGAATCCCCTTGAAAAATTAGGAATGGGACTAGTCTTTGTTTTGGAAGAATCAAGCTAGATAATGGAAAATTTTGATGTATATGTTTAAAGGGGTGTATGGTTTTTGGAGAAAAAGGAGAGAGGAAGAAGAAATGGTGGTTTTTATTGTAATGAATTTTAAATGAAATGGTGTTAGTGGAAATATTATATATAGTGTAAGGTTAGGGTAGTTTTTGCCAATTTGTGATAGTTTTGGTCCAAAATGTAATAAAATAGTTTAAAAGGGTAGAAAATGTAAATTGTAAATTTAAAAAAATTTACGAGACTCGGGTTCGTAAAAATACTAAAAAGTTTAAACGCACACGAATAATAATAATATAACGGCTCGATACGTAATTAAAACGACATCGTCGAAAATATTAAATATCGAAACGATCGATAATAAAATATAAATTTTTTGGCATCCGTCGGTATCGCGATCACTAGTAGTCCTCGTTACTCGTCAAAATATTAAAATATAATATTTAATATCGGTTTCAACTTAAACCGTTAAACATAATAATATTTAACGTTATAAAATACTTCAAAATAATCGAAAAATAGAATTAAATTATGACCTTATTTTTACGGGTTTTACACACGGTCACGTCAGAAGAGTTACGCCGATAGCATCGTAGGGATATACACTTTAATTTAGGAGATCACGTCTTCCTTAAGGTTTCGCCGGCACGTGGTGTTAGACGCTTCGGGATTAAAGGGAAGCTCAGTCCTCGTTTCATTGGACCGTTTGATATCATTGAACGAGTCGGTGAAGTATCTAACCGATTGGCGTTACCTCCGCAGCGTTCGCATGTGCACAATGTGTTTCATGTGTCCTTACTCAGAGGGTTCCAGTATCATCCCCTTCACATGGTTCAGTATCCACTGGAACAGATACGTGAAGATCTTACTTTTATAGAAGAACCCGAACGAGTTCTTAACAGACAAGAACGAGTCATGAGAAAGAAGACGATTCCATTCGTCAAAATTCTATGGGGGGATCATACCGAGCGGGAAGCCACTTGGGAAACAGAGGAGTCTATCCGGGCTTCTTACCCTCATTTCATATTTTGAATTCGGGTATGTTCTTCTTTTCCAGTTTACTTTATCTATAATTCGGGGACGAATTATTCTTTTTAGGGGGGAAGAGTTGTAAAACCCGCATGCTTTTACCATGCATAGTACCCTTAGGATCGTACGTACTAGATTAAAACTTTCCTAATATAGCATGATTACGATTACGTGTTAGGAGTTTACGTATTACGTACGTGTTAGAACACGATAAGTATTTACTATGCACGATCACGTAATAATTATTTAACGATAATGAATCATGAACATGCGATCATGAAATCATGAACGTAATTAAAACACGAACTATTATTAATTACGTATATATATTTATTACGAGCGTAATTAAATATATTAGATCACGGTATTTACGTAACGAGAATATTTAAAACACGAACATAAATAATCACAAACGTGTAACTAAATAACGATACACGGAAAAAGGTACGGGTACCCCAAGTGGGTCCCTACCCGCGGCCAACAAGGACAAATGGGCCAAGCCCATTTGTCAAAATTACTAAAAGGGAATTAGGAGGTTTTCACTACTCAAATAAACTTACAGAAGATTTTTTAAGAAAACCTAAAAACCCTCCTTCCTCCTTCTCCTTTGTGCCGCCACCCTACAACCACCATAACGAGTGGTTTTTGATCTTGGATCTCGGAATTCTAGTGATTTATCGTGTTTGTTCTTCGTCCTCTTGATCCACGAATTCGGTAAAACCTTTTTAAACCTTTTCTTTTGATTTAATCTTTTTATAAATTATGAACATGTAATGTTTTTACAAAAACATAATGATTAAGCATAGATCTAACATGTTTTGGTGTTAAATAAAATCAAAAGGTTGTTGTTAAGGGGTGTTTGTTTGGCCGCAGGCTGCAACCGAACCCGAATGGGTTTCGGCTTGCCAAGCCGACCACCACCAAGACCATATGGGCTTGGTTGGTGCGTGTGGGTCCCACGGAAGCAAGGGAACAAGGGTTACCCTAAGTTGGTTCGGGGTACGGTGTCGATTTTATGTCCGGTTCATGCTTTTTAGTGTAGATCCGGTTCATGGTTTATGTTTATTTTTTTTATGTTTATGATCTTAGGTTAAAATTAAATTAATAAAATGATGTGATTAATTTAATAACATGACTTAGGTTATTTAATTATTAATGATCATGAAATTATTTTAACCTAAGTATTTATATATTTAACACTTATAATTAATTAATTATTTTAAAACCATGGATATATTAATTAATTAACATGACTTAGGTTATATTATTAATATATAATAATATATATTTTAACCTAAGTATTTAACTTATTTATTTAAAACATGTTATACTTTAATTAAATATTATAACCTATAGTTTAATTTAATTACATGAAATAATTATTAAACTATACATTATATCATATGACTTAGAAAATAATCATGAAAAACACTTAGGCTTATATACTTAGCTTATTTAACCAGCTTATTTCTAATTATGGAAACTTTCTATTTTTATAAACTTAACTAAATAAGGCAGCTAATCTATTTATAGAAACCAGCTATTTTTAGAAACTTATTTATTTCAGGCAGCTAATCTATTTATGGAAACTTATTTAATTAAGGCAGCTAATCTATTTATGGAAAACTTTCTATTTTTAGAAACTTATCTATTTTAAGCAGTAAATCTATTTTTGGAAACTTTCTATTTTTGGTAACTTTCTATTTTTGGAAACTTTCTATTTTTGGAAACTTTCTATTTTTGGAAACTTTCTATTTTTGGAAACTTTCTATTTTAGGAAACCTGCTATTTTTGGAAAGTTACTTATTATTACACACTAAGTATAATAACACATGAAATACCAGAAATACTTAATCAGATTAAACGGAATATAAGATTTAACACAGTTTAAGGTTTTAAAACAGTAAAACATGGTAAGAACACACAAAATAAGCTAAGACATGACATAAAACCAGCTATGTATTTAGTAAGCAGATACTTATTCATGTACGTATTTATGTAGCACTAGTGATTTAGAAGTAGGATTCCTCGCAGTTCGTCTTTCTCGTTCACTGGACATAAGGTACAGATTCCCGTCCTTTTAGTATGGACTTTCTTTCCTTATTAGGATTCCTTGTATGCAGCCAACTGTTTTTCCGTAATAAGTTATGAGTTTGATTGCTTATGTTTAATTAAGATTACCTATAGCCATATACATGCATTGTAAAACCCAGTATGGTAGTATCTTTAATTCGGGGACGAATTATTCTTTTTAGAGGGGAAGAATTGTAAAACCCGTATTTAAATTTTAGAAAATTAAATACGCAGTTTTAATTACATAAAACTATATGCATTTATTTAGGAAAAATAATACGTTAAGTACGCAAAATTTATTACGTTTCATAAAGACTAGAGACACACGAATATTGATCACGAAAGTATGTAAGTAAATTAAAGTTTTTTTTTTGGAAAAAGGAAAACCATATAAAGTTTACAAAAGGGACAGTTTTAAAAAAAAATGTTTAAATGGGCTTTAGGCCCGGCCAATGAAAGAAAAAAAAAGATATCGGGGTTTACCCCTTTTGTGTAGATCAGACGCAACAAACAAAAAAAAATATAATTAGGGTTTGTGCTCTATGTGGCCGCCGGCTGTAGTCAAGCATAAAGGGAGTTTCAAGTTTGATTTCGTCAGCTATTATTCATGTGTAATAATATCTCATCCTTAATCTTGAAAGGTATCACCCTTATTCCTTAAAATCTGTTATACCACGATTTTACATTTGATTAAGGCTTATAAAGAACAAATCATAGATATATATATAATAAAGAGGGTGTCGGGTGTGTCCTTCTCACGAAAACCGAGACCCTACAGTCTCGAGGTGTTTTATTCAGGCCAGTCGTGTCCCTAACAGGCTAGCGTGGTGTTCTTTGGCCCTGCCGTTAGCAGGTTACCCAAACAGGGGTGTCGGGTTTTGCTTATGCAAGGAAACCGAGACCCTACAGTCTCGGTGGGGTTTTTGTTGGTATACAGCCGAGGCCTAGTGCCTCGGTGGTGCCTTTGTTCGACCAGACACAGCCAAAATCAAAAGCAGCGGTGGTTGTTTGGGTTGCAGGGTGTTTGGTTTTGCAAACAGTGGGAATAGACACTAAGGGGTGCGTTTGGGACGGCAGAAAACATAAGGTGCGTTTGGTGTATATAAACGGGGGAAAACGTGACCAAACAGTGGGAAAACGTAGAAAAACAGTGGGAATAAGGGTAAAGTCAGTACATGGTTTTCTAAACAGAAAATAAAGGATTTTATTTCCAGATTAGCGACGGTTTGGTGACAGTATTTTCCGTCGCAGACTGTTTTTGTGACAGTTTTCTTTATAGACAGTTTAAACACTCAGCTTTTGGTCACACCTTTTTGTGACAGTTTTCTGTCGTAAAGTTCATATAGACAAATTTAATATAGTTGTTAAATTGTTTAGTGCGATCGAGATTGGGGTATCTCGGTAGGCTCGGGTTATAGTTTAAACATATAAAACGAAGAGTTTTATATTATACCTTTTAATCTAATTGTTTAATAAATGGTTAAAATATATTTTGAATGTATTAAATTAAGTAGTTCATTAATATTCTAAATGGGGATAATTTTATTAAATGAATTAAATTATCTGGGGAACTTTCTAATTTAAGAAACTTTATATTTTAAGCAGGATACTTAATACAGTTGCTATAGCGTCAGAAATATGCTTGTACCGTAATTGATAGTAGAACGATAATACATTAAAAGAATTATTATAAGATCAGATTTATCAGTTAATATACGTACAGAATTTCAGAACTATAATAAATAATTAAGAAGCCAATAAGATCAGTAAAAATTAAATAAACTAATATCAGTTAACTTATTCGTGTCCTTATTCATGTAGCTCGCGTGAAATCAGAGTAGACTTTCGGTTAGTTGATCTCGGTCAGTTACTGGACACGAGGTACGGATTTCCCGTCCTTTCAGTAAGGACTTCCTTTCTATGCATGATTAGGATTCCCCGTCTTCAGCCAAATGTTTTACCCAATATATGTTTAAGTTTATCAGTAATCATGTTAATAACTAAATAAATTGCCTGAGCATTATATACAAGCACGACCAGTTTATGTACTAGTTACGGAGGTACCGTAACCACGGCACTAGAGGCACCGGTGTCATGACTCACATGCAGGAGAGTGATATCCTGCATCGTCCCACTCAGCTCAGCTTGGCCATTTTATCAGTATTATTAGTGGGGCGTATGGATGCATCCTAGGCTTATAAGTGTTTCATGTTATCAGGGTGAATGTGGTGTGTGCTCTACATCCTTCACATTGGAGCTGATCCCTCCACCCAGCACAGTTATTTAGAGGTCACCCCTCTACAGCATGACGAGGTCACCCCTCCAGTTATTCATGCACGGTTGTTACAGCACGTGACCTATATAAGCTCTGGCAAATTAAAATACAGTAAATGCATGTTTTCTGAATTAATAGTTATATTTCAGTAACAGTATATATGAACCAGGTTTCTCAGATTTTATGCAGAGTTCTACCACATGTTACATATCAGTCTTACAGCTTCAGTATTCTATCGCCTGTTTCATTTCAGTATATTCTTATCATGCTTTATATCCGTTCACTGAGCGTTATGCTCAGCCGTAGTTCCTTTCATGTTCTAACGACAGGTACACCGGGACGCTCTTAGGATCATGAGAGCACGTGCATTTGGGATGGAAGCTATCCAGACTTCTTATTTTATGCACTTACATTATTCTGCTTATTTGGACATTGTTTAGTCCTTTCTTTCAGTATTTTATTTTTCATGTTTTGAGCTTAGGTTGGATTTACCGATGTTGATTCCGGTATTTCCGTTAAGGTCATTTAATGTTTTAGTACATTTACCTTATGCTTTGATGACACGCCATAAATACACGTAACGGTCCACTTATCCAAGTGGGGTGTTACAATTATGGTATCAGAGCACATGGTTCGACCTGTAGGCTCTAAAACTTTACCTGTGACTAGTGGGTAGTCACCAGGAACTTCCCAGATTTTGGCGATGTTATCTTTCATGTTTCTCATGGATTATTCAGTCAGTTTTCTTCATTTATCAGTTAGTTTTCTTAAAGTTTTGACTAAGTAAAAGGTTGGTACATAACTAGCCATATTTAGTCGCATGTGCTTTTAGCGAATTTTCGTTTTGGTGAGCTGACCATAGGCGCTCACCCTTGCCCGTTCAGATTTTGTATTGGTAAACCGGCCATAGGCGTTTACCCTTACTCATGACAGATTCATGTTTTCAGTCAAATATTAATTAGTGAACCAGCCATAACTGTTCACCATTATTCAGGTCAAATTTCATGCTTTTCAGTCAAATGCTATTTTGAACCGATCCATAGTTATTCACTTTTGTCATATCATGACATTTCATAAAATTTTGACAAGTATGGTTTGAACTACAGCCAACCATATTTAGTCTTAGGTTGTAAATTTCTATACATGACAGTCTTATAAAATTTTGACAAGTATGGATCGAAACAGAATCGCCCATACTTAGTCACATGCTTCCTACTATGAATACTGTGGATCAAACCATAATTATCCACATCAGTTGATGTTAAACCTCAGTTGATTATTCTTCTATGTTCTTTGAACCAGTCAAGTTTATACTCTCACGTGAGTGTCGTTTTCATGCTGACTAAGTTCATGTCTCCTTATGAGGGTTATGTTTTCAGCAAGGTGATGATGTTTTATGCTAAGATACAGAAAGGGTTACAGTTAAATCCTGTTTTTATAATAATCAGGTTTGATCTTCATCAGTCATGTCTTCATGCTGACATTTGTTGAAAATTCTGTTTAAGCATATTCTTGAAACTCTATACAACCAGCATTAAGTCTACGCAGAAATTATCACCCTATCATGACTAACCATTTCAGTTCAGTTTGGTAACCAGTTAAATCAATTTAATCCTTGATCATGTCACACAAGTGACACCAGTATTGATCATTCCATAAAATTTCCACCAGTGCCCCGTATAGTCTTCCATATGTACCCCATGTACAGTGCCTCAGTTATACTTCATGGACAGTATTTCATGAGTACTCCACGTATAGTGCCTCAGATATGTTCCATGTGCAGTATTCAGTTTGTACTTCATGTACAGTAGTCGGGATGTACTCCAGGTACCCTACTCCATGGATATTGCTAATCGATCCTCAACCATCTCAGGCGTTGCCACTTGTCGATATTTTACCAGGTGCTGATGCTGCTCGTGAGTTGAATATTTTACCAGATGCTGATGTTGCGAACACTTTGAAGACCTCAAAATTGCTGATGCTGCTGATACTTTGGAGATTTCTCAAGATGCTGATGCTGATGCTGCTATACTATAAAGACACCGCAGAGCAAGGACGAAAACTATAAATTTGAACTTTATGTCAAGAATAAATTTCAACCATCAGACACTACCATTCCACTCCATACTTTTACCTTCTCAGTTAGATGTCACACTTTACTCAGCCAACCGTTCATTCAGAAGAGTGGGAACCGGAACTCAGTCGGCCACTCAGCAGAATATTTACATGAATCACGGTCATGATAATGACCGTCATAAAGCGACAGACAAAGCAGTAGTGACAACCACCGTGCTTAAAATTAATCAGTCAGTAACCATCGGAACTCCGAAACGGACGTGGCCAGAAATACAAAGGCCAGCAGTCTAACCGGTCCGCCAATCCTAGCAGTTACCAAAATTTTCAGCCTTGTTCAGATTTACCTACTAAAACACATGTCAAGTCATCACTCAAGACATAGGTCGCATATATCATTTCGGAAGACACATTTCAGGACCCTAGTTACGATACACGTCATACGAATCTTTTATAAAAATACGAGTCAGAACTCATAACTCCAGTATGTTCTAAACCAGGCCCTCAGAAATTTAGGGTACCTTTCAGAAAGGGGTATACCCGTTCTATTATGCCATGCATGAAGCAGATCATTAAAATTCAGTCACCACCACTGGAGTATTATTCAGGTTAAACACGCAGTATTCACTCTGTGAGGTTACAGACGAACACATTCAGTGGAAAGTCGCCATGTTTACTTCACGTATTCCTATGTCAGCTTTATCTTAAATCAGGTGGTCACTTGCCTCTCAGCCAGAAAGGACTCAACAGTATCACCATATTTATTAAAGTTTTATTGTCAGTTAACGATGAGATCCGTCTTACCAACCCTGAACATATTCATTTTACTCCTGCCAGAAAAATCAGTACAAATTGTTCCAGCTTTACGAGCACATGAATTATTATCCTTTAGTTGCGAAGAACTCTGGTCACCATTCATGATACGAATTCTAAAATTCCTTAAACTCATGATCAAAAGATTATCCCAAAGTTTACAGATGTAATTACAGAAGGTTTTCCAGAAATTCATTCCTGACTACAAGACATAATTTAACATCGAGTTTGTCTCAAGAACGGAACCTGTCTTCAAAACTCTTTATTGCAAGGTTTAAGCTAAGTTAAAGAGTTGCAGCATTTGTTGCAATAGTTACCGGAACGAGGCCTTATTCACCCTAGCGCACCACCAGGAAGTGCACCGCTTATGTCTATCAGGAAGAAGGCCGGTATCATGAAGTCATATATCAACCACTAAAGATTTTTACAAGATCACCATTCTTAATCAATGTTCATTCCATAAATAGCAGGTTTGTCTGACCTGCTACGATGTCTTAAATATTTCCCAGAACAATTCGCGACCCTGCCACTAAAAGTGGTGAGAAAAGAACATGATGTTTTTCAGATTTCTGTTGAACACGTCGCAGTCTCTATAAATTTTGACTTATATGTCTGGGCTCCCTAATGCCCCAACTATAGTATGAAATTTATGAATAAATTTTCTTTTACGACTTCGTAGACAAAATCGTCAGTATATTCATTGATCACATTCTGATATGCCTAATACTAGAGAAGAACACGAGACTCATCTTCTCACAATTGTGTCGAATCTTCAATAGGAGTTATTTTTATACACAACTTTCCAGATATAAATCTCACTTGAACAAAGTGGCAGTTCTGAGCCACCACATCTCAACGGCAAGAAATTTCAGACAATCCTGCGCAGGTGAAGGCCATCACCTGATGGTCCCGACTGACGCCTGTGAACGAAGTACAATATTCTAGAACTCAATTGACTACTACCGCATAAATTGCCGATAATTCTCACTAAAAATGTTTTATGACTATTCAACCAGATTTCCACCAGAATGTTCCATAATCCCAGACAAAACTTTAATAGAATCCGCATCACACATTAATGAAGCTATGTTCATATCTAGATGCCTGACCTACTGCAGGTTCAAGATAGAACGCCGTCATGTTAGTGAGTTACTACAACCCTTAGAAATTTCTGAACAGAAGTGAGACGAAATTCCATGAAATTGTTATCAGCTACCACAGGCTCAGAGAAAGTATGATACTATCTAAGTTATCGTCAACCATGTAATCAGCCTGCGCGTTTCTTTCATCCGAAAGGATCACGCAGTAGCAGATCTGCAGAAAATTTTGAAATTCAGCAGTAAATCGTATGAATTCAAGGCATTCCATCGACCATCATATCAAACATAATTCCTGTTCATGATCACGTGTATGTTTACGTCCACTTTACGCTCATGTTTATTTCACTTCCACGATTACGTCTCATTCGTAGTATGATGCTGTTACAGTTCATGTCTTGTGCTATCTCATGATTTAAACTCACGCTAGCGTTCATAACATTGTTCACGTTCAAGTTCGTGTGCATTTTCACGATACACGTTTCTCAGTTTATTACCGAATACGGTTACAGAAAGCTTGAGAGACCAGACTCAAGTTTAGCACAACTATTCCATAACCAGGCAGACGTTTCACATCTCAGGCCGTATCGTTTGGCATTCATTCCTCAGTCAGCATACGCTCATGATATGTTCTAGTATCACGTTCACAGTATGATTCACTTATCATATTCTAATTCCATGCCAGCACTCATCCTATAATTATGAACCGCGTTCACAATTGCTCACGTATCACGTTCTCAATTATTCACGTAGTTCGTCCCTATATATTTCAGCAGCTTGCTCTGATATGTAAATGTTATATTTCAGGATATTTATACGTACCATTCCATGTATCCACATGCTATAGCTTGTTCATTCTATCAGATTCAGAAAATCCATCTTAAGTATGGAATCAAGAACTATTCAGTATTCATCAGGACAGGGTCATCAGGACCAAGATTTTCATTGTGTTTAGACCTTTGAAGGAATCGTTTCGAGCGGGAAGCCACTCGAAACGGAGGAGTCCATCCGGACCTCTCATCCTTTTCTTCAATAAATCCAGTTAAGTTCTTTCATTCAGGTTACGTTCCATGTCCTCTTCAGCCATGTCACGTTGCATGATCACTTTAGTCATGTCTGTTTATACCTATCAACAGCATTATGTCTTAATTAGAAGACGAATTATCCTTCAGCTTATTTTCTTTTTAGTTTACGTGTTCTTTCAGTTCTTATAACTTCATCAGCTTATTACCTTTAATTCGAGGACGAATTTCTCCTTTTTAGAGGGGAAGAATTGTAAAACCCAGTATGGTAGTATCTTTAATTCGGGGACGAATTATTCTTTTTAGAGGGGAAGAATTGTAAAACCCGTATCTAAATTTTAGAAAATTAAATACGCAGTTTTAATTACATAAAACTATATGCATTTATTTAGGAAAAATAATACGTTAAGTACGCAAAATTTATTACGTTTCATAAAGACTAGAGACACGCGAATATTGATCACGAAAGTATGTAAGTAAATTAAAGTTTTTTTTTAGAAAAAGGAAAACCATATAAAGTTTACAAAAGGGACAGTTTTAAAAAAAATGTTTAAATGGGCTTTAGGCCCGGCCAATGAAAGAAAAAAAAAGATATCGGGGTTTACCCCTTTTGTGTAGAACAGACGCAACAAACCAAAAAAAATATAATTAGGGTTTGTGCTCTATGTGGCCGCCGGCTGTAGTCAAGCATAAAGGGAGTTTCAAGTTTGATTTCGTCAGCTATTATTCATGTGTAATAATATCTCATCCTTAATCTTGAAAGGTATCACCCTTATTCCTTAAAATCTGTTATACCACGATTTTACATTTGATTAAGGCTTATAAAGAACAAATCATAGATATATATATAATAAAGAGGGTGTCGGGTGTGTCCTTCTCACGAAAACCGAGACCCTACAGTCTCGGGGTGTTTTATTCAGGCCAGTCGTGTCCCTAACAGGCTAGCGTGGTGTTCTTTGGCCCTGCCGTGAGCAGGTTACCCAAACAGGGGTGTCGGGTTTTGCTTATGCAAGGAAACCGAGACCCTACAGTCTCGGTGGGGTTTTTTGTTGGTATACAGCCGAGGCCTAGTGCCTCGGTGGTGCCTTTGTTCGACCAGACACAGCCAAAATCAAAAGCAGGGGTGGTTGTTTGGGTTGCAGGGTGTTTGGTTTTGCAAACAGTGGGAATAGACACTAAGGGGTGCGTTTGGGACGGCAGAAAACATAAGGGTGCGTTTGGTGTATATAAACGGGGGGAAAACGTGACCAAACAGTGGGAAAATGTAGAAAAACAGTGGGAATAAGGGTAAAGTCAGTACCTGGTTTTCTAAACAGAAAATAAAGGATTTTATTTCCAGATTAGCGACGGTTTGGTGACAGTATTTTCCGTCGCAGACTGTTTTTGTGACAGTTTTCTTTATAGACAGTTTAAACACTCAGCTTTTGGTCACACCTTTTTGTGACAGTTTTTCTGTCGTAAAGTTCATATAGACAGATTTAATATAGTTGTTAAATTGTTTAGTGCGACCGAGATTGGGGTATCTCGGTAGGCTCGGGTTATAGTTTAAACATATAAAACAAAGAGTTTTATATTATACCTTTTAATAAATGGTTAAAATATATTCTGAATGTATTAAATTAAGTAGTTCTTTAATATTCTAAATGGGTATAATTTTATTAAATGAATTAAATTATCTGGGGAACTTTCTAATTTAAGAAACTTTATATTTTAAGCATGATACTTAATACAGTTGCTATAGCGTCAGAAATATGCTTGTACCGTAATTGATAGTAGAACGATATTACATTAAAAGAATTATTATAAGATCAGATTTATCAGTTAATATACGTACAGAATTTCAGAAATATAATAAATAATTAAGAAGCCAATAAGATCAGTAAAAATTAAATAAACTAATATCAGTTAACTTATTCGTGTCCATATTCATGTAACTCGCGTGAAATCAGAGTAGACTTTCGGTTAGTTGATCTCGGTCAGTTACTGGACACGAGGTACGGATTTCCCGTCCTTTCAGTAAGGACTTCCTTTCTATGCATGATTAGGATTCCCCGTCTTCAGCCAAATGTTTTCCCCAGTATATGTTTAAGTTTATCAGTAATCATGTTAATAACTAAATAAATTGCCTGAGCATTATATACAAGCACGACCAGTTTATGTACTAGTTACGGAGGTACCGTAACCACGACACTAGAGGCACCGGTGTCATGACTCACATGCAGGAGAGTGATATCCTGCATCGTCCCACTCAGCTCAGCTTGGCCATTTTATCAGTATTATTAGTGGGGCGTATGGATGCATCCTAGGCTTATAAGTGTTTCATGTTATCAGGGTGAATGTGGTGTGTGCTCTACATCCTTCACATTGGAGCTGATCCCTCCACCCAGCACAATTATTTAGAGGTCACCCCTCTACAGCATGACGAGGTCACCCCTCCAGTTATTCATGCACGGTTGTTACAGCACGTGACCTATATAAGCTCTGGCAAATTAAAATACAGTAAATGCATGTTTTCTGAATTAATAGTTATATTTCAGTATCAGTATATATGAACCAGGTTTCTCAGATTTTATGCAGAGTTCTACCACATGTTACATATCAGTCTTACAGCTTCAGTATTCTATCGCCTGTTTCATTTCAGTATATTCTTATCATGCTTTATATCCGTTCACTGAGCGTTATGCTCAGCCATAGTTCCTTTCATGTTCTAACGGCAGGTACACCGGGACGCTCTTAGGATCCTGAGAGCACGTGCATTTGGGATGGAATCTATCCAGACTTCTTATTTTATGCACTTACATTATTCTGCTTATTTGGACATTGTTTAGTCCTTTCTTTCAGTATTTTATTTTTCATGTTTTGAGCTTAGGTTGGATTTACCGATGTTGATTCCGGTATTTCCGTTAAGGTCATTTAATGTTTTAGTACATTTACCTTATGCTTTGATGACACGCCATAAATACACGTAACGGTCTACTTATCCAAGTGGGGTGTTACATGCATGACCAGTTTCACCTAGTTATGGAGGTACCATAACCATAACATTAGAGGCACTGATGTTATGACTTCACCACGGTGGAGTGATTGCTCGTGGCATCCCTTCAGCTTTTGGCCATTTATTTATATTTATCATGTGGGGCGTATGGGTGCATCCTAGTTACATGTTTTATTCAGGATTACATGGTGAATGTGGTGTGTGCCTTGCATCCTTCACAAGGAGCTGATCCCTCCTACCCAAAAACCAGTATATTAAATTAGCGGCAGCCCCTCTAATTTACATGAGGTCACCCCTCCAATTATTCATGCACGGTGGATTTTCATGACCTATATTGGCTAATGGTAAAATATGACAAACAGTTTTTATAAGATAAACATAAGACTTTCAAACTATAAAACCAGTTTTATTAAGACTTAACCAGGTTACTCGGGACTTAGTTTCTTCTGCTGTTATTATGTTATTTGCTTATCCTATTCATGCTTTATTGTACATCCGTGCACTGAGCGTATTTGCTCAGTCGTTTTCCTTTTCTATGTTCCCAAAACGGCAGGTACTCAGGGATGCTCGTAGACACTAAGAGTACGTGCATATGGACTGGAAGCTGTCTAGCCTTCTTTACATTATGCATTTCCTTTCTTTTGATACTTATGCTTTGGACATTGTTTAGTCATTTCCATTATTATACTATGTTTGTGTGTGATGAGGTTTACTTTTGGACTACCGATGTTTGATTCCGGTATTTTCCTTTTTATGGTCAAGTAATGTTTAGACATTTTACCTTGTATGCTTTGATGACATGCCATACTTACTGTGATATTTCCATTTCCAAAATGGGGTGTTACAGGTCACGAGGTAGGTCATCAAAAATAATAAGATCACTTAAAGAAGTGTCATCATCGTAATCATCAAAGATTGGTGGATCAAAAGTGCGTGGATCAAAAGGTGGGTCGTCTAAACCGAAGATAGTGTGATCACTTAAAGAAGTGTCATCACTATAAGTATCGTAAATAGGAGTTTCAAAAATTTGAGACTCTAAGGGAAGGGATGAAGTTATCACAAAATCATTTTGATTAGACTTTTTAATTCCAAAAGGATTAATAAAAATCTCTTCATTATCATAATTAAGAACACCAATCATATTGGACAATTCTTTTCCATTTGATTTAGTTGTGATTTTTCCCATTTTAAAAACTTGTTCATCCCTAACCCTAAGAATTAACTCCCCTTCGGCCACATCAACTAATGCTTTTCCGAATCTTAAGAATGGTCTACCAAGTATTAACGGAATACGAGGATCCATCTCATAGTCGACGACGACAAAGTCCACGGGGAAAGTGAATGTACCAACCCAAAAAAACGTCTTCGGCAATACCAAAAAGGTATGCGAGAGTTCTATTAGCTAACTCGAGAGTCATGTGAGTCGGTACAAGGTCGGGTAATGATAATTGTTTCCATACCGAGAGTGGAATAAGATTGATGCTAGCACCGAGATCCGCTAAATCCATACAATCATCAATTTGAGGAAACGAGCAAGGTAACACGACTTGTACGGGATCTCCTAGCTTTTCGGGAAGCTCTTTGAGAAGAATCACGAAACAATTCTCATTTAAACAAGTGTTAACGAGCTCTAACATTTTATCTTTCTTATTGAGCAAATCTTTAAACATTTTCACAAATTTAGGCATTTGATCAAGTGCTTCAATAAGTCTAATGTTAACATTCACTTGGGAAATTAATACTTGGCTTTTACCCCAAGTATAAAATCTTATCTTCCGAATCCTTTCGAATTGATTACCGGTCTAGAGTGCGACTCAGTTGTCTTTTGGTGAACAAGAGAATGGTTTGGTTGATTATCTATTTTAAACTAATAGCAAATAAGTAAGTGTCGTTGAGTAAAGTAGAAGTTTAAAGATTAGTACTAAAATGACGAGTTAAAAAAATTAAATGCTTGAAAACTTAAAGACTAGATTAGGAAAAATACTTGAACACTTAATAAAACTAACACTTGGAAACTTTGTAAAAACAAGAAATTCAAACCATCGGAAAACGAAATCGAAACATGATCGGAATGTTTGATCGGAAAGTGCAATCGGAATATATGGAAAACAAGCTAATCGGAATATTGGAAATGTGACCGATCGGAATACTGAAAAAAGTCCAGATCGGAATATATTCCGATCTGTTGATCGGAATGTTTACAATTCGCACCGTCGGAATATTAAACAAAGGGTCCAAATCGGAATGTTTCAAAAGGGCCACAATCGGAATATTGATGATAAGTACTAATCGGAATGCTTAATAAAACATCCGATTGGAAAGAGCCAAAAATGGTCCTGATCGGAATGTGACAATAAGACCCAATCGGAATGATGCAGAACAAGCCAAATCGGAATATGGTAAACCCTATTCCGATCCAAGGTGATCGGAATATAGGTGCTTTAATCGGAAACCACAAACCCTTTTCCGATCTGGTGATCGGAAAGAGGGTGTGGGTGCTTGGTCGGAATAAGCCGATCGGAAAGGGGTTTAGACCCTTTCTGATTTAGGTGGAATTCGAAATAAGCAAAAGCAATAAGCTACTTATGATAAGCTATCACCAAAACTAGCACGAATCCAAAGTGAAATATACTAAATAAGCACAATCCACAACTTATCCAAACTCAAAATAAGCAAACTTTTAAATCAAACAATTAAAAGATGAACTTTTTAAGAAAACTTTTAAAAAGTAAATAAGCTAATCACGTAAATAAGCCAATAAGCACAAGAATCTTAAAGCTTAATCAAATGAAAGCTTATGTAGGAACAAAAAGATTAACTTTTTAAGCACAAAACCATTAAGATCAACACGGATTTAATGTGATTCGCACCAAAATCAATCTAAAAATCAAAGAAAGGTAGAATGAGATTAAGGATTAAAAGCTTAACTAGAACTTGATTAATGAAATAAGCAATACACAAATGTTTAATCTTGAAAGATTAAAAGGAAGAAAGATGAAAACTTAGTGAGAGAAAGTTTAGAACTTTCTCTCTCTAAAACTAGAAAGAAAAGCGAAAAATGAAAAACTTAATGAAAGTCCCTTATCAATGCGAGAAACCCTAATCTTAACTTAATCAACACAAGGTATTACTTTTCAAACGTAATCTTATTATTGTATAATAAAGAATTACAAGTGTTATGGATAACACCGTTTGATGACAATGTGTTGTGCACACTTTGAACAACAATAACCTTAACTTATGAATACAGTTGTAGCTGTTTGATTCACTAAGTTACACGCACTAATGATCTTAATATTGCAAAGTGTTAAATCTTAATGCTAGGTTACACATCCTATTTATAGTGTTACGAGTTTGACTTGAACAGTACTTGATGTCGACTACACAACTTTTACAAGTTCCCACATCAGTCACATGATGTCCTTCTATTCTTGGTAGTCTTCCATTATGCTTTAAGGAACAGTTGTCCAAAACAGTTTCCTTATTCTTCATATTCTCGAACACACAAATGGCATGTCCAAAGTGTGCTGAGAGTTATCAGGGTATTGCCACCCCTGTTAACTCTCAACCCCTCAGAGTCCCTAATACATCTTGGCTGTTATCCATCACAGCCAAGGAGTATGTCTTCAGGTAATCTTCGACTTCCCTGACAATGTCTCTGACATGGACTCCTCTGAGGTTGCTCACAGAGATTCGGATCTCTGTGAGTCTTGTGAAACTTGCCTGCCTCCTAGGCACAGGCAAGGGACTATCTATCAGCCTAATTATGTTTAAATCAATGAACAGGGAATCTAACAAGTTTAGATTCCCAACAATCTCCCCCTATTTAAACATAAATAGTGCTAGATCTAACTAAGTTAAGGTAAGTGAGTTTAACAGCTTCTTCTTACACATAACAGATCTAAACAAACATACCTCATGATTTTATTAAGACTTAAAGAAAAATTACAAGTTCATTACATAAGTTAAATAAAAGATGAAGGTAAAAGGGCTGATACTTTCTTCAATAGTCATCATTCTTGATTCTTTCTTCAGCTTCGGCCACATCTAATCTGTTATCAATTTCATCCTGCAAAGTCTTTGCAAACTTCTTGGAATACTCAGAGTTGATCTTGAGACACTTCTTGTGACAGAGCAGCTGAATAGTTGAAGCCAGGCATAGCTCATCTTCCCTCTGAAAAGCATATTGGCAGGCTTTGTTCATAAACGCCATTCCTCTTTCAGGTACTGAGTAAGTCTGACCATCAACAGGGCCAACTATACCATTAGGAAGGATCAGATCCCTGTGCATGCCATCCACACGAACATCTTCAGTAACAAAAGTTTCATCAATGATTTGGGAAATTCTTCTTCTTTTGTTGCCTGTCTTTGGGGGTCCTTGTTCGAAAAGCTGTGGTGGGGGATCAATCTTTAGTTTGGCAGCTGTTTCCTTGATCCAGTTAAACTTAGCCTTAAGAGTTTTAAGCAGAAGGAAATTCGCCTGTCCAGTCTTTTTGGCAGCTAAGGCTTCGAGTTCAAACCATTCTGATAACCCAAGTGTTTTTAACCTGAAGTCGTCAAACACATCCATATTCCCTGTTTGATTATCCCTCCATAAGATCATCTGTGGAGTATTTGTGGACTTGCGAATGGTGTATCTGAACTTGGTTATCTTGCCAGCAGCATACCTGTTGTTTACGCAGGCATCATAGTCAGTTTTGACTTTCTTTAGGGCCTCAGCGCGTTTAAGTTCCATTTCCCTCAACCTTTGTTTTTGTTTTTCTTTTTCAGGAGGTGACATCTTCCTCAGAGTGGCTTCATTTAATTCTTTGGCTGCCTTGAGCTCACTCAGTCTTTTGAATTCTTCAGCCTGTTGCTCTATTTCTTCAGGCGTTAGAGGTCTCTCATCAGAAGGTGTAAAGGTTGAAAATTGGGAAAGGTCTGTTGTGGATCCTCCTGTCTCTAGCATCGCAGCTATCTTCTTAAGTTTAGTGTCAGTATCGACTAACACTATCTCTTTACCTTTCTTTGAGACAGAGGACTCCACACTTATGTTTTTCAAGTCATCAGCTCTTTTGAGGAACGCTGTCTGAGCCTGATCTTGAATAGATTTTGGTAGGGAGCTCACAGTGAATTTAAGCTTCTTGGCTGCTGGTTCATCCTCATCCTCAGGTTTGCTGATGTTAACTAGGATCATGGATTTAGATGAGTCAACGCCATCTTGTGCCTGTTGCTCCCCCTGAGTCTGATCCTCATTATCAGGTACTATAACTGGTTCGATGACTTGAAGAGGAACAGGTGTTGTTGAAGGATTGGCTGAAGATGAGGCTTGTTCAGCAGATGCAAGGCTGAGTGTATTTTTCTTCTCCCCCTCACGTTCATCCTTACTTCGCTTATGTTTGGATGAACGTGCCTGAAATCTTCTTGCAATCTGCTCCACAGAGGTAGCCATGGCACGCTGTCTTTTTCTGGATGCCCTGGCAATCTTCAGCAATAAGTTGGCATTAGCATTGGTATTTGCCTGAACTCTCCTGACAATAAAACCAGCATGGTTGTATTGCCTGTTGCGCACTGCATTGAAGTGCCTGTTAATGACGGTTTCTTGTTCTTGGAACAATGCAGGGACAACGGAGTCAATGGCATTCTTGATTCTCGTCGAGAGATGACTTAGTCCTTGAGCCACACCTTTTCTTGTACCCTCCTGAATAGGCTCAGTGACAGCCTCAGTCACAGCCTTCTTTATTATACCTGGAAAGGTGACAGTAAAATTGTGCATCTCTGACTTGATTACATCCAACTTTCTTGACAAGCGCTCAATATCAGACTGATGGTGTACAGGCTGAAGATTCTTGATATTGAGGCTTTGTTGAGCAAAATCATCCTCCCTTGGAAATAAGTCGAAGTTAGTCTGAGAAGGATGATCAAACAAAAGGAATTCAGCTGTTGGATCATATATGGGTCTTTGGAGGACTGTTGTTGCAGATGTAGCAGAGTTTTGTGTGTCAACAGCTTCCTTAAGAGGAGAAGTCTGGTTATCTTCTTTAGGAGGAGAGACTGACAGCTGGTCATCCTCATCTTCTTCCTCTTCCTCATCAAACATTCCCTCAGGGAATTCATCCTCAGGCATGGGTGTAAACTCAGCGACATAATCTTCAACAGACAGCATTTCTTCATCAGCATTGAGCACAAGTTCTTCTTCAATCTGAATGTCCTGAGTAATTGTTTCAGCCTCCTTTTCATGTACCTGAGGATCTTTGACTGGCTGTACAATTTCAGCCTGCAAGGTTGTTGAAATTAGTAACAGGGAAAATATTAAGTGAATGGTCGCCATTTCGCTGTCCCAGAGAGGCTGAGGGTGATTACTCAGCCACTCCAAAGGATAAATCCTTGGGATTCTTTTAAGTGTGAATGAAGTGTGGTTAATGGTCGCCATTCGCTGCCCCTAGGAAAGCTGAGTGTGATTATTCAGCCCCCCCAAAAGGTAAAACCTTTGGGACTCTTTTAAGAGTGAAACATATGTTGTTGTTGGTCGCCTGTTACGCTGCCCCTAGGAAAGCTGAGGGTGATGATTCAGCTCCCCCTGAAAGGATAAATCCTTTGGGACTCTTTTAATGAGGGAACCAAGAGGCTGTGTGAAGTACAGCCATCAAGGTTGAGACATTCATGTATTCAGGTTGTTGTTAGCCTGAATACTGTCTAGAGGGTTCAGGGTCATCGGGGTGCTTTATAAACACAAATGAATCACTCCCTGGTGCAAAGACAGAGTGTACAGAAGTCTTAAGGAATTCTAAGTGAAATGACAGACTTCTATGGGTCGAGGATTACCCTAACTTCACCACTCTCTCCTACAGATAAATGAGAGTGGTTGCTTGTGAGCCTCTAAAAATGTACACTGATTACCTGTGAGATATCAGCTTGGTTTGGCTGGTTTCCTGTAGTCTCTGCTGACCTAGAGACACTAGACGCCTGTTGTTTGTCAGCCAAAGATTCTGTATCCACAAGAGTATCTGGACCAGAGGCGGTTTCAATCTCCTTTTCCTTGGCCTTGCTAACAGCTTTAGGTTGAGAAGAAGAGGGGATTTTCTTCTTCTTTGGCTGTTGGCCAGAAGAAGCCTTGGACTTGGTAGTGTGCTGCCCAGAGGTCAAAGACGTAGACTTGCCAGCGACACTAGAAGTATTCACCTTCTCAGAGGAAGGGAGCAAGGGCTTCTCAGCGTTGGGTACCTGATTAGCAACGTTCAGCATGTGAGCGGTCACAGGGAAATCCTCAGCTCCTATCTCCTTGTAAATGGCGCCTGTAATGCGATAGGGCTTCAGGGCTGTCAAGGCCTTGTTATGGTAGTTTTCTCCCAGCAAACTCTCAAAGATCAGGGACAAATAACGCACATAGCAGATGTTCTTTTCCCTGACCTGATTCCTTCCTTTAAGTTGTTCTACTAGGTTAGAGAAAAGAAGGCTTCCAACGTCAACATCAGCTCCCCAAATTAATCCATAAGCAATAGTCTGATGTTTGAACGACATTTGATCTTGGGATCCCTGCATGCCTCCCAGGGACTTCACAATGTGGGTGAAGAGGACACGCCACATAGGAGAAAAATACTTGATCTTCAGAGGTGCTTTAGCAAGGATGTCAGCTGGTGTGAGGGCAGGGTTAATGTCGTGACAGGGATTGAGTGTGGCCAATGCTTCCTTGACAGCCTTTTTGTCAACTGTCTTCAAGCACTCATCTCCATGTTTAAGTCCGGCCACACTGGCAAAATCAGCAAGGGAAAAGGCAAAAGGATGTTCATTGCAAGAAAGGCTAAAGGTAATGGTGTCTTCTTCAACTTCGGCAGAATACCAAAATTCCCTAAGGTATTCTTGGTAAAAGGTGGAAGGAGATTTGGTGAAGGCTTCGTTTAGGTCACAGTTTTGCATGAAGTTTACCAGATCCGAGTAGGTGTTGTTGGGTGCCTTGATCCATCCAATAGCGTTATTTGAGGCGATGATGCTCTCGTTGATCTCGAAGTTCACATTGGAGGCTTTTGGTACGGGAAACGCCATTGATGTAAGGTTGAAGGTGAATGAAAATGGCGGATGGTTGAGAGAGATAAGAGTTTTAGAGAGAGAAAAAGATTTTGAGAATGGTGGTGGGTGAGAAGAGAAAGAAGACAATATATAATCAAATATGAGTGAACAGTTATTCAACCGTATTAAATGCAAAAAGCGAAAATAACTGCTCAAGTGGGTCCCATTGACCTTTCAAAAAATTTGTCTCCTCGTTATCCGAAACTTAAATGATTAAAAAATGTGAGAATGTTTTTCGCATTTACTTGGAACGCAACTACCTAGTTACATGTGAAAAACATTTAATAAAACATTTAATATAGAATCAATCATTTAATGAACACATTTAATATCAAACCACAGGCTTTGAAATATTGAGCATCCCTAGCTCAGCAACTAGCCTGTTGAACGTAGGTTCAGCCAAAGGCTTTGTAAAGATATCAGCTAGTTGCAGCTCTGTGGGAACAAAATGCAGCTCAATATCTCCCTTCATAATATGATCCCTGATAAAATGATACCTGATATCAATGTGTTTGGTACGAGAGTGAAGAACAGGGTTGTTGGATATGGCAATGGCGCTGGTGTTGTCACAAAAGATTGGCACTTTGTCATACAAGATTTCATAGTCAGCCAATTGACTTTTCATCCAGAGCACCTGAGCACAACAGCTGGCTGCAGCGACATATTCAGCTTCAGCTGAAGACATAGCCACAGAGTTTTGCTTCTTAGCACTCCATCCAACCAATTTTCCTCCTAGGATTTGACAGCTGCCTGAAGTACTTTTCCTGTCAATACAGCATCCAGCATAATCTGAATCTGAATAGGCCTTGAGATCAAAGCCTGATTCCTTTGGATACCAGAGTCCTAGGGAAGATGTTCCTTTGAGATACCTGAAAATTCTCTTAACAGCCACTAGATGGGATTCTTTTGGGTTAGCTTGGTACCTTGCACAGAGACATGTGGAGAATTGGATGTCTGGACGACTGGCTGTTAAATACATCAGTGACCCAATCATGCCTCTATATAAAGTCTCATTGACAGAGACCCCTGACTCATCAGGGCCCAAGTCGTTGGGTGGAAGCATGGGGCATTTCACTGAAGCACAATCAGCCAAGTCATATTTTTTAAGTAAATCCTTAACATACTTTTCTTGACAAATAGAAATTCCCTTAGGACATTGTTTAATTTGAAAACCCAAAAAGTAAGTTAATTCACCCATCATGCTCATCTCATATTTCTTGGTCATTAATTTAGCAAAGCGTTTACTAAGATTGACATTTGTTGACCCAAAGATGATATCATCCACATAAATCTGCACAATGATGAAATCACTCTTGTCCTTGAAGGTAAAGAGTGTTTTATCAATAGAACCCCTGACAAATTTGTTTTCAGATAAGAAATTTGAAAGAGTTTCATACCATGCTCTTGGAGCTTGTTTCAGACCATACATTGCTTTGTGAAGTCTGTACACATGGTTGGGAAACTCGCTGCTCTCAAATCCTTCAGGTTGAGCAACATACACTTCCTCAGCCAAATCACCATTGAGGAAGGCACTCTTTACATCCATCTGAAAGACAGTGATGTTCATATAGGCAGCATAAGCTAGAAAGATTCTGATGGCTTCAAGTCTAGCAACAGGTGCAAAAGTTTCATCATAATCAATTCCTTCAGTCTGAGAGTATCCCTGTGCTACCAATCTTGCCTTGTTCCTGATGATGTTCCCAATTTCATCCATCTTGTTTCTATAGATCCATCTAGTGCCTGTGATATTCTTTCCAGGTGGAGCTGGCACTAGTGTCCAAACCTTGTTCCTTTTGAACTGATTGATTTCTTCTTGCATAGCAGCTACCCATCCATCTTCTGTCAGAGCCTCAGCAACTCTTTTAGGTTCAATTTGAGAAAGGAATTCAGCAAATAGACATTCATTGGCTGAGGCTGACTCAGAGTCTTGGATTCGCTGTCTGGTTGTGACCCCTGCATTTGGTTCCCCAATAATGTTGACAAGAAGAATGTGTTGATCTCTTGACCACTTATTTTGAGGAGCTGGAGTTTCAAGAACAGGGGTACTTGAAGGCACAGCTGGAACAATTTGAATCTCATCCTGCTGAATAGGAGGGCTTTCTTTAAAAACTACTTCAGTGTCTGATTCTTCTTCAGCCACATCAAGGGAAGCAATTTCATTATCAGCAGGAGCAACTTCAGAGTTTTGAAGAATTGGTGAGTCATTAATATCATGAGAAGGACCATCAGAGATTTGAGGTTCTTCTTCATCAAGTCCCTGAGAGGTAGGAACTTCAATGTTGTGAGTAGACAGAGGATCAAAAGCAGGAACATAAGGAGTGAGAGTGTTGGAGTGGTGATGACTGGTAGGTCTGGGTTCTGTGAACTCATCACTTGGGAAAGAAATATTTTCATTGAAATCTACTTCATCACCCTCTGTTCCTGTTCTCTGTATGACTTCATCATCTTCATTGAATCTGACATGGAAAGTTTCTTCTACTTCTTGTCTTCTGATGTTGAATACTCTGAAGGCTTTGGCTGTTGGAGAGTATCCCAAAAAGAATCCATCATCAGCCTTTTCATCAAACTTTCCAAGTTTATCCCTGTAGTTATAAATAAACACAGGGCATCCAAACACATGAAAATAGCTGACGTCTGGAGATCTTTTTCTGAAAACTTCATAGGAGGTTTTGCCATGTCTTTTGACAATGATTGATCTGTTTTGAGTATAGCAGGCAGTGTGTACAGCTTCTCCCCAAAATTGCTTTGGTAAGGCTGCACCATTTAACATAGTTCTTGCTGCTTCAATCAGAGTCCTGTTTCTTCTTTCAGCCACACCATTTTGTTCAGGAGTGCCAGCTGAAGAGAAGTTCTGTGAAATCCCTTTTTCATCACAAAATGATTCAAGTTGATGATTCTTGAATTCTGTACCATTATCACTTCTTAGAGCTTTGACTCTAACATCATTCATATTTTCCACCTGTCTGATGAAGGACATGATGGCATCAGCTGCATCACTTTTCCTTCTGAGGAAGAACACCCATGTATATCTTGAAAATTCATCAACTATGACCAAGGTGTATTTGTTGTGATTAATGGTTTGAGGTTTGACAGGTCCAAACAAGTCCATGTGAAGGAGATGTAAGCACTTGTCAATAGAGAATGATTGCCTAGTCTTGAATGAAGACCTGTGATGTTTTCCTTTTACACAGGCAGAACAAGTTTTGTCTTTGGAAAACATTACTGAAGGTAGACCAGCAACCAAGTTTTGAGTGGCTATCTTATTGATGTTCTTGAAGTTGAGATGAGATAGTCTTTTGTGCCACAGCCAGTTGACACTTTCAGAGGCTTTGGCAAGAAAACAATTTGAGCTGTCTTCAGAGCACACAGCCATGTTGATGACATAAACATCTCTCCTTCTAGGTGCAATCAGCACAACATCATTATTTTTGTTGAATATGGTTCCCTGAGTCTTAGTAAACAAAACCTTATAATCAGCATCACATAACTGGCTGATGCTAATAAGATTGTGCTTAAGACCATTCACATATGCAACCCTGGTAAATGTGATCCCATTGCAATTCACTGAGCCATATCCTTCTGTGTCACCTGAAGAGTTATCTCCAAACACCACTTTGGGACCTGGCTCCTTTGAGTATCTGTGCAGGTATTGTTGAATCCCTGTCATGTGTCTAGAACAGCCACTATCTAGATACCATACCGATTCCTTGAGATATTTCTGCACAGATACATAGAAACAGATTAGTTCCTATGGTGAACCCACTTTCCAGTGGGTTCCCTGAATTGCTTGTTAGCAACTCTTGTGTTCCTGAAAAACTTTTGGCGTTGGGATGGACAGTTCATAGTTTCATGGTTATAACTCCCACAGATATCACACCCAGGGAAGTCACCACACTCATCTGAGTGATGGTCTGTGAACCCACAGAATTTACAGGGAGGATAAGAATTGTAATTTCCCTGTTGTCTTTTGGAACTCTGTGGTCTGTCCCTAGAGGGTGTCTTAGTTCTTTTAGCTGCCATGTGTCTGTCATGATCTAAGGTCGAGTGGTGAGAATTTTTACAAACATTGCAATAAGGTTTGATTAATCTTTCCCCTTTGGGTTCACCTAGGACTGACTTAGGTTCATGAGAAGTAGAGCATTCAGCGGAAGGCTTAATGTGTTGTTTCAAGAGTTCTACT
Source organism: Glebionis coronaria (assembly GCA_025667525.1). NCBI lineage: Eukaryota > Viridiplantae > Streptophyta > Magnoliopsida > Asterales > Asteraceae > Glebionis > Glebionis coronaria. The sequence goes on along the minus strand of JANFOE010000721.1, from coordinate 243,433 downwards.
TCTTTCATAAGAGACAACAGGCGATCTTCAGTGGTGGGGTCAACCTTATTCACAGCCTTAGAAGAAACAGGCTTAAAAGCTACTTGTTTACCAGTTGGTTTAGCAGGCACACGAAAAACTTTAGCTGGAGGATTCTCAATATCTATCTTAAGTTCATCCTTTACAGATCTAGAAGAACTACTGGGTTCAACTCCAGAGAGTTTGGGCAAAGGTGGAAGCTCAGCCACATCTTCAGAGACAGGGTCATTAGTCAAAGAGGTGTCTGACATATGAATAGTCTCTGTAGATTTAAAGACAATGTCTTTGGGTTTGGTGATAATCCTCAGCTTTTTATGTTTAGCAGTTATATCCCTGTTTAAGTCAGCAGGCACTTCATCCCTAAGCAATTCATCTATAGTAAACCTAGCACACAGCCATTTTTCAATAACTTTGTTTAATTCAGTGACTTGGTCATTCAAAGCTATGTTTTTCAAGGTTAATCTAGCTACTTCATTTTGCAGGGATATTTTCTCTAAGTTAACCCGCCTGAGAGTATCACATTCAGCCTTAGCATTAATCATTTCAGTTTTAACAGAGTGAAACTTGTCAAGAAGGTTCTTCCTTTGTTCCTCAACAAAGTGCAAGTCAACAATGGTGTAATCAAGAACATGCTTACGTTCATCACAATCAGACATAGAAAGAAGCCTGTGTACCTTTTTCATTGTGATGTCGACCCATTGTCCTGATCTTGCATCACCTTTTCCAACAGCTGGTTCATCATCAGCTATTGCCATAAAAGCCCTGACTCTTGTGGTATCTTCTTCATCTGAAGTCAATGGTTCATCATTCCAATCATAGGTTTCAGCAACCAACCCTTTCTCAGCCTTTTTCTCACCACCTTTCTTTTTGGACATAGCTTCAATCTTCAAGTTCATCTGTTCTAACTCAGCCTTAAGTGCCTTGTACTTATTTTTGTAATCTTTCTTCTCAGTGTCTGAAGAATTGGATTGTGATGAGTTGTTATGTTGTTTGAACTTGTAGGGTTTGGATGAAGATGATGGATAAGAGGGTGAGGATGTTTTGGTGGAGGGACATTCTTTTTGAAAATGTCCAAGCTTTCCACAGGCAAAACATGTTTCTTTTGACCTGTCAGTTGGTTTGCTGGCTGATCCTACTCTTCCAGATCTTTTGTAGTATCTTCTTTGGTTGGCTAGCAATGCTCTTTCATGAAATTCTGCATTGAGGTCTGACAAGAACTCTTGGCTGCTACGAGTATCTTCTTCCATATCAGAGTCGCTGTCAATAGGATGTGTTGCAGAGATCAAAGCTTTGGAAGATGCTCCTTGAACAACAAATCTTTCAGTCTCTGATTTGTAGATAGTATCGATCAGCCCTTCTTCATAATTGTACTTTCCATAGAGCTGAGCCAGGGTATCATTTTTGATTGAGTTGTTAGCTCTCTGAGCCTGATTCATGCTCAGCCACTTTCTTGGAAGGCTGTTGACAAAGGTGGCATTGATCTCAGCTTGACCAATAGTAACATCATTCATAGCAAGGTCATTTAGAAGAATCTTCAGCCTAGTATAGGTTTGCTGAACTTTTTCACCTTCAAGAGACTTAAAGGCATTAAACTGAAGTCTGAGTGCCTGAATCTTTGTCTCTCTTGTTTTAGAGGGTCCTTCATGGCCAAGAATAAGGTCTGTCCACATCTGTTTAGCTGTGGGACATTGAATAACAGACTTCATGATATGCTTTGGAAGACAGGAAATTATGATGCTTTTGAGACGTTTATCTTGGTTTGCTAATTTCCTATCAGCAGCGGTCCATTGTTTGACAGGCTTGGGAAGAGGGTTTTCTTCAGTAGAAGTGAGTGCCATGGGGATATATGGACCATTTTCTAAAATTTCTAAGAGAAAAGGTTCAAGACCATCAAGGTATACAAGAAACTGACTCTTCCAACTGGCAAAGTCTTCTTCATCAAAGACTGGTACACTGGTTACGTGTGATCCACCTCTTGAGTCAAGAAGTTGGGGTAGATCATCGTCATTTGGTGGGGCGGTAAGTCTTGGTGAAGATGGGTTTCTGGTAGGTGAGTGTGGGCTAGAGGTTTCCGGCATGGTGGATCTTGATTATAAAACGGAGAACGATGTTTCTTGAAGGTTTTAATATCAAACACCGCTCTGATACCAATTGAAAGTCCCTTATCAATGCGAGAAACCCTAATCTTAACTTAATCAACACAAGGTATTACTTTTCAAACGTAATCTTATTATTGTATAATAAAGAATTACAAGTGTTATGGATAACACCGTTTGATGACAATGTGTTGTGCACACTTTGAACAACAATAACCTTAACTTATGAATACAGTCGTAGCTGTTTGATTCACTAAGTTACACGCACTAATGATCTTAATATTGCAAAGTGTTAAATCTTAATGCTAGGTTACACATCCTATTTATAGTGTTACGAGTTTGACTTGAACAGTACTTGATGTCGACTACACAACTTTTACAAGTTCCCACATCAGTCACATGATGTCCTTCTATTCTTGGTAGTCTTCCATTATGCTTTAAGGAACAGTTGTCCAAAACAGTTTCCTTATTCTTCATATTCTCGAACACACAAATGGCATGTCCAAAGTGTGCTGAGAGTTATCAGGGTATTGCCACCCCTGTTAACTCTCAACCCCTCAGAGTCCCTAATACATCTTGGCTGTTATCCATCACAGCCAAGGAGTATGTCTTCAGGTAATCTTCGACTTCCCTGACAATGTCTCTGACATGGACTCCTCTGAGGTTGCTCACAGAGATTCGGATCTCTGTGAGTCTTGTGAAACTTGCCTGCCTCCTAGGCACAGGCAAGGGACTATCTATCAGCCTAATTATGTTTAAATCAATGAACAGGGAATCTAACAAGTTTAGATTCCCAACACTTAAACTAAAGACTAACTCCCCTCCTAATGTGTATTAGGAGGGTATTTATAGGAAAATGGAAGGAGTGCATATGTTGCTTCTTCTTTCTTTCTTTCTTCACGTCTTCTTGACTCGATTTAATTCTTTGTCTTTTCTCGACGTCGTCTCGGGATTTGAACTTGTCTTGATAATTTTCTTCTTTAATTTAGACTCGAGTTCTTCGACTTCATTAAACTTCCGTCTCTAGACTTTTTCTTCGATAAATCTTCAGAATAGTCCTTGGACTTCCGTTCTTTTTGCGCTCTTGATCTTTTGACTTCGTCTTTTCCCGTTTTCTTTGATAAAATCCCGTGAAAGCCCGTGTTTTCTTCCAATTTAATCTTTTGGTCCTAAACACAATAAAAACACAAATCACGCATAATTCCGACTTTTACGACATAAAATACACGTTTTGGTCTTGTTATTATTGGAAATAAGTGGTAAAAGGATAAGTGTTTTCACACTTATTAAATACCCTACACTTGACCATTGCAATGCCCTCATGCAATGCATTAATTTTAAAGCACGGTTTACATTTTCCATCATAAATAACCCACCTTGGCCTTTATTAATTACTAAACATCTAAGAAAAATAAAATGATAGAAACAAGTAAAGAAATTAAAAACTTACATTGGGTTTTGGCTAACATGAACGTTTATCATCCTCAAGTTTCACGTTCCCCATACCAAGCTTAAAAACGAGATCATTGTTATTATAAGTTAGCAAACTAACACGAACTCATGTGGGCCAATTATTCACTTAGACTCCCTTATTCCTAGGTGTATCTCTTATATTTTATTTTGGTCTTGAATGATCACGAGGATGCATTGTTTGACTTATTTTGATAGTTATTTAGGCCGAAAATAAAGTGAACGATTTAATCAATAGTTAGCTAAAGGACAAAATCTTTTAAAACTGCTTCTCGGGACCTCATAAAGTTCATATCTTGGCATAACTCGCTTCGCGATTTGAGACCTTTCTCGGACCGATATTTGGCAGCGACTTCATACTTCAAATCTTTGAGAGACGTTCTTGAAATTATGGTCTTCTCTTCATAATAGGAATTTCTTCACTTGAAGTTTTGAGAGATTCATACTTGGACCACGACTTCTTCATTTTTCTCCAATCTTTATTTTGGACTTTGATATACAACGATCCGCCTCCTTTTAGGACTTGGATCTATTTATCCTCATACCTTGTTAGGGCCTTTTTGGATAGACTTCTCCATGATCTTTAGGGGAGTATTTGCTTTCCGTCGTGTGTCTCGATCCTTCATATTGATTTTCGATAAATGATTCTTCACATCACTTTTGGATCTTTAGCAACAAAATGTAGTCCTCATGCCTTGTTAGGGCCTTTTCGGACTCACCAATTTTCGCATCCCGCTTCAATAAGTTATGCCTTGGCTATGAACTCTAATCCGTACTGAGCAACTTTTAAACGATCTTGGGCTAGAAGCTAAGTAACCTTTTAAATCGTACAATCTTATTTATTGCAGATATATTTATTAACAAGCGAAGGGAGAATAGGCTTATAATTAACTCACATAAATTCACGAAAGAATACCAAACTTATAATTGACTCTATCATCTCTCGTTCTCCACAGTTTAAAATCTCAAGGAATGAGACTCGTGGATGCTTAGCCTATTAAATCAAAGTTTTGGGTTTTCGAGTCGCCTATAGTATCTTGCAAATTCTTAGACTTTTTCAAGTTTTAGAAATCGCATTTTAAAGTTCCCTTGATAAACAACTCTCTAGGATCAATTATAGGAACTTGCGAAAAGTTCTTGTTCTTAACCTGTGAGAGTTAAGACTTTCGCGTTTTATAGCTCCCTATATAAAAGCCTAGCAAAACTTGACTTAAACACGTTAAGGATACTAGCTAGAGTAAACTTAGATAAGTAAACTCGGGTTGAGTCAAAATGTTCATGACTAAGAAAAATTTAAAACCACTTTATTGAAAACTTATTCTAGTAAGGAAAGAAAATAAAAATAATAAAGGAAAATAAAACTATACAACTAGGCCAAAATAGATTAAAAATTTTGAAAAATGTCGAAAAATCAAGTTTTCCGGTTAAAATGAGGGCAAATTCATGGAAAATACCACTTACTTCGATAGAAGTCCCCTATACACTTGATATAAACATTGTCCTCAATGTTTAAGCATGTGGGAGTGAACTCCCCTACACTTATGACATTGTGCACTTTGTTTAAATCTTGCTAAGGAAAGGACAACTAAAGTGAATTCAATGTGAACATATAAAATATGAAATATTAAATCACAAGAGTTTAGGATAGAACCGGGAAGATGGGAACACGGTATCACGGTTCGTCAAAAGTCATCAAGGTGGATCTTTGAAGTTTTAATCCCTGCACAGCACAAGAAACAAGACAACAAACACATACGGGGCTCCCCCCTACACTTATTATGAAAGCAGTAAAGGATAGATCACGGGTTGCCTCCCGAGAAGCGCTTGTTTTTGTTCACCGAGTTACGAGCCTGACTCGACCCAATTTAGTTCATGGGGAACGTGGTGAGGGATGGAATCATCTCATGATAGATGTCCTCACCAAAGTACAGCTTCAAACGCTGGCCATTCACCTTGAAATTGGGCCCATTTGGCTGAGAAATCTCAATGGTCCCATATGGAAAGACTTTGGCGACGGTGAATGGACCAGACCAGCGGCTCTTCAACTTGCCAGAGAAGATCTTCAACCGAGAGTTAAAAAGTAAGACTTGATCACCAACGTGGAACTCTCGGTTCTTACTCCTTGCATCGTGGATGATCTTGGTCTTCTCCTTGTAGATCAGTGAGTTCTCGTAAGCTTCATTCCTCAGTTCATTGAGCTCGTTGAGTTGAATCTTGCGATGATCACCGGCTTTGTTGATGTCGAAGTTAGCCCACTTCAAGGCCCAGTGCGATTTATGTTCCAGCTCGATGGGGAGGTGGCATGCTTTCCCGTACACAAGACGATAAGGTGTACAACCGATCGGGGTCTTATAAGCAGTACGGAAAGCCCACAGAGCATCATCTAACTTATCGGCCCACGCGGCGCGATGCTCTCCCACGGTACGCTCCAAAATTCGCTTCAATCCAAGGTTGGATATCTCGGCTTGCCCATTGGTTTGGAGATGATAAGCGGTGGAAAGACGGTGATTGACACCATACTTAGCCATGACTCTTGCAAATTGATCATTGCAAAAATGAGTCCCGCGGTCACTGATGATAGCACGAGGAACGCCGAATCGAGCGAAAATCTGCTTTAATAAGTTCACAACCACCCTCGCATCGTTTGTAGGGAGAGCCTTGGCTTCAACCCATTTGGAAACGTAGTCAACGGCTACGAGGATGTACTTGTTCCCTTTGGAGGATGAAAATGGCCCCATAAAGTCGATGCCCCATACGTCAAAGATTTCACATTCTTGTATGAAATTTTGAGGCATCTCATCTTTATGTGTGATCTTGCCTTGGCGTTGGCAAGCATCACAATGCTTAACCATTTCGTGAGCGTCACGATAAATGGTGGGCCAATAGAATCCAAAATTAAACACTTTCTTAGCGGTGTAGTTGGGACCAAAGTGACCACCGGTGGGTCCTCTATGGCAAGCATCAAGGATTTGCAAAGCTGCCGGTCCGTCAACACAACGACGAATGATCAGATCAGCACATTGTTTGAATAGATAAGGGTCATCCCAAAAGTAAGTCTTAACATCATTCAAGAACTTCTTCTTTTGTTGGGATGTTAACCCTTTGATGAGAATACCACCCGCTAAGTAGTTTACAATGTCAGCAAACCACGGGGTGTCATCAAGATTGAGATTTATAGACATTAAGGTCTCAAGGGGGAAAGAGTCATTGATATCTTTGTTCGGATGATCCCCTTGGTATGGATCCTCAAGTCGACTCAGATGATCCGCGGCCAGGTTTTCGGCTCCCTTCTTGTCACGAATTTCATTGTTGAATTCTTGAAGGAGTAAAACCCAGCGAAGAAGTCTTGGCTTAGAGTCGTGCTTAGTCATCAAGTACTTCAACGCGGAATGGTCCGTGTATACGATTGTGGTGGATAAAACAAGATAGGGGCGAAATTTTTCAAAAGCATAGACAACAGCTAAAAGTTCTTTTTCGGTTGTCGTATAATGCAATTGAGCCCCCGTCATTGTTTTGCTAGCATAGTGGATTTGTTGGAAGTGTTTATTCACTCTTTGGCCCAAAACCGCACCAATAGCAAAGTCGCTAGCATCGCACATCAATTCAAAGGGTAGCTCCCAATTAGGGGTAACCAAGACCGGTGCCTTAGTTAGCTTATCCTTAAGAAGATTGAAGGCTTCAATACACTCTTTAGAAAAGATAGAAGGAGTATCTTTTTCCAAGAGGTGGGTCATCGGGCGAGCGATTTTAGAAAAATCCTGAATGAATCGACGATAGAAGCCCGCATGACCCAGAAAACTTCTCACACCCTTCACGGTTGAAGATGGAGGTAACTTGGCTATGACATCTACTTTAGCACGGTCGACTTCAAAACCGGCTTTAGAGATTTTGTGTCCTAGCACAATGCCTTCTTTTACCATAAAATGGCATTTTTCCCAATTCAGAACAAGGCGAGTGTCTTCGCACCGCTTAAGCATACGTTCCAAATTGGCAAGGCAAGAAAAGAAGGAATCCCCAAAGACCGAGAAATCATCCATGAAGACTTCCATGGTTTGCTCAACCATGTCATGGAAGATAGCCAAAATGCACCTTTGGAAAGTCCCAGGGGCATTGCATAAGCCAAAAGGCATCCTTTTGTAGGCAAATGTGCCATAGGGACAAGTGAATGTTGTCTTCTCTTGATCTTGGGGATCGATGGGTATTTGGAAATAACCCGAGAAACCATCAAGAAAGCAGTAATATTCATTACCCGCTAAATGTTCAAGCATTTGGTCCATAAAAGGTAGAGGGAAATGATCCTTTCTCGTGGCATCATTGAGTTTGCGGTAGTCTATACAAACTCTCCACCCAGTAACGAGACGGGTAGGAATCAACTCGTTGTTTCGATTGGGCACAACGGTGATTCCGCATTTCTTAGGCACAAAATGGACTGGACCAACCCATGGTGTATCCGAAATAGGGTAAATCATACCCGCATCAAGAAGTTTGATAACCTCTTTTTTGATGACTTCATGGATTTTAGGATTCACCCTTCGTTGGCTTTGAATTGTGGGCTTAAAGTCGTCCTCCATGAGAATTTTATGTGTGCAAAAGTGAGGATCAATTCCGCGAATATCGGAGATTTTCCAAGCGATGGCTCTTTTATGCTTCTTCAACACGGCGATAAGTCGGGATTTTTCGTCTTCTTTCAGGTCCTTTGCGATGATGACCGGTAACTTCTCGTTGTTTTCAAGAAAAACGTACTCTAGATGAGGAGGTAGGTCTTTAAGCTCAAGAGTGGGAGGATCCTCAATAGATGGTGAAACTAATGATGGATCATCATTAGTCACCTCTTTAGGAGAAGGAGGAGAAAACAGATCTTCATTGAGAAGTCTCTCAATAGTACGAATGTCTTCATCCCAATCGGTGGACAAATTATCATACTTAATATCGAGAGGACCCAAGCTAGCTTCGAAATCATCCAAGTCACTTTCTCCAAAAGGAGTCAATGTCGGAGCAATGGAGGCAACGGTCTCAACATTGGGTAGAGAAGAAAGAGTACTTTTGCAAGCATCATGAAAATGTTCTTCACAAGCCTCATCGAGAACATCAATAGCATTAACACTCTCATATGAATAAGGTTGCTTAGAAATCTTACCCATGTTGAAGACAATTTTATCGTCACCAACTCTCATGATTATTTCTCCCGCGGCTACATCAATGAGAGTGCGACCGGTCCTCATGAATGGACGTCCAACGATTAATTGAACACGAGGATCCATCTCGTAGTCAACGACAACAAAATCCGCCGGGAAGGTGAATTTGTCAACGCCAACAAAGACATCTTCGGCTATCCCTATTGGATAAGCAACCGTACGGTTAGATAATTCCAAGGTCATACGAGTGGGGACTAACTCGGGGAGAGATAATTGCTTCCAAACACTTAAAGGCATTAAGTTTATACTGGTACCTAGATCGGCTAGGGCCATGCAATTCTCTACTCCCGGGAAGTTGCAAGGAATCAAGAAGCGACCCGGATCACCAAGTTTGGGGGGCAATTTCCTTAAGATAACGGCGGAGCAATTGTCATTAAGTTGGGTCTGAGCAATGTCAAGAAGCTTCTCCTTGTCACTTAGAAGATCTTTAAACATTTTCGCGTATTTGGGCAAGTGAGCGAGAGCCTCGGCAAAGGAGATATTAAAATTCAATTGTTTAAACATTTTTAGAAAGTTTGAAACTTGAATATCATCTTTGCTCTTTTGCTTCTCTTTCCTCAACCGTGAAGGATAAGGTATATTGGATGAAGATGAAGGCTTTAGGGAAATAGGATCACTCACAACCACGGGTGGTGGGGAAATGGGGGTAGAAGGCAAAGGAGGTGGGGAAAGTTTCTCTTTTTCCTTATTCACAATCACGGGTGGAGGTGTAGGAAGCTCGGGTTCCGTATAACCTTTTCCACTATGAGTGGTGATTGCTTTCATCTCCCCTCTTGGGTTCGCAACGGTGTTACTCGGAAGAGTACCCGAAGAAGAGGGTTGATTACCTTGGATGAGCGAACCGATCATATCACGTATGTTAAGCGCTTGAGTGCTGAAAGAGTCTCTGATGTCTGCACGAATTTCATTGCTTTGTTTTGCCATGTCATTCCTTAGATCGGCTCGAATATCGTTCCCTTGTTTCGCCATTTCTCCCTTCAAGTTGACGACTTGACTCTGAAGATTCGTCACCATCTCTCTATTATTCCTCATGAATGTTTCGACGTCTGGATTCAATGCCATCGGTTGATTGAGAGGTGGAGCTTGGTAAGCTTGAGAATTTCCTTGAGTTGTGTATGGGTTTCTTTGGGATTGATATTGATTGGTAGCACGAGGTTGGGATTGGTTGTTTCGGTTCTAGCTTTGCTGTTGGTTTTGGTTGGGAGGAGGGAAACCGGGTGGAGCAAGATAGTTGTTCGAACCATAACTTAGCAAGCTACGGTCTCCTTGAGGACGAGCTTGATAGCCTCCCGTGGGATAAGTACCGTATGTCGCGTTAACGTTTTCAGAAAAATTGCCTTGGGTAGAAGGACAATCATTGTAGGAATGAGGACCACCACATGTGTCACAAGAAATGGAAATGGCTTTAGCTTGTTGAAAGTGGTTTATGGCCATGGACATGAAATCCTTGTGCATATTCGCGATTTGTCGGGTAAGTTCAGTTATCTCGGTATTGGAAGTAGTAGAAGAAACATTGACTCTCTGATTAGATCTTGAGGATGCGGATGAATCCCAATTCTTGTGGTGAGTAGTCATGTTTTCAATCAACTCTCTACACTCCTCCGGTCTCCTTTTCATAAAAGTACCACCGGCGGCGGCGTTGATCGTGTCACGATCACGAAAAGTGAGACCATTTGTAGAAGGTATCAATGAGAGTGACGGGGAGCATGTTGTGATTTGGACAGCGGTCGATTAAATCATTGTATCGTTCCCAAGCATCGAAGAGCGATTCATCATTGTCTTGCATGAATCCACTGATTTGGTTATGAAGGCTTGTGACCATGGATGGAGGGATGTAGCGCGACAAAAAGCTTTGAGTCATGTCATTCCACGTATGAATAGAATTCTTCGGGAGACGGTCAAACCATTTTTCGGCATGGTGAGAAAGCGAGTGGGGAAATAGTTGAAGGCGAAGGTCATCCATAGAAACACCGGTGCACTTCATGCTTTGGGTGATGGTAATGAATTTGTCGAGGTGTTTGTTGGCATCATCATCCGGAATTCCGCGAAATGGGTTAGTTTGCACTTGTTGGATCATGTGATGCTTCAACGAGAACTCCTGAGCCGTGACGTGCATCGGCGCAATCGGGCCTCCGCGTCCGTTCATGGTGGGTTGACACAATTCCTCCATTGTTCATAAATCAGGTAGGGGGACATTGTTGTTGTTGTTATTATTTAAATTGGGTAGAGGTGGGTTATTATTGTTGTTATTAACACCAGCCATATCTAAATCTTCTCGAGTCTCGGGCTCAGAATAGTTCGAAGATCTAGTACGCATACACCTACAGAAGAAAAATACAAAGAGAGAATATCTATATAATCTTTTTGGTGCAAAACCTTTTGGAAAAAATTGCTTTTTCTGAATTTTTAATGTTTTTGTATTTTTGAAGAATTTTATATTTTTTAGGGTTTTTGAAAATTTTTAAAGCAAGGAAAATAACGTTCAAAGAACGGATCCCAAAAATCAATGCGTCTCTCACTAGAAACCTTTAATCTTAACGAAAAGAGCCGGCAGCGGCGCCATTTAATACTTTGCTTTTACCCCAAGTATAAAATCTTATCGTCTGAATCCTTTCGAATTGATTACCGGTCTAGAGTGCGACTCAATTGTCTTTTGGTGAACAAGAGAATGGTTTGGTTGATTATCTATTTTAAACTAATAGCAAATAAGTAAGTGTCGTTGAGTAAAGTAGAAGTTTAAAGATTAATACTAAAATGACGAGTTAAAATGCTTGAAAACTTAAAGACTAGATTAGGAAAAATACTTGAACACTTAATAAAACTAACACTTGGAAACTTTGTAAAAACAAGAAATTCAAACCATCGGAAAACAAAATCGAAACATGATCGGAATGTTTGATCGAAAAGTGCAATCGGAATATATGGAAAACAAGCTAAACGGAATATTGGAAATGTGACTGATCGGAATACTGAAAAAAGTCCAGATCGGAATATATTCCGATCTGTTGATCGGGATGTTTACAATTCGCACCGTTGGAATATTAAACAAAGGGTCCAAATCGGAATGTTACAAAAGGGACACAATCGGAATATGATGATAAGTACTAATCGGAATGCTTAATAAAACATCCCATCGGAAAGAGCCAAAAATGGTCCTGATCGGAATGTGACAACAAGACCCAATCGGAATGATGCAGAACAAGCCAAATCGGAATATGGTAAACCCTATTCCGATCCAAGGTGATCGGAATATAGGTGCTTTAATCGGAAAACACAAACCCTTTTCCGATCTGGTGATCGGAAAGAGGGTGTGGGTGCTTGGTCGGAATAAGCCGATCGGAAAAGGGTTTAGACCCTTTCCGATTTAGGTGGAATTCGAAATAAGCAAAAGCAATAAGCTACTTATGATAAGCTATCACCAAAACTAGCACGAATCCAAAGTGAAATATACTAAATAAGCTCAATCCACAACTTATCCAAACTCAAAATAAGCAAACTTTTAAATCAAACAATTAAAAGATGAACTTTTTAAGAAAACTTTTAAAAAGTAAATAAGCTAATCATGTAAATAAGCCAATAAGCACAAGAATCTTAAAGCTTAATCAAATGAAAGCTTATGTAGGAACAAAAAGATTAACTTTTTAAGCACAAAACCATTAAGATCAACACATATTTAATGTGATTCGCACCAAAATCAATCTAAAAATCAAAGAAAGGTAGAATGAGATTAAGGATTAAAAGCTTAACTAGAACTTGATTAATGAAATAAGCAATACACAAATGTTTAATCTTGAAAGATTAAAAGGAATAATGATGAAAACTTAGTGAGAGAAAGTTTAGAACTTTCTCTCTCTAAAACTAGAAAGAAAAGTGAAAAATTAAAAACTTAAACTAAAGACTAACTCCCCTCCTAATGTGTATCAGGAGGGTATTTATAGGAAATTGGAAGGAGTGCATGTGTTGCTTCTTCTTTCTTTCTTTTCTTCACGTCTTCTCGACTCGATTTAATTCTTTGTCTTTTCTCGACGTCGTCTCAGGATTTGAACTTGTCTTGATAATTTTCTTCTTTAATTTAGACTCGAGTTCTTCGACTTCATTAAACTTCCGTCTTTAGACTTTTTCTTCGATAAATCTTCTGAATAGGCCTTGGACTTCCATTCTTTTTGCACTCTTGATCTTTTGACTTCGTCTTTTCCCGTTTTCTTCGATAAAAGCCCTGAAAGCCCGTGTTTTCTTCCTTTTTAATCTTTTGGTCCTAAAACACAATAAAAACACAAACCACGCATAATTAGAAATCATTTTCAAAAATTTGGAAACGTGAACGTCATCTTTGGTAAGCAACTTAGCCTTGTCCAACCTAGAGGGATAAGGGATATTGGGCTTTGAAGTTGAAGGTTGAGAAGGAGAAGGACTCGCTTCTTGAACAACCTTAGGGTTAGGCTCATTAGGAAATGGAGAACTAGTACTAGGAGTGGTAGTAGGAGGGATCACCGAAGGGGGAGTAGGATTACTCATTATGACCTCCGGGCCTTGTCTCTCCTTTATGGGCGAAGAGTTGGAAGGTCCCACTAAAGTGGCTCCACTTTGAAAGTGATAGCAGTCATATTAGCACGAGGGTTAGTCTCGGTATTAGAAGGTAAGTCTCCTTGGGGTCTAAGGGCTTGCAACATTTGTAAGAATTTCTTATTGATGAACTCTTGTATTTGTTTCATAGTTGTCTCATATTCGGTTAATTTTTGGAGAACCAAGTCCATTTGTGGATTAGTAACATTCCCTTGGTTAAACCCTTGATCATGGAACCCTTAATTTTGAATACCTTGGTTTTGAAATTGATTAGGATTTTGAAAGCCTTGATTATGAAAACCTTGGTTTTGCCCTTGAAAATTCCCTTGATTTTGATTATAACCCCTTACGTTTGAATTCCCTTGAAAATTTCCCTTTTGTGAAGCTTGGTTCCTAGGTGGGTATTAGGTATTTTGGGCGGGTGGGGGTGGTCTTTGAGGAGCTACAAAACCCGGGGGAGCCAAATAGTTATTAGACTTATAAGACAAACGGTTAACATCAACATTCGGTTTAAAGTGAACCCGCTCATTTTCATTGAAATTGTAAGCATAAACTTCTTGTTGTTGATTGTAAACCTTGTTACAATTATAGTCCGAATGTGGTCCACCACAAGTCTCACATGTTTCACAAGTCACATTAAGGGCATTCACGTGTGTAACGGGTGTGTTTTGAACGTGTAAGGTAAGTTTTGTCACAATTAAAGTAAGTGCTTGAATTTGATTGTTAGTCTCACTATCACTAGCACTAGCGATTGTAGCCCTTACACTCTTGGTTTGAACTTTTTCCTTGTTTTCAATAATTGCCCAAGCCTCGTTCATGGATTTCACAAGAATATTACCCCCGCGGCACTATTGAGTGAGTCTTGGTCATTTAGAGTTAAACCATTGTAAAACGTATTAATTTGATGCACTTTTGTGAAACTATGTTGTGGACATTTTCTTTAAAGCTCCTTAAAACGGTCCCAAGACTCACTAAACTTTTCCCCATATTTTTGTTTAAAGTTAATGATGTCATTCCTTAAATTGGTGGTCTATGATGGTGGGAAAAAGTAGTTAATGAACTTGATCTCTAAATCCTCCCATGTAAGAATACTTTGGGGTGGTTCCTTATCAAGCCAAATACGGACTTGTCCCTCGAGGGAAAAAGGAAAGAGAAACAAACGTATTGCCTCATGAGTCACCCCATTGTATTTCACCGTATTGGTAAAATGGATGAATCTCTTAAGATGATCATGAGGGTCATCTTGGTAACGGCCCAAAAATGATGTAGCAGAAACCATTTGAATAAAACCCGTTTTAATTTCAAAATTATTCGCTCCAATTGCAGGGACAACGATATAGTCATCGTTTCCCTCAACGTGAGATTGTAAAATCTCAATCATAGGTCGATTATCCATTGCCATAGTATCGATGTCGAAAGCACGATTCTCGTGATCGGCTTGAGAGACGTTTCTCTTACTCTTCCTTTTGGGAGGTCAAGGTACACCAATAGGTATGTTTGCACGCGAGCGAGTTCGCATACAAGTAAACACGAGGAATGAGGCAATAGACCTTGGTCAACTTTGAGAGGAAAGGGATTATCCCTCTCGAGGTTATATATTTTCTAAAAATACAAAAGTATAACAATATACGTAATACTACTTTGGCGGCAAAACCCTCGATTAGCTTTCCTTCTAAAAATACTCACAAGTGAACAGGGGGAATGAGGTGGCGCGCAGCACTTAAGTACCTAGTTCGTATTTTTTGGAATATTGTGTATTGGTTGTTCGTATACGTATACGTAAATACTTATAGTAATATAGAAAAAATATTTTTGTATTTTTTATGAAAAATATATTCACAATAAAAATCAAGAAAAATCGAAATAAGAAAAATAGTAATAGTACTTAATATTTTTGGTGTAATACTTTAGGAAAGTATTACTTTTTGGATTTTTTAATTTTTTTGGTGCAAATCTTAGGTAAGAATTTGCTTTTGTGATTTTTTTTTGGATTTGTATCTTTTTGATTTTTTTATGTTTTTGATTTTTTAACAAGAAAAATAACGTTCAAAAGTGAATGGATCCCAAAATCCAAATCGTCTCACGAAAAATCGTCAATCGTAACGATATCGATGTGGCAGCGGCTCGACTCGAATTGATCAACAACTTTATCGTAGAGATTAATTGTTCTTGGTTGATAATACTTGCTTGGTAATATATGTCTATTTAAACTAAAAATGGGGAAAATATGTAGGCTAAGGAATATATAAAAAATAAAAGCGCAATTAATTCACATAAAATTATTCTAAAATGCAATATAAAATTAAACTGCAAATTTAGATCTAGATGAAACAAAAATAAACTATAATTAAGAAAATAATAATAAATCTAAATGCAAAATTAATCTAATGCAAGCACGTAATATCAAGTAATAGTGACAAAAACGAAATCACAAAGATAAACTTAAAAATAAGCGTAAAGCTTCAACCCTTAAGCTTATCAATCTTTTTAGATGATAAAGCTACAAGCTTTATATACTAATAAGCTTAATAATCACAAAAAGGTGTAAACTTTTTACTAATAATAAGCTTCTCTAAATGAAATCTAATTTTTAAACTTTTAAATCTATATTTTAAAACAATAATAATAACTAAAACTAATTAAACCGGTTTTTATGAAAAATAAATTTTTGAAAACAATTTAAACTATAACGATCTAATTAAGAAAACTAAAACGATTAAGCTAGAAATTAAAATGGAGAACTTTGGTACCCGTAGTCCGAAGATAACGCTCTAAACAAAATCAATCATAAGTGATAACATATGGCCGTAAAGTACACGGTGTTGGGTCTACTAGATGTAGATCTTGCAGCCTGTCAGGACCGGTGAATGACTTCTGTAATCACAAGTCAAATCACAAAGAGACTCTATACACAATATGAATGTAGAATATAAATATAATTAAGAAGAACAGAATAACTCTAAAGACTTGATCCTTTCTAAGGATTTCTAATATTAATAATCACTAGAACTACGTTTTGTGAAGGTGTGTCTAACCCTTCTGCCTAAGGTTCCTTTTATACTACAAGGAAACCCTAATACATCATTAAAGAAAACGTGTAAAACTGATATGCATATCCTTTCCTAACATATCTCATGCATATCCTAACAGAATATTAAGTAAATAATAAAGTTTGACTTCGACTAGGACCAGGAGCAGGACTTGCTCCTACTACGACTAGGACCAGGAGGAACTACATACCTCCTAGTCTACCTATTACATATAACTATTACAATGGTCCTAACAATCCTCCCCTAAACTTGAATTTGACCTGTTGAGTTCAAGTTTCCTGGAAAACGTGCAAAGAAACCCCGAGGATTGTATCAGCAACACAAATAGCAGCATCAACAAGATAAGAATCAGAGTAACCGCCGCAACATGAAACACTAGAAGCTTCTCCAAAGCATGTAACAAATCAGCATGGTGTTGAATCTTTTCAGCAACATGAGCAGATTTGATGAGCCTTTACCAAGTAGCTGCTCGCTCTTGGGCTAGCTAGTCATTCTGGTGGAATAAGCATCACCCTGGGAGACGAGAACCCAGCCCAACTCTTAGAACGTGAATCAATGGTGAGTGGGAGTACCCTGATGATTTTAGGCAAACCATCACAGTCGTCAACGGATTTGATGCGTCTTTACCAGAAGCCGTACCCCTCTGGACTCGCCAACTCTTAGCAATGAAGCATCGGTGAGTTGAACACCCTATAGCTTTAAGCAAGCTATTACAGCTATCAACGGATTTGATAAGATCTTTACCAAGAGCCGTACCCCCTCGGATTAGCCACTTTTCAGTCCAAGACTATGGCAAGTGAAAACCATCCAGTTTTGGGTAACCTGGCAACCATCAACGGATTTGAGAATCGCACCAGGAGCCGTACCCTCAAGGTGAATCAACTTTTTCTTGTCGATTAGACATGGTAAGTTGAGAACCATTTGTTGTGTGGACCACGTCCAACACCAAGTGAAGCCAAGGACCAGGATAAGCTCAAATCAGTAACCAGAACCCACAATGTTAAGCAGCCAAGGGATATTATTCACAAGTATAAAATCTAAACTGTGTTAAAAGTATAAGCAGATATTATATAAAAAGTATATTTTTTTATTTTTTTTTTATTTTTTTTATTTTTTTTTATTTTTTTTTTTATTTTTTTTAACTCTAAAGAATGAAGTTCACCAATCACTGTACATATTGGTGAAAAGAATGAGAATAAGAACAAATGATCAAAAATACAAAGCATAAACACTTACAACCCAATCACCTTACATACCAGAAGCAGCCTTCTTATCTGCTATCAACCTTGCCTGAATACCTTCTACCAATGCCGTGGCCATAGATGACTCATTTCCAGATGGAGCAGTAGAAATTTGCAAGTGACTCGCTAACATCGCCTCCATCGAAGAAATAGTCAAAGGATACTCCACATCCGTCAGCATAAACACCATATGACCAGACTCTAATTCCAACATATGAACTCCACATCCAGCATATAGCTTCCAGCACAGAATCTCCCATTGCATTTGATCCTTCCATATGCCCGAAACAGGAGCATTAGGAGGAGCATCCAACATCAGCTTGAGATCAGCCCAGATTCGCAGACCAGGCCATGAAGACACAGCCATTGGGTCAAACGGCATACAAGAATCAACAAGTCCATACAACGCCATAAGATCCATACGGTCAGCCCAAGACAATACACCCTGCAAACCCGTTGCCAATCGCACAGACCCATCACTCAAAGTAATCCGATGGGATACGCCACCAGGAAGTGTTGTAGAACGCTCAACCGTATAACCAGTAATGTTCCCATTGCCCAAGGGTAAGTCAGAATCGTTGTCAGCAGCTGCATCAATTAAATTCTCAGGATCACGCTTCTCAAAAGGAACTGTCTTACCACGGCGAACACGACGAGCTTGTTTCTGGCGAAGGGAACGTCTCGGTATGGGATCAGAAGGTGTTGATTCAACCTTTACCTTAACCTCAGCAGCAGCAGGGGAAGCAGTAGAAGAAGACTCATGAATGTGTCCACCCAATGGACCACTATGAGCTGCATCAGAAGTAGGATTAGGTTGAGTTCCAGGAACTGGTGGTGATGGAAATGGCACATCAGATGTAGTAGCAGTAGGTATGGTGGTAGCAACAAAGGTGCTTGCAGGAACATGTGTGGTGGTGGTAGTAACAGGTGTGGTGGTAGAAGCAGGACCAGCAGTAGAACCCAACGGAGCAACCAAAGGTGTAGTAGAAGCACCAACGGAAGTAGAAACAAAACTAGATGGACTAGCAGCAGAACCAGGATTGGGTGCAGACGAAGGACCAGTAGAATCAGCAGGCGTAGAAGAAGTCACACCACGAGGATGGTAAATAAATCTTTCCGGAATAGGTTGACTCTGACGCTTAACCATCTTTTCATAAAGGGCCTTTAGCTCATCAAAAGTCAAAGCCCGCACCCGTGCCCACGTCCAAGGAGCATTAAAATGTGCAGCAGACTGATATTTCACATAACGTTGCATCTGCTGGCGCTCCTCAGCCCGAGATAAAGGTCTGTTCCTTCTCTGTTTCTTAAGTTCTGCAGCAAGAGCCAACTGATGCTTACGCATCAATACCATAGCCCGCGGAATACAATTGTGTTCATCAACATCATCTCCCAAAAGATCCTTAAACTGAGCATAATCCCGAGTGAGAACAGTCAACACTTGCATCCATTCACTATCACTCCAATGCATGGCATCATGCTGAATTTGTGCACGCCTGCGCTCTCGAAGCTCTTCCTCAACAGCCCTATCACCTTCATCAATCTCAGCTTGAACCCGACGAGCAGCCTCCTCACCAAGCCTTTCCTCTTCAATCTGGCGACGGGTACGCTTGCGAGATGGGGATGGAGCATCAGTCATTGGGGCCTTGCCCTTCGAATCATGAGAGGGACCAGCATTAGAACCATCAGTAGGATCAGAATCACCACCCATATAAGGGGGAATAGCACCAGGAGAAGGAACACTGGAGGACGTTGGAGGAACCGACAAATCATCATAAACTTTATCAGCAAAGGCAACCTTTTCCAACAATGTCAAGCCATCCTCAACATTCTCCGCACCCTCATCCTCAGAATCTGAATGGACCACATGCTTCTTGCGACGCCGTTGTTGAGTTTCCAATGCCTTGATGCGATCAGCCAGAGGAAGAACAAACTCCCTTGTAAGCTTCCGATGTTGGTTTAAATCAGCTTCCAAACAAATCATCCGCGCATGGTACCTGCGCATAAGATCAAGCAAAGATATCAGTGTAGTAGGCTGCTCAGCCTGCCCACCAAGAGAACTTGGATCAGGGAAAGCATCACTGGAGCCCGGAGCAACATGTGGGTCAACCTGTGGAGTACTAGCATCAAACGGTTTATCAGTCGAGTGTGGGGCAGGACTAGGAGGTGGAGTCTCCACAAATGGAGACTGGTGTGGGAATGAAGAAGGACCAGTCGTAGAAGGGGATGGTTTTTCAACCACCACCTCTTCAACCAGCTCCTCCTCAACCACAGGAGTGGCACCAACAGTAGGAGCCTCCTCCTCCATGGGGTCATCATCAAGCACAACAAACTCAGGAGCCTCCTCCTCCTCACCCATAGGACCCTGAGCCAACCCTAACATGGCCTCAGTCAAAGGCCTCCAATCCCCAGTAAACCCATTGACCATATTGTAATACACTTTACCTGTAAGTTTAGACGGCACATGCTCAGTCCTATCACGAGGAATGCAAACAAGGATTTGCTGAAGAAACCTAGGGTACATAAGAAGCTTCTTTCTCGAACCAGCAGTAGACACATTACTAACCATCCCCTCAAATAGATAATGAGAAAAATTAAACACTCTACCCTGGGCTAAGCAAATAAGACCAGTAGCCAAAGGAGTAGGGAAAGCATCCCAACTCCCAGACTTGGGACGCATACAATGGATTAAAAAGTGAACCAGAAGCTTCCATTGGGGGGAAAACCTATTTTTTTAGAAGTTAAACTTCCCCCCATGTTCATAACCTAAAGCAGCCATCCCCTCCAATACTTCCGAATTGGGGATGGATTCAACACCACCCTCATCCTGAAGATGAAGAGAAGAGCGAATAAAAGCCTCAGTCACCACATATGCACGTCCATCTATGGTAGCATGGAGTGCACGTGGACGACCAGCCACATTCACAAGTTGAGCAGACGCCTAAAATTGTCTAATCACACTATCATATATGGTGGGACATACAGTAAATGCAAACCTTAGGTTGGATGCTTCAATGTAATCCAGGATGTCAGTAAAATGTTCACGATGGGGACCATCACCCAGATAAGCAACTCGGTTGTGAGCAGGTTGATAAGCAAGAGCAGCCATGGATCTTGATTAATGGAAGGAAGAAGGATTGAGATTAGGGTGTAGAGAGTAGAAGCGGTTTTGTGTGTGTGTTAATTGTAATGAGTGAGTCAAGGGTGTATGTTGACCATATATAAAGAAAGTGGTAACTGTTCATTGACCCCTATTAATGGGGGGTTGCCCTTTCAAATTAAACCATAATTGCATAGTAACCACTTGCCCTTTTTAACATAATAACCAACTCCCAATTAACATGCGTAATTCAAACTTGTAAATACCAGGATTGGGAGCGTTGACCAAAAGTCAAAGCACACAATGGTCAGACCAGCAGCAAAACGTGATTAACAAAGGACAAAAGGAATGAACAGTATGCCAGACCAGTACCAGGAGCCAAACACCACTTGACATGGAAGGATTTTAAACCACCAGAAGCCAACCAATTATAACTAGAAGCTGACCAAAGAGGACCAGAAGCCAGTCATGTAAGGCCATATCCACCAGAAGAGAGCAAAAATCCTCCATCATAAGCACCACACACCATCAGAACCAAGAAACTATGTTGTTAAATACTATCAATACGTTAGTCTGACCTAATATGTACACAAAGCCTCCCCTTAGGCTTTGCCTCCCCTCAATCCTAGACCTCAAGGATTGACCATCCCAATATGAACCACCAAGTGGTTAAACCGAGGACCATCAAAAGCTTTAGTCAGCAAATCAGCAACATTGTCATCCGTATGAACTTTAAGAACCTGTATCAGCTTCTTCTCATTGGCATCCCATATAAAATGATGCCGGATCTCAATATGCTTCGTCCGCTGATGAAATACAGGATTCTTCACAATGCAAATAGTGCTTTGATTGTCAATAAAAATTTTGGTATTCATAAAATTGAAACCATAATCCAACATCTGATTTTGGATCCACAAAACTTGTCCACAACAACTAGCAGCAGCAACGTATTCAGCTTCTGTTGAAGAAGTAGCTACGATTGTCTGTTTCTTACATTGCCATGAAATAAGTCGACGACCCAAAAATTGACAACCACCAGTAGTAGACTTCCTATCATTATTAGCACCAGCATAGTCACTATCACTATAGGCTTCTAGAACAAAAGGAGATTCTCTAGGATACCATAGACCCAATTTAGGTTGAGCCTTGATATACTTGAAAATCTTTTTCACTGCATTTAAGTTCGAAACCGTTGGAGTCACCTGGTGTCTAGAACAAGCACTTACTGCAAACATAATGTCCGGACGTGATGCAGTCAAATACATGAGGGAGCCAATCATAGACCTGTACATGTGAACATTTACCGGGGGGTCTGGCTCATTCTTAAGTTTGATTTTAGCAACTTCATAAGGAGTTGCTGCTGGTCTAAGAGGATCCATGTCAAACTTCTGAAGAATCTCATGGACATATTTATCTTGACTGATGAAAATCCCATCCGATTGTTGCTTGACCTAAAGACCAAGGAAGAATGACAGTTCACCCGTTGCACTCATCTGAAATTCGCCTTTCATCAAGTGTTCAAACTCATCACACCACTCCTTCCTTGTAGAACCAAAGATAATGTCGTCCACATAAACCTGAACAAGGATAATATCCTTGGAATTCCGCCGAAGAAATAGTGTTTTGTCAATAGTACCTCTTCTATATCCATTCTTTAACAAGAAAGTTGAAAGACGCTCATACCAAGCTCTAGGAGCTTGATGTAACCCATAAAGAGCCTTGACCACCTTGTAGACTTTCTTGGGATGAAGTGGATCTACAAACCCCTTAGGTTGAGTAACATACACTTCCTCGTCAATTTTGCCATAGAGAAATGCACTCTTGACATCCATCTGGAACACCGTAAAGCCAACATAAGAAGCAAAGGCCAAAAACAGACGAATGGCCTCGATCCTTGCTACCGGCGCAAAGACTTCAGTATAGTCAATGCCCTCAATCTGAGTGTGTCCTTGTGCAACAAGCCTAGCTTTATTCCTGACGACAATTCCCCGTGCATCCTTCTTGTTTTTGAGAATCCATTTGGTATTGATAGCTGTCTTTCCATCTGGTAAATCAACCAGAACCCAAACATTCTGAAACAAGAATTGTTGCATTTCCTCCTGCATAGCCTCCACCCAACTTTGATCCTCAAGAGCATGAGAAACAGACCTAGGTTCCACCTGTGAAAGAAAACAAGCAAACAAACAGTGTTGAAAGTCCGTATGATTATTACGCTTTTGATCCTCAATATAGCCCACAAGAGCATGATGATCAGATGAGGCCTTCTGCTGCATTCTGCGTGTCTTGACGGTAGAACCAGGATCTCCAATAATTTGAGTGGTAGGATGATCTTTATGTGATTGCAAGACTGGATTGAAAGAAACCTCCACTTCTGGTGCCAAGTTATTGAGATCACCAACAAAGTCAGCATCATATGAAGCATTTTGGAAAATCCCATCTACCGGTTGTTTATGAATATCATCCAGCTTGGTAGAAGACTTCTTTTCATGGTTCCCCAAATCAGAAGGACTGGAGAAGCGAGTATTGGAAGCAGACTCACTAGCCGGAGTACCAGTAGGTGATAAGCTAGCACTAGGAGCAGAAGCTGGAGTACCAGGAGCAACTTTGTCAGTAGACTCAACCAAGGGAAACTCAAAACTACCTTGAGTAGCTACTTTAGTAGCTTCTTGTTGCTGTTTGAGAAGAGTGTCAAGAGCTGCTTGGGAATCCTGTATATCCAATGGAGTTGCATCACTAGGAGGAGTAGGAGAAACCGTGGTGGAATAGGATGGAACCACAAAAATGTCATCCTCATCATCTGAATCAGAAAGACTAGAAGGAACACCAGTACTAGAAGTTGTAAATACTTGTGGTCCTGCATCATGGTTAGTTTTGAAACGAAAATATCCTAACGAATCACTAAGATAATCAAGATCAAAATACCATTCTGGACCTTTGCCTTGGATGTTTGACTTCTCCTCAAAATACCTGAGATTAATAGTTTCAATGATGCGTTTGGCTTGAAGATTGTAGACACGATACGCCCGAGAATGAGCTGAATATCCCACAATGTATCCTTCATCTGCCTTGCCATCAAACTTCCCCAAATAGTCACTAGTATTCAGAATGGTGACTGGACACCCAAAAGGCTTCAAATGAGCAATATTTGGAACTTTGCCCGTGAGCAGCTCATAAGGAGTCTTCTTGTGAGGATTGGTAATAGAAACCCTATTCAAAACATAACTTGCAGCATTAACAGCTTCTGTCCAGAACATGGTTGGAAGCTTGGAATAGGCAAGCATAGTTCTTGCTGCTTCTTTTAGTGTCATGTTCTTTTTTCTGCCACACCATTCTGTTGAGGAGTCCTAGCAGCACTATAATCTCTTTTGATGCCCGTAGCATTGCAAAGTGCGATGAGGTCTTTATTTTTAAACTCGGTTCCATTGTCGCAACGAATACCTTTAACTTTATTGGACAACGATTCTCTATCAAGGTAAGAAAATCTCTAAGAATTGAGTAGGTCTCACTTTTGGCAGCCATGAAGAACACCCACGTAAACCTGCTATAACCATCAGTTACCACCAAACAGAATTGCTTGTGGTCAATGCTCCTGATGGAAGTAGGACCAAATAAGTCCATGTGTAGAAGTTGCAATGGTTCAGTAATAAGACTTAGAGCAGTAATGGCCTTGAAGGATGTTTTGTGCTGTTTGCCTTTGCTGCAGGCAATACAATTTATATCATTTCGAAACGTCTTGTGAGGTAAACCAGATTCAGATTTGCAAGTTTGTGAATGGTCTTGAAGTTCACATGCCCCATCCTTCGGTGCCATTTAGTGGCTTCATCTTCTGAGGCTTTTGCAACCAGACATGCTAGTTGACTAGTAGGGTTGACTTCATTCAACTTGATGCTATAGAGATTGTGTCTTCTAGGGATTCTGAGTAAAACTTGTGAGTCATCCGGAAGCTGAAAGTCTTTGGAAAGCACAAGTGCATCAGTATCGGTGAAGAGAACAAACTGCTTCTTGTCACAAATCTGAGAGACCGATATCAAGTTGAAGTGTTGAAGTGCTTCCACATACTAGACCTGCTCAAAATTTAGATTTGGAGTTTTTATCGTTCCTTTGCCAGTGATTCTGCCTTCACCCCTACCAAAATAGACCTTGCCACCATGAAATGGTACAAAGTTAGAGAGAAGACTCTTATTGCCAGTCATGCTCCTGGAGCAACCACTATCAACAATACCTAGACTAGGATCCTGGTATGGAGTAACCTACAACAACAAGATAATAAAAATGCAAAAGTTAGTGTCTTAAGGGGACCCAAACCTTTTCAAGTTTGAGCCTGCCTTGTGGATCATTAGAAGAGTGCCAAGAAGATTGATGAGATCCACCGTTGTTCCTTGGTTGCCTATGCATCATATGGGTATTATTATTTGACCAAGAACAAGCTGCTGAGGGCTTAACAGCAGTTCCCAAATTTCCCAAACCAAAATACGTGTGGTCTAAATTATGTGGATAGATTGGATTAAAATTTTGAAAATAATTACTGGTTGTTTGGAATCCACTATCTCTCCAATAATCAGACGCGAATGGAGAGGATACTCTAGAAGTATTAAACGTTGGAGCACTAGGATTAAGTCTTCTAGAAGCATATGAAGCAGCTCCTGGAGGACCAGGAACAGGAAAATCATGATTAACAGATGCATGTGTGTCATAATAATCACAATCTTTAATTAAATGAAAGGCACTGCCACAAACAAAACATGTTTTGAAAGACCTTTTATTAGAATGAGATTGTTTCATACTGCCTACTTTATTACACACATTTCTAGGAAAAACATTCTTCCTAGGACTCAACAAACAAGGACCAGACACACTTGACTTGACAGCAACTTTTTCTTCACACTTCCTAGCACCAGTAGCAGCATGTTCATTCAACTTGGAACTTGTAGGTCTTGACTCTTCACTTGAACCACTAGATGCAGAGTCACCGGCTTTGTCACTAAAAGTACATGAGACAAAGTCATTAGTATTAGTAGAACTTGTTGGGGACTCAAGCATCTGTGATCCATCTGAGTCATTATGCCATGTGGCGGGCATAAAAGTTCCAGTAAGAGGAGGAGGGACAGCATGCATTTCTGCTGCTGGTTTAAACCTATTGTAACTAGGTTTGCCTTCATCCTCTTTGTCGGCATCAAAGACATGTGAGAAAGATAAATCAAATACATCTTCTGAATCAATATATTTTTCAAATCCTAAGCCTCTTTTAGTTCTGCCAGACATACTACTATCAATTAATTTTGAAAGATTTTTAGGTGCCTTTTTCCATTTGTCAAATCTTAGCATTGTAGCATCTAATTTAGCTTGCATCTCCTCTTTTTCTTTGATACTAGCATCTCTTTTAGTTTCTGTATATTTAAGCATATTTGTAGTTTTCTAAATCAATGCTTAGTATCCTGATTTTATCCTCATACGCACGTTGTGTATCTTGTAACCACCTCTTTTGTTGTTCCAAAGTTTTTAATGAAGCCTTATAGGCTTGAACCTCTAAAAAATACTTATCATTTTGATCATTTACTTCATTAAATTGGGACAGCAATTCTGAGTATTTATCATGACAACCAAGAGGACAATGTTGTACCTGAGGTGAGATGCCCATAAGAGCAAACTCGTCTGCTTCTTCTGCATCAGAGAGATTCCCAGCAATCATTGCAAACACGTCAGTCGAGGACTCAGCTGACTCCAGAGTAGAAGCCTGATGATCATTCCAGTTGACCATAGAGTCAACAGATACCAATGCCTTCCTGTCATCTTTTATCTCCTGAACCTTGAAAGCGGAGTACCTGCTCTTCTCCTGATCATTCTTGCTAGGGCACTCCCTTGCAAAGTGACCCTGTTGCTGGAAGTTATAGCATCGCACCTTGCTTCTATCGAATCTTGTTGGCTCCCGAGGGTTGTAATTAAATTTCCTTCATGCTTTCTTCTCAAACTTGTGTACCCTAAGAGTAAGCATGACCATCTGCCATTTAAGATCCATTTCATCCAGGTCAAGTTTATCGACCTGTTTGAAGTCATCAAAAGCAAGTTGTTGTTCAGCATTAACTTCAGCCACAAAAGAATGAAGAACAGCTTCTACCATACTACCAGACTTGGCAGCAGGATCAGGAGCAGAAGTATGCTGAACAGTATGCTGAGAGGAGACAATATTGCTTGGGCTACTTGCATATGACATGGGACTAGATGCCATAGAACTCACAAAGGCTGAATTAGCAGGAGTGGGAAAAGAGTCACTAGGAAATCCTCTCACATGGGGTTCGAAAGTTCTGAGCCTATGAAACAGGTCATCAAAGGTGAGATAGTCAAGTCCACCTTTGGCTTTGAGAGAGATCACCACCTGATTCCATGAGTAGGGTAAGGCTTTAAGAAACCTTGCATTAATGTCACCATCATCAGGCTTTGATCGAAGTTGATTCAACTGGCTCAATATCTTCTGAAACCTATCATACCCTTGATTTAGACCTTCAATTTCTGAGATTTTGAATTCGGTAAATTCATCTCTCAGCATGGACCTTCGCATTTTCTTTGATTCCTCATTCCCACCGAACCTTGCTTTTATGCCATTCCAGATCTCTCTGGCATCATCCAAATGGTAGAAGTCACCCATGTGATCTCCAGGAAGAGATTGAAGCAAAATCGTTTTTGCTTTTACCTCCTTCTGAATAGCTATGATTTCCTCATGAGATTTAGGGTCAAGAAGAGTAATGTTACCATTATTGTCTCGTCCAGTAAGCTTCCTGCTGTTCCCATTCAGAATGATCTTCCAAAGATCTTGATCAGTGTTGGTGATCCACCATTCCATCTTCATTGCCCAGTTATCATATTCACCCTTCTTCAGAAGAGGGAATTTATCATTCGTGTTAGAGACCGTAGCCAGGATCTGCTGAGGTTGCACAATTTTCGGAGTGCTGTCTTCTCCTGTTTGAGTAGAAGTTGAGGCAGACATGATAAACAAAATGTCAGAAATAAGAAAACTTGATTCTTCTTGTATAGAGACCCTCCCAGGCTCTGATACCACTTGTTGGGTCTACTAGATGTAGATCTTGCAGCCTGTCAGGACCGGTGAATGACTTCTGTAATCACAAGTCAAATCACAAAGAGACTCTATACACAATATGAATGTAGAATATAAATATAATTAAGAAGAACAGAATAACTCTAAAGACTTGATCCTTTCTAAGGATTTCTAATATTAATAATCACTAGAACTACGTTTTGTGAAGGTGTGTCTAACCCTTCTGCCTAAGGTTCCTTTTATACTACAAGGAAACCCTAATACATCATTAAAGAAAACGTGTAAAACTGATATGCATATCCTTTCCTAACATATCTCATGCATATCCTAACAGAATATTAAGTAAATAATAAAGTTTGACTTCGACTAGGACCAGGAGCAGGACTTGCTCCTACTACGACTAGGACCAGGAGGAACTACATACCTCCTAGTCTACCTATTACATATAACTATTACAATGGTCCTAACACACGGCCTCCCAAAAGTATAAAAATACGGCCCGTAAAGTACACGGCCAACCAAATCAATACTAAAGCTAAACGTATCCCGGCCCGTAGAGTACACGGCCAACAAAATCAAAATCGTACCAAATTAATCAACCATAAGCTCTCTACCAACATGATGAATAGATTCGCCAATATCACAAAAACACAAGAGGATAGAACAATAATAAGCAACTATTAATATTATATAAAGAGATTTAAATAAAACTAATAGATCTAGAATATTTTTTATGTTTTATAAAAGTATTTTAAATTTTAAAGCTAAAAATTATATATCTACTTAATCTATTTAAAACCTAATAGATCTAAACTATTTTTAAGGATTTATAAAAATACTTTAAATTTTAAGCTCTAAACTTATAGATCTAAACTCATTAGTATAAAAAAATAATAGATCTAACTATTTTTTTTTGTTTTTTGAAGGTATTTTTAATGTTTAAAACTTAAAACTAATAGATCTA
Organism: Glebionis coronaria; assembly: GCA_025667525.1. Taxonomy (NCBI): domain Eukaryota; kingdom Viridiplantae; phylum Streptophyta; class Magnoliopsida; order Asterales; family Asteraceae; genus Glebionis; species Glebionis coronaria. The sequence goes on along the minus strand of JANFOE010000721.1, from coordinate 214,688 downwards.
AAAAAACTAATAGATAAAAACTAAAAGTACTTAAATAAAAAGCTAGCTTATAAATAAGTTGTAAGCCTAAGCTTAGAACTTATAAGATTTAAAAAGTTAAAAAGCTAATTAAATAATAACTCCAACAATAAGCTAGATCTAGGAAAATAAGGCAACAATAAGCTTGAAATAAGCTTGTATATAAATCTAACTTATTAGGAAAAAGTTATAAAAACTTATCCCAAATAATAAGCTAGATTATTAAGAAAAGTAAAAGAAAGGAAGAATGATAATAAGCTAAAAGAATAAGATAAAAGATTAATTTTATTAATATTGAAAGGCTTAATGAATAAGCTAAGTACAAAGTTGAAAGGAAATACATTTTAAAAACAAGAAATAAAATTGACATTATTTAGGTACCTAAAATCTACATACCAAATGAAGAAAAATGAGGTGCTATTTATAGTTGAAGTCAAGGTGCTTGGGGTAGATTAGTCTTTTTAGGCTTTTAATCACCTTCTCTTCTTTAACTTGAGGGCATCTTTGTCATTTGATAGGTGATGATGTGCTTCCACCAATAGGATGAAAAATACTTTTAAATAGACTAATGGGAGCACTTCACATGTATCACCATCTTCATCTTTCATTATTCATTTATCCAAGAGCTCTTGATTAATCTTCTTTAACCAACTCCACCATCTTTAATCTTCTAGAAGCATGAACCTAATTACTCACAAAAGAAACACACATGTTATGTTTTTTTCTTTTTAATATTTTTGTGTTAGTTTAAAAATAGATAAAAATAAATAAAAATGAAAGTACTAAAATTAAAAATATTTAAAAATCTAAATTAATTATTTCAATACTAAACTAACTATTATAAAATAAAAAACTTTTATTTATTGAATTTTTACTAAGATTAATAAAATGTCAAAATTAGAAATAAAATAGTAGAATATGCGAAATGCAAAACCAAGACGAGTTACGCAGCAAGGGTGGAACCGTTAGCTTAGTAATTCGTGCTCTTAATTGGTCCATGTGGTTTGTTAGTGGATAACTTTGGAGAATGGAAGAAATGGTCCTTGTTGTTTGCATTTCTTGATTTAAAGCTTGAAACTTCATTAAATCTTCATCCATAGCCCTCCAAACTTCAATCTTTTGGCATTTTCAGTCCTTTGACTTTTTCTTCGATAAATGTCCGTGAAATCCCGTGTTTTCTTCATTTTTGATCTTTTGTACCTATGTCACACAAAAACACAATACCACACGTAATTCTGACTTTTAAGATATCAAATACATGTTTTGGTTTGGTTTTTCCTTTTCTTAAGTGGTAAAAGGATAAGTGTTTACACACTTATTAAATGTAACATTTAAATTAAAAAGCGGGAAATAACTATTAGTCGACTTTTCAAAAATTCCCGGGAGTCTGATTTTGTAAAAATACTTTTTAAAAGTTTAAACGCACACGAATAATAATAATATAATTTCGACACGACTTAATACGTAATTAAAACTAAATCGTCAAAAATATTAAATATCAAAACGATCGATAATAAAATAAAACATTTGGGCATCCATCGGTATAGCGATCAAAAGTAGTCCTCGTTACTCGTCAAAACATAAACATAAAATGTTCAATATCGATTTCAAATTAAATCGTCAAACGTAATAATATTTAACGTTATCGTATACTTCAAAAATATTTGAAAAATACTTGAAAAATAGAATTAAAATATGACCTTATTTTTGCGGGTTTTACATTCTCACGACCTCTGGGGAGCACCGTCCCGGGGATTACTTCTCCATATACACTACTTCTCGAGATCTATTTTAAACTCAAAGTAAATTAGTGATCCTCAATACGAGGAACATAACGAGATAGAATCAATTTGATAAACGCATAAATGGACAAGATGTGCTAAAATGATTTAAGGTTAACGATCGATGAGGGATCTCGAATCATGTAACCGTAAAACATAATAATTCACATTAGGAGGAAAATGAGGGAGAAAAATGAACTAAATATTAACATTAAAATAAGGTTTGTCACAATTATCCGTCCCGAATTTAGTATTACCATAAAACTCGGTTGAGGTACTTTCTTGAAAAAAATGCAAGGTTTGTTCATTTATAGTGTTGAAATGTTTTGTCACTTCCAAAATAATGATAATATGGTCATGGTTGCTTATCAAAGTGTTCATCGATTTTAAATCAAAACCACTAGTAAGAATTTTATCTACGTCATATTGGGATTAAGGTGAAATTATTTATTTAGGGAGTAAATAATCATTAAGTCTTTCTAGATAAAGATGATATTCAAAATAGAAGTAAAATAACTTCAAAATTTATTTTGGTCGTGCTAAGAAATTTTGAAAGGATGCCATGAAATTTTTGATTAAATCCGTATTAATGGTTACAATTAGAAAAATATAATTTCCAAATTATTATAAATCATTATTAGGAATATAAATTAAACCGGTAATTTCATTACATTAAAATTAAAGTATGATAAAAGTCAAATAGTTCAAAAGATAGGGCATAATTTAATTTTAAACATTAGTTATAATTATACAAAAGATGATGTATATATTTAATCTTTTACTTGTGATAGTTATTTCGATAACTGAAAATCATTGGAAAATGTATAAAAGTTCCATAAAAATTTTATAATAAGTTGTAAGAATACATAAAGTTGTTTAATATGTCAAAATGAACATGGGACATATTCGGGTTTCAAAATGTGACAAGATAACAAACGAATACGAATAGAAATAATGGTCAACAATCAATACGAAATCAACGGTACAAAGGGGACGAAGCAAATATCGTATGAATTCTAAGAAACAACAGATTTAATAAGTTGTCAATCCTTGAGTGCGGTTGGTGTCACCAACATCGGTTCATTAAGATATCAGTGGTCGATACACGATCGATAATATAATCCACACAAAATATTTTCGAATCAAAGAAAATTCTTAATAATCACTTGTAATTAAAATAAATTGATGAGACTGCTTTAATACATAGTCTCATCATCCAAAACGGGCTTTAAATGCATTAAATATCATCAAAAATGCCAAATATATGCTTGAGTTTGTTACTTGTGTATTTTAGGTACGGATATTGAGGAAATGACAAAAGATCACAAAGAACATGCAAAAACGAACACGGGAAAAGAAGCCGCAAAATGAACCACGCCCTAATGTTGATTTTTCAAGAAATACCCTTGAAGATTTGAAGATTGTACAAGAAGGGTCCTCCAATATTGAAGAATTGACACTTTAAACCCTTGTATATTCATAATTACAAGTTTGGTCCTTAGAGTTTGTCAAAATTAAAAACCCTCCACTTTGAAGAATTGGCAAGATTGGTCCCTAAAAATGAAGACTTGTCAATATTAGTACTCCAAGAAGTCAACAAACAAGTCAAGACCTTGAAGAATAAAGAAAATGCCAAAATCAGTCCTTCAAATATCATGAATTGGCAAAACAAGTCCTTGTATACACTTTGGAAACTATTTGTGGCCAAAATATGAAGTTTAAAACTTCATTAACAAAGGAATCCGAATTTGAGCTACAAAAACTTGAAGTGAAACAAAGCTGCAAAGTGAGGGGTTAAACTTGTGAGACATGAAAACTTACCTTAACCAACCACACTCTGCCACCTCACCCCACTCACCCATTCAACCAATCACATCCCACCCATTTTCCACCTCATCAACTACTAACCAATTTAACTAATTCTTTATTAGTTTAAAAAATTGGCGCCTAAACACAAAACTTAATCCCTAAATCTGGATTAAATGACTAACTATTCACACATAAACCCTTATCCCAATTGACTGCAAATCAAAGGGGTTTTTGTTGTATGTTTCCAGATCCCTAATTTACCATTACCTTAACCAAACCCAACCCTAATATTCCCTCTCGCTACACTCATGTGATCCCTCCAACCCTCCTTTGACCCACGAACTAGCAACAAGACAAAGATGAGCCAGTAGATCAACGCCCCATAGCTTTGCTTTCATCCTAAGCTCAAAATAAACGTTCAAGATCACAAAACAACAAGGATTGTTCACATGATACACAAATTTAGTCAACAAAGTTCAAAAATCCCAAGGGCATTTTTGGGACATCAAGCATTAGGGTTTTAATGTTTTTATCTGTTCTTATCACATGTAAGGCTCTATATAAAGCCATTAGGTCACAACATACCAACTTGTTCTTGGTTTTCCTTAGTCAAGTTTCTGTAAATCCTTGTTTTCTAGTTAATGAAAAAAGTGTTTGAAAGTTGTGACGAAATCCAAGTTCCAACCTTTATATTTTGTTGTTATTGATATTTGTTTGTGAGTTTGAAGTTTCAAAGATTGGTTTTAAAGATTGTGTAAAAGTTTGCAAGTTTTTCCAAAAACTTGATTTTTCTAAGTTCTTGTTCAAACACTCAAACTTTTTGGGCTATAGGTTGATCATATCACCCTGATAAAGAGTTTATCAAGGTGTTGTGAGGCTTGTGGTTTGGAAAGCATCAAGGAGTGGGGAACCAAGCTTGAAAAATCTTGGTTATTTTCATTTTCTGTTTTATTAGATTTGTGTGTTACTAATCTTGTTGATCTTAGCAGCTTGTTGGAAGCTTGTGGTTGTTTAGCTACCACATAAGCTCAAACATACGTGAGTGTGGATGTAAATTTATGAGGTTTGTCTTAAATCCTTGAAAATCTGATAAAAAGGGTGTTTTAAGTGATTTTGTGATTCTGCTAGTATAAGTGTGTTTTTATGCCTGCAAATTGGTTCTTAGTTCATATGTTGTGTGTTATAATGCTTATCTGGGCTTAAATCAATCTTGAGAATACTTTTACTTTGTTAAAATTGATTTTAAAAAGTGAAAAGGGTGTTTGGAATTGAATGTTTGTTCAAGTTTGTGTGATTTTGAGTAAGTGTTGTGGTGTTGTTTAAGTTGTTATCTGTTATAGAGGTGATTTTGTTCTGATATATGAAAAATTTGTGCCTTGAATCACTTAATCAAACAATTGGCTATAAAATCTTGAATACTTGTTGTTTTGCCTTGAAATCTTGTGCACGCCTAGTTTACATGTTAAATCATTGTTATTACAACCTGTGTGATAGATCTGAGGCCTTGAAGTTGGATTTTGTGTCAAGTAGATCAGCAAACATTGTTCTTGTATTCATCATTGTTCATCAGTAACTGTTCTTGCTTAGATCTTGTTTATAAGTTGGATTCCTTGCATGCTAAGAGGTAATCTGTGTTTCTTTAAGCTGTATTGAGCTTGTGTATGCGTTTGGTGGTTTATGGTTAGCTTTTACTAGCTTAAAAGTAGCTTATAATCATCAGACCTGCTTATTACTTGTCTAGAACATATCTGAGCAAAGATTGAACTAACTGTACTGACTGGCTGGGTGATTTTGTGATTGTTTGCTTGTTATTGACTCTTTGTGATTCACTGATCACAAGGGTGCCTTGATTGTCTAACAAAACCAAGTGAAACTCTCTAAAAATCAAAGTCAAAAAGTCAAGGCAATGGGAACTCCTTTCCCTTGCTGCTAGCCACTGCTAGTTATATTTGGTGTTCAGCTTATTAATAAGTCATTCCAGCTTATTCCAATGTGCAAAAACTTATTTTTTGAAATAGGTCTTAATATTTTGAGCTTATAAGTGATTCTGGAAGTTTACAGCTTTTAGTTTTAGGTTTTGACTAAAAACGACTATTTTGTCTTTTTTAAAATCAGCTTTTTCCTTATTTCAGCTTATTGAGTGTGTTTATTGGAAAAGTTTTTGTTGAGTAAGCTTATTTAAGCCATTTGTAACTTATTGCAACTTGAATCAGCTCTTGAAATAGTCTAGAATTCAGAAACGACTATTTTGTCGTTTTGTGAAGAGAGCTTTGGCTTATTTTAGGCTTATTCCTTGAGCTTATTTCAAGTTTCTTTTTGCAAATAGCTTAATTAGGTCAAGAGAAGGACGTGGGTAAAATCTTAGCTTATGGCATCTGCTTATAGCTTAATGGGCCAAAAAGCCCATTAAGAATAAGCTGTTTTGAAATAAGCTAGCTTAAGCTTATTTTCAGGTTTTAGGCCATTGGAAAATTGTGTTTAAAATCAAATCTTAATCTTGACTGGAGCTTTTGGGCAATTTCTGAGAACTTTTTCTTATTGGGCCCAATTCTAAGCCCATTAAGGATCTGTTTGGGTATTTGGCCCATTTGAAGGCCCAATAGAGGTATTTTTGGTATTTCAAGTTCATTTTCTGTTTAATTAGGTTAAAATAAACTAGTTTGCTAATGTTTTTAGAATTTTTTATAAATTTTGGATTTTTATTAATATTTTATTATTAAAAATTTAAATTCAGATTTTTCAAAATTTTTCATTTTTCTTAGATCAAATACATTAACTTAGGAATTTTACAATTTTTAGAATATTTTTTATTATTATTAGATTAATTTTTAGAATTATTTTAAGTTTTAATAGTTTTTAATTGTTTTTAAATAGTTTTAATTAATTTTAAAATTTTCAAAAATAGTTATGAATTAAGTTAAGTTACTTTAGAGGTTTACAAGTAAAAAAATCTCATTTTGGGCTTTTTGTTAATTAAATTGATTTTTTGGGCTTTAATTAGCATTAAAAAATTATTATTTAATTAAATAAAAGTTTTGATTTATTTTTGATTTTTGTAAACTCTAATTACATTTTTAGGATTTATTGCAATTTTCTAGGAATTTTTAGGGCAAATTTTTAATTTTGTCACTTTTTACGGTTTTCCGTGTACGACTATTCGTCTTAGTTTAATTCATAATCGTAACCGTCATTCTCTTCTAATATCTTTTCTTCTTTTTATTTCTCATCAATATAATCACAAACCATTAATCAATTCTTAACACAACGCACTTGCCTCCTTGGGAAACGAACTTGAACTTCATTGGTCATTTGTGTATGGTTTTCCTAAACCGACACTTAATACTTTCCACTTTTCCGCTCTTTTCCTAAAGAGTGGTAAAAACACTTTACATCAATTTTGGCGCCGATGCCAGGGAGGGGTGTTGTGTTTTGATTTGAAAAAATTGTTGTTTTTATATAGCCATAATAGCTAATTGTATTAGTAGCACTCTACTAATACGTATTATCGGTTTTTCGTTTTTTTGTGTGAATACTATTACTATATTGTATACGTAGAACAATAAATTCGCAAGTACTCCAAAAGTGTGAAAACACAACCTTGATTGGGAGGTCATTACTCAATCATTGTATTCGAATCTCAAACAAGAAAGAAAGGCAAAATAGATAAATACTTTCGTGAAGTTTAATTTTGAAAAACACAAACTATAAGGTGGGTATAAGGCGGGTATTATAAAATATACCCTAAGGAAAAAGGCTCTTAAGTGCTTCACGCTGCCTCGTTTTCCCGCTTGCTTGTGCGTGTTTAGATAAAAAGGGCTAATCGAGGGTTTTCCAACCAAAGTATTATCTAAGTATCATATATATTTTCTTGGTTTCTTTTGATTAAACCCTCTTGAACGTTTTGGTGTTCCACCAATGTTCTAAAGTCATCGAAGGCGTTCACTTCACGTGATCGTTTTAATTCCTTGAGGCTTCTTTAATCAAGAGATTTGATTAAGGAGGAGATTTGTAGATTTGTGTTTACTTAATACAATTCCAAAATCCAAAAAAATTAAAAACAATCAAAAACCCAAAAAAGAAATTGGAAAAGTCAAAAACACCAAAAAGAATCTTCTTTGCTCATCCCCACGTTGTACGTGACGTTTATGCTTACTCGTAATCAAGCAAGACGTGCACGTAAACGTCGTAACCGAAAGGAAAACACACCAACACCTTCTAGTGAAGAGACTCCAAGTGAGGAACCTATTGTAGAACAAGAAGCTATCATGGATAACCGTACTATGATGGAGTTGCTTCAAGCACCCACCGAGGGTTTTGGAGAAGCCATTGTGATTTCTGTCATCCTTGCGGAGAACTTCGAGATCAAGACGGGTTTAATGTCTATGCTTCAAGCCAACAAGTTTCACGGACACGAAAAAGGCAACCCACATTATCACATTAGGCAATTCAATCGTCTCACCACGACAAGCAAGTTTAAGGATGTACCCCACGATGCCATTAAGATGATGTTTTTTCCATACTCGTTAGATGGACCCGCCAAGATATGGCTCGAGAAAGAACCCCCAAATTCGATTTTGACGTGGGGTGATCTCGTTTCTAAGTTTGTGAATCAATTTTTTCCACCATCTAAAACAACACATTTGAAAAACGAGATTTCACGATTTACTCAAAGGACTAATGAGAGTTTTTCAATGGCTTGGGAAAGGTTTAAAGAAATGTTACATGAATGCCCACACCATGATTTTTCCGAATTCCATTAAATTGACACTTTTTATAATGGGCTTAATGATCATGAACGAGATTACTTAAATGCCGCCGCGGGTGGTAATTTTTTGTGCAAAACGACCGATGAGGCTTTGAAAATCATTGAGAATAGGTCTAAGGTTTATAGCCCTCGTAACACACCGAGTGTTGCCATTATGGGTTCGTCATCATCTTCTCGTAATATGAGAGCCTTGCAAGATGAAGCAAATGAGTAGAATCGGTTTTTCGATAGGTTTTCGACTCTTATGAATCATTGGAAAGCACAAGATGCTTTGAATTCCGCTTCGATTAAGGCGGTTTCCAAGAGTTGTATTTCGTGTGGTGGAGCTCATGATTTTTCCGAGTGCATTACCGCGGATGGTAACACTTCGAATGCTTATGTAGCCACGGGAACTTATAACCAAAACGGTCAAGGTTCCCGCCAAAATCAAGCTCAACAAAATCAAAATGCTAACAACTATCGAAACAACAATCAAAATGGTGCTTATCAAGGGAATTCACGTAACTACAACAAGGGTAATTACCAAAGTGGAAATGGGAAAATTTTAAACCAAAACCAAAACCGTGATATTCAACTACCACACAAGGTTTTCAAAATGCTCACACTAAAAATCTTAATGGAGAATTTTTAGAATATGCGAAGGCAAACGATGCTAAGTTTGATAACATGCAACGTGAGATAATTAGCTTAAGATCCGAGTTGAAAAACGAGCTTAAAAACGAACTTGCTAATGAATTGAAAAATCATGCTAATAAAATGGAAGGAAATGTTCAACGTCTCCAACAAAATCAACAAAAAATGGAGCAAGGTCAACATGAAATTAAGCAAGAATTGTTAAAAGCGGATGCTAGGCAATCTAAGTTTGAAGATCGAATGGGTAAAATGTTTAAAGCTATCATGTGTAAACCTTCTTCTTCGGGTGGTCTTCCTAGTGATACCATCGTAAACCCGAAAGGAGAATTGAAGGTTATTACTACTCGTAGTGGTAAAACTTTCGAAGAACCCATTTCTCGTCCAAGTACTTCTACGGAGAAGGAAATAGAGAAAGAACCCGAGGTGGTGGTAGAAAAGGAGCAAGTTCCAATCCCACTAAGTACCGCTCAAACCACACCTACGGTTGAACCAATACCAATCGTGGAACCCGAGATTCCAAGGCCGTTGCCTATGCCCTAACCCACACCACCCTTACCTTACCCTTCAAGACGAAACAATGAAAAGGCACAAGAACGTAACAATTATCAATTTGAAATTTTTATGAAAATGTTTTGTGACTTGCATTTTAATATAAGTTTTGCCGATGCCTTGGTCATGATGCCTCGATTCGCTGCAAACTTCAAAAGTATGTTGAATAACAAAGAGAAATTGCAAAAGTCGTCTTGTTGTTCATTGGTTTTTCTTAGCCGCCTACCTCAAAAAATCGGTGATCCCGGTAACTTTTTAATCCCATGTGCAATACAAGATATGGAGGAATGCTACGCCTTGGCCGATCTTGGTTCTAGTATAAATTTGATGCCTCTTGAGATTTTTAAGTCGCTCAATCTTGCTAATCTAACTCCTTCAAGAATGTCAATCGAGATGGCCGATCGTTCTACGATTCTAGCTTGTGGAGTAGCCGAGGACGTCTTTTTGAAAGTTGGGAAGTTTTACTATCCTGTGGATTTTATTGTTGTTGACATTCCCATCGATCCTAAAGTTCCTCTAATTTTAGGTCGATCATTTTTGGATACCTCGAGAGCACTTATCGATGTGCATGCTAGGAAAATCACTCTACGTTTCAATGAGGAAGAACTCGTCATAAATGCAACTCAAAACTCTACGCTTTCAAATCTATCACGTCTTTGAACAATGTTAACCCCATCAAATACATTTTCAAAAGAAATTCAAAAAGAGTGTTAGGAGTTGTTGATTAAAACGATTTCCCATCCCCTCCGCCGATGGAGGTTAAGAGTGTTAAGCCTACGTCTCTAATCACGAATGATTCTTCGGATGATGAATATGTTGATCCCGTTGGGGAGGTTTTCTTTGTCGAAAAACGTTTTGGGAACTTACCACCACCAAAGCCAAAACGGTTTTCAAATGTGAGAATTTTTAGTGTGACTAACATCGTTTTAGAAACACCAAATATTTTTGACATAATCAAGTCGGGTTTTCATAAGGAGTTTTCAAAAGATGAAAAAGGAAAAAAAATTGAATTGGATTTAAAAGATTTTTCTACAATGCTAACTCCGTCATCACCTCGTGTCTTGAGTGCTACAAGATCGTCTTCTCCTTTTGACGATGCTTTGTGTGGACTTAGTGTGGGGGAAGCCCCTTATGGTCCCTGATAAGTGTGAAAACACTCATCAATAATGATTCATAAACCACTCAAAACACAGTCAAATACATTATTTTAACTGTAAAATATCAGAATTACGTGTGTATTCGTATCTTATGTGTTTTCAGGTAAGAAAGATACATTTTGAAGCAAAGATGCGGTTTCAAGGACTTATTTGGTAAAAAGACGAAGAAAAAGACGAAAGAGCTTTCAAGGACCTTATTTGCAACTACTTCAAAGATTGAGGGCTTAAGTTGCATTTTCTATAAAAACGAAGGATGAAAAGAAACTTGATTTCAAAGTTTATATATATTTTGCAAAGAGATGAAAAAGAAAGGACCAAATGGTAAACAAATTGGAAAGTTTGGAAAGTAAGTATTTACTTTGGTCAAGTTGACCAGACTCGGTCAAAACACAAAAAAATCCCACACACGTCTTCTTCGTTCCCAAATGAAGAGAGAGAAAGGAGATTAAACCGACTTCATCTTTCTATCCTCCATTACCTGCAATCGAAGATAACAAAAGATCCATGAAGAATTAGCCAGAGCCTTCAACAGCAAAAGTGTTTCTCTCCTTCTCCTCTACATGCTGATACAACTCAATTAGATCAAGACTCAAAGATAAGGAAAACCCCAATTTTGGATTGAAGATGAAGAACGAGTTTTATCCTCGTATTTTCCACGTGTCCACTTCTCATTGGCGAGAACACGTCATCCCACCTCCTCTCGAGCCTATAAATAGAAGACGATGGCCATCATTTCAAGCGGTTAGACTAGGTGTAGTTTACACATAGTAGATAGTTAGGATTAGTTAGTTAGTTTTATTTTCTTCCATAGCCTTTATGAATTTCAGTTAGATTCAGTTTGATTAGTTAATCTTGTTGTAACCGAATGTTATTTTCTCCATTAATGAAAGTTTTGCTTCAAGTTTAATCACCTTACTGTTATTATTCAAATATCCTATTCTCTTATATAAGCTTTTCGAAGCTTATAGCTTTTTCTTCCTCTATTTTACTGCTTATTTTCTTTACTGTTTAATTGAATAATTGAACTGTTCACGCAGAATAGATGAAGTGGTTAGGATTGTCAGTTTTATGTCTATGATTTTCACATGAGTACTTAGTTACTTACTGGTTTAAAAAGTCTTGATTGAAGTGTTTGTTTAAAAAAGTAGATTTTGATATTCCATAGTTTCAGTTAGAATTCATCAAATTGCTGAAGTAGTTTGGAATCGTAATAGTTGTGAGAATCAGATTTGTGGTTAAGAATAGAGAGCAGTAGTCGAATTGAATTGGAGTTGAGTAGTTGGTTCAAGCTGTGCTGCGATATTAAATATCAGTAAAATTTTCAGGTTTATGCAGGTTTCGAATTCGAAGTTTTGTTTTGTTTTTCTTTGCTTGTGTTCGATTAGTTTCTGCAGGTTTCGGATTCTTAGATTCAATCCGGCAATTTCAGTAGATAAGGAGGTGTAGTGGTAATTGGTTTTTAAGCCGGCTCAGCGCCGCGCTTCTCGACTCAACGGACTAAACTTCGGATGAATCGGTTAAGCACAAAATTTTATTTCATGTATTTTTGATATAATCTGCTAGTGTGTAATTGTAGTGTAAGCTCGATTGTTTATTGTATGATCTATATCTGTTAATGTTAGTTTTTCGTTTTCATTTGATCTTTACTTCTTGATCTGCTCATTTAGATACTGAAATTAGCTTTTGCTGTTAGAGTTTAGTCAGTTTAAGCTGTGATAGGTTTAAGGACTGAGGTAGCAAATTTGCATCTAAGAAGTCACAATTCAGAGTTGTTCATTAGGTTATCAGACGTAAAGCTATAGGATATTGGAACGATAGTTTTTTTAGAAGTTGATAGAAGCTAGTGTATTCATTCAGTATGTGCAGGTTACATTCTTAGTTTCGATTTCCGCTAATAATTTTGTAAATTGCCATTAGCTTAACCGTAAGGTAGAACTTTGTTGCTTAAAGGTTTATATTCTAGTTGCTATTATACTTAATATCTGCTTTATTTTAAGTCTTCGGTTATAGTCCTCTAGCTGAACGATTTTGGATCCTGTTGGTAGAAGAGTATTTGGAACAGTTTGTTAAAGGATATTAGAACTGAATTTTGATTTAAAATAAAGCTGTAAAGAGTAGTAAATGTTTGAAACAGTAGGATAAAAGGTTGAATACTACTAGAAAACTTCAAGTAAAACTTAGTTGAATAACTGATTTTTCATAAAGAGTAAACAAAATAAGATGGACTAAAAGTTTTAATGTTTTGTTTCATAAAGCATTAAGTAGTAAGGAAGAAATATCTAACTAGAATCGAATGCAGATATGTTAGAATACTTTCAAGTTCAAGTTTGCTAGTTTTCCATATTTGGTCCCTGAGTTTGTATACTCTTATTTTTGTCACAGCCCAATCTCGTTAGGGTAGTTAATTGTTAGACCTTTTAGTTATCAATTTCTTGCATAACCAGTCCTTTCCCGTTAGTTTACTTTATAGATTGTTACTGGACTGTATAGCTAGTTGGACTTGTAAATGCATATTGGGCCAGTTATTGTTGGGCTAGTTAACAGTTGGGCTTGATTGTTTTTGTGTTTTTCAATTTGTTCATTAAAACGTTTTTTTTTACAATTGTAGTATAAATTTGTATATTTTCAGTTTTAAAATTCGTGCATTAAATGTGTAATTGCTAAATGTTTTTAGGTTAGTACGTATACGTAGTTTATAGAATATTTTTACCTTTTTACTTGCTTCTTGCCAATTAGACATAAATTCCAAACAAAGTTTTACAACCAAAAACAATTCAGTCTAACTAGAAAACGTTATATCAATTCGAATCGAGCTGAGAAGACAACTAAACTAAAAAACGAAATATTAAATGGCGCCGCTGCCGGTTCTTTTCGTGAAGATTAACGATTTCGAGTGAGACGATTGGATTTTGGGATCCGTTCACTTTGTGAACGTTATTTTTTTTACGTATTATAAATCAAAAAGATAAAAAAAAAACCAAAAAGATAAAAATACAAAAAAAAAAAAAAATCACAAAATCAATTCTTTTCCTAAAGAATTGAACCAAAAAAATAAAAAATCCAAAAAGTAATCTTTTTCCTAAAAGATTACAACAAAAAAATATATATTATATCGATTTCATCGTTTTTTTACGTAGATATAGTATTTTTCTTAAAAAAACAAATAAATACAAAAATATTTTTTATATATTATTATATGTAGATACGTATACGTATAAAAACAACCAAGTTACCTATTTCCATAAGTATTGCCGAGGCAATACACCGTGTTGAGGGGTGTTCCGGTCCTTGACACGCGTATCGATCCAATTTAATTAAGCAAGAATAGATAAATACTTCCAATTGGAAATAATTCGAAGAATGCAAACTACTAAAGTGAATAGATAGGCGACGTGCTATAAAATGCCGTCTAAGGGTTAATAGGTACTTAAGTGCTTCGCGCCACCTAACCCCCGTTCACTAGTGCGTATTCTAAGAAGGAAGGCTTAATTGGAGGTCTTGCACCCAAGTAGTAATTATATATATACTTTCTTGTGGATATTTCATATCGAACCTCGAGGGAGATAATCTCTTCTCTCTCAAAAGTCGACCGAGGGCTACTCCCTCATTCCTCGTGTTTACTTACACGTGTACTCGCACACGTGTAAACATACCACCTTTGGTGTATTACTTCCTTCCCCGAGGAAGCTTTTAAACGTCATTTTACTTGTATATACATTCGGCCACCTTGTTACACATGGATACTCGTTCCATGTTGGAGATCTTGCAACAACGATCCGCCAACGCTAATTATTCGCCTTGTTCGACTTGTGGAGGTCCACACGATACGTATTTATGTGATCAAAATAATAGTTATTATGGGGAGGGATATGCTTACAATGGAACCGAGAACCCTAATTTTCAACCTAACACTCAAATGGACTACACTTGTAATGACTATATGGGATATTCCGGTTTTTCATCACAACCTCTACCATCATTTCATGATCAAACCTTTAATGTGCCATACCAAAACCAAGGATTTTCCAATTATGAAGGTTTTCAAAACAATGATAATTTTCAAGGCTATAATCAAGAAACCTTTCATAATCAAGGATTTTCAAATAATGAAGGCTTTCAAAATGATGAAAATTTTCCATGCTATAATCAAGATACTTTTCAAAATCAAGGATTTTCACATTATGAGGGTTTTCAAAATGAAGGAAATTTTCAAGGTTACAATCATGATAACTTTCATAATCCAGACTCTTTTCAAACATATAATTCACCTAATTATGGAAATCCACCTCCACCCTCTTCTTCGACTTATTCATGTGAGTTTTGTGGGAACGCACCCCATTATGGTTATGATTGTAGACTGAGGGATCCGCCTTCTAATGCCCCTCATGTTTTCAACGCGCCGCTTTCTTTACTTAAGACAATAAACAAGTCGATTGATGGAATTTCTAAGGCGATTGATAGTAAGAACGACATAAGCATTGAGGAAATGAAAAGCGTGTGCCCGTTGTTAGAGGAACAAATTAAGTTTTTTGAGGAAGTGGAAATTATGACTTGGCAAATTTATGACAAGGAGATCGGTGCAATGTGTCGTGAATCGTTGAAAAAAGGTTCTTGTCACCTCAGGAAATATTTAAATGATTTCCTCTTTAAGATTGATAAAAAAGAGGAAGAAGAACGATATTTTGCTAATCGTGCTCGTTTGCTTAAACAATGCTTATATGACGATGATGACTATTCTCCGATTTGTATGACACTTGATGATGACACACCTTCATCACCTTTACCTCACGTGGAACCCACCGACTCTTTAACCATGGGGGACGAGCCTCTTAGCACTAATACAAACACCAATTTAGAAGAATTAACCGTTTCTAGTGTTGAGAACCTTATCCCAATCCAAAGAGAGTTTGAGGGTATTTCCATTGAACCATGTGATGAGCTTTGTATTGATACCTCTTCTCCTCATGATCACATTGAGATTTCATCACATGTTGACCTTCATGCTACTACTAGTGATTTTGTTGATTTTGATCTTGATGAATTGTTCAAAGAAAGGGATAATGAGATTGAGGAAGAGTTTATGCAAGATATAGAGGATGATGATTGTGATTCTAGTGAGGCATCTTATGATCTATCATCCGATGACTTTTCATGTCAAGATGACCTTCCTAATTTGGATGATGATGTTGATCATATAGAAGAAGTGGAAGATGTTCATATTCGTGAGGTTTTATCAAACGTCTATAATCTTATCTCTTCGATTGAAGCTTTGAATGAAAACCATAATGATGAGTCCATAGAAGAAGAACCTTTCATTGACATTTCTTCACCGGTTTTTGAGGTTGCACCTATTGATTTTTATGATGATATCATCCCTTTGAGTGATTCTCTCAAGACACCTTCTTTTGAGCCTTCTATTCCCACCCTCCCACCCTTGAAGTTGGTTATTGATGAAGATCCTATACTCTTAGAGATTGATCCTTTTTCACCTATGGCACCTTTAGAACCCAAAACCTTTGATATGGATTCTCATATGGATATCGATGACACCATAGAGGCTTATCTTACTAATATTGATATTGAGACTGATGATAGTGATTCTAATTGGGAAGAAGATATACGTCTTAGTGAGAACTTTCTTTTTGGGAACATAGAGATTACACCTCCTTCACAAGACACTATTAATCTTGATCCTCCTTATTCTATGCCTTCTATGGAAGATTACCCACCTTTTGATGATGATGAGCCTAATATGGACATAATAGTTATGAATGTTTTGATACCTACACCTTCATATTCTCATGATGCTTTGATCACTAAGGGGGAATCTTATATGGTTGATATGAGCTCATCTTCTTATTTTCCCATGAAGGGAAAGGTTTTTGATCCTGGGATACGTAAATTTGAGACACCTTGGTTTTCATCTACTTCACTTAAGAGTGTGCCTTCGATTGATATGCGCTTCTTGTATGAGCTTACTTTGGTGATGCTACCTATTTTGGAGTTGTTCGAATGTAGAGATGGGAACTTTGTATTTGATCCTGGGGTACTTCATATTTGAGAGATTTTATATGTTGGACAAATTTGAGACACGTTGGACCGTTCCATTTATCGAGGCGGATATTGTAAATCTTATAGTAAATGGCAACGTGCTAAGTTTGAGTGTATCATGTGAGATGTGCTTTAAAGTGGATATTCTTTATTCTCCATGATGGTTTCCCCAAGGACAACTTAATTCGGGGCCGAGTCGAGCTAGCGACTTAGGCTTAAAAAAACTCAAGCATTGAATAACTAGGTTAGAAAACGTAGAGTAGATTTTCAATAGGTTAGGTTTAATTAAAAGGATGTTATAGTAGAGTTGAAGTGGAGGGGTGCCTTTATTAGTCTTTTGGTGTTTGTTTCTAGGGTTGCTCTCTCACATTTCATGCTTGGAGCTTATGGAGGAGGCCCGTGTATCTGGTTCACTTTGATTAGTTTTTGCTATCATGATATTAAACAATTGTGCTTAAAATGGATACCCTTTAGTTGTCTCTTCCTTAATTTGGGTTAAGCAAAGTAATCAATGTAATAAGTGTAGGGGAGTTCACTCTAATACTCTTAAACATTGAGGACAATGTTTATCTTAAGTGTAGGGGAGACTTCTATCGAAGTGACCTTACCTAGACCATTGCCTTAACTTCATGATAATTGAGAAAATTAATTTTTCAAACATTTTTCAAATTTTTAATCTACTTTGGCCAACAAAAATATGCATTAATAATTTTTGCATCAATCATTTTTCATTTTGCATATCACATTTGCATTGTATATATTCTTTTATTTTTCATCAAAATAAATAAAAAGGAAAAATATAATAAAACATGGTTTTAACAAGTTTAGATTTCTTTGACATATTAGGCCCGCCATGGATATTTTGACTCAACCCGAATTTGCTTATCTTAGCACTCTCTAGCTAGTATCCTTAACCATGTAGTCCTTCATTGGTCTATTAGGCTAAGCATTCACCAATTTCATTATTTGAAATTTTAAATTTGTGGAGAATGGGAAATGATAGAGTTGAAGCAAGTGTAAAAGGGCTAGATAGACTTCATGGCAATTACTTGTGGCTAAACCCTTCTCTTCTTTACCTCTATTTTCTTCGCATGTATATAATTGTTAATAAATAATCAAGTACGGTTTTAATTGGTTTGTAATCTCTTATGCATTTTTGGCTAATCATTTATGGTTGATATGAGTACGTCTTAAGATTCTAAGTTAGCACGTTTTATGTGTACTAGACTTATGTCATGCTCCATATTTAGCGGGTGTTTTTCCTTTTCTTCTTTTCAAATTTCTTTGTGAGGAATAAAGAAAAATAAGAGCGGCTTATGAAAAAATGAGTGGCTAGAAAAAAAAAATAAATAAATAAAAAAGAAGAAAAAAAAAATATACAAGACTCCCAAGAGGGGCAGTGTGGTGTTAATTATAGTACTATTGAGTTCCAATATTACCTTGACGGGTTGCGGGGATTCAATAGATTGCTCCAATCCAATATTACCTTGACGGGTTGCGGGGTTGAAGATCCAAAGTCTCAAAAAGATGGCGGATGTAAATTATTGCGTGAGTTTTATTTTTCTTTCCTTAGCGAGTGTGTAGCTACTTATGAAAGCATGACATGAGGATTTTACACATAAGGCGAATGACTTATCACTCTTAAAACAGACTTATATTAATTGTGAGCGGTTTTTCAAGTAATGGATGAGAGGATTACTTAGGATTAAAACCGTGCTTCCTTATTTTTGGATTTTACACTTCTTATATTTCACGCTTGAATAATGACAAATTTGCCCACAAGCAATTTGCTCAATTAATAATCGGTTCCACATTTAATTGTCATGAATAAGTTGATGCACTTTTTACTTGTGAATACAATGATCCCATTTTTAAGCTTGGTATGGGGAAAGTGAAACTTGAGGGTGATAAATGTCCATGGTACCCAAGCCCTAATCAAAGTCATTGAATTCTTTATGAGTTATTTCCATCAAAACCATTTATGAAAAATCAAAAATATATAAATAGAATTGTTTTCTTTGCATTGCATTGTAAATATTCAAAACCATTCATCATGTAGCATAGCATAGTTTATTAAATCATAAAATGGCCAAGGTTGGTTAATTATGAGAAAAGTGTAACTTGGAGCTTTAAAATGCTGCATTGCATGAGGACATGGCAATGGTCAAGTGGAGGGGAGTTGATAAGTGTGAAAACACTCATCAATAATGATTCATAAACCACTCAAAACACAGTCAAATACATTATTTTAACTGTAAAATATCAGAATTACGCGTGTATTCGTATCTTATGTGTTTTCAGGTAAGAAAGATACATTTTGAAGCAAAGATGCGGTTTCAAGGACTTATTTGGTAAAAAGACGAAGAAAAAGACGAAAGAGCTTTCAAGGACCTTATTTGCCACTACTTCAAAGATCGAGGGCTTAAGTTGCATTTTCTATAAAAACGAAGGATGAAAAGAAACTTGATTTCAAAGTTTATATATATTTTGCAAAGAGATGAAAAAGAAAGGACCAAATGGTAAACAAATTGGAAAGTTTGGAAAGTAAGTATTTACTTTGGTCAAGTTGACCAGACTCGGTCAAAACACAAAAAAATCCCACACACGTCTTCTTCGTTCCCAAATGAAGAGAGAGAAAGGAGATTAAACCGACTTCATCTTTCTATCCTCCATTACCTGCAATCGAAGATAACAAAAGATCCATGAAGAATTAGCCAGAGCCTTCAACAGCAAAAGTGTTTCTCTCCTTCTCCTCTACATGCTGATACAACTCAATTAGATCAAGACTCAAAGATAAGGAAAACCCCAATTTTGGATTGAAGATGAAGAACGAGTTTTATCCTCGTATTTTCCACGTGTCCACTTCTCATTGGCGAGAACACGTCATCCCACCTCCTCTCGAGCCTATAAATAGAAGACGATGGCCATCATTTCAAGCGGTTAGACTAGGTGTAGTTTACACATAGTAGATAGTTAGGATTAGTTAGTTAGTTTTATTTTCTTCCATAGCTTTTATGAATTTCAGTTAGATTCAGTTTGATTAGTTAATCTTGTTGTAACCGAATGTTATTTTCTCCATTAATGAAAGTTTTGCTTCAAGTTTAATCACCTTACTGTTCTTATTCAAATATCCTATTCTCTTATATAAGCTTTTCGAAGCTTATAGCTTTTTCTTCCTCTATTTTACTGCTTATTTTCTTTACTGTTTAATTGAATAATTGAACTGTTCACGCAGAATAGATGAAGTGGTTAGGATTGTCAGTTTTATGTCTATGATTTTCACATGAGTACTTAGTTACTTACTGGTTTAAAAAGTCTTGATTGAAGTGTTTGTTTAAAAAAGTAGATTTTGATATTCCATAGTTTCAGTTAGAATTCATCAAATTGCTGAAGTAGTTTGGAATCGTAATAGTTGTGAGAATCAGATTTGTGGTTAAGAATAGAGAGCAGTAGTCGAATTGAATTGGAGTTGAGTAGTTGGTTCAAGCTGTGCTGCGATAGTTAAATATCAGTAAAATTTTCAGGTTTATGCAGGTTTCGAATTCGAAGTTTTGTTTTGTTTTTCTTTGCTTGTGTTCGATTAGTTTCTGCAGGTTTCGGATTCTTAGATTCAATCCGGCAATTTCAGTAGATAAGGAGGTGTAGTGCTAATTGGTTTTTAAGCCGGCTCAGCGCCGCGCTTCTCGACTCAAGGACTAAACTTCGGATGAATCGGTTAAGCACAAAATTTTATTTCATGTATTTTTGATATAATCTGCTAGTGTGTAATTGTAGTGTAAGCTCGATTGTTTACTGTATGATCTATATCTGTTAATGTTAGTTTTTCGTTTTCATTTGATCTTTACTTCTTGATCTGCTCATTTAGATACTGAAATTAGCTTTTGCTGTTAGAGTTTAGTCAGTTTAAGCTGTGATAGGTTTAAGGACTGAGGTAGCAAATTTGCATCTAAGAAGTCACAATTCAGAGTTGTTCATTAGGTTATCAGACGTAAAGCTATAGGATATTGGAACGATAGTTTTTTTAGAAGTTGATAGAAGCTAGTGTATTCATTCAGTATGTGCAGGTTACATTCTTAGTTTCGATTTCCGCTAATAATTTTGTAAATTGCCATTAGCTTAACCGTAAGGTAGAACTTTGTTGCTTAAAGGTTTATATTCTAGTTGCTATTATACTTAATATCTGCTTTATTTTAAGTCTTCGGTTATAGTCCTCTAGCTGAACGATTTTGGATCCTGTTGGTAGAAGAGTATTTGGAACAGTTTGTTAAAGGATATTAAAACTGAATTTTGATTTAAAATAAAGCTGTAAAGAGTAGTAAATGTTTGAAACAGTAGGATAAAAGGTTGAATACTACTAGAAAACTTCAAGTAAAACTTAGTTGAATAACTGATTTTTCATAAAGAGTAAACAAAATAAGATGGACTAAAAGTTTTAATGTTTTGTTTCATAAAGCATTAAGTAGTAAGGAAGAAATATCTAACTAGAATCGAATGCAGATATGTTAGAATACTTTCAAGTTCAAGTTTGCTAGTTTTCCATATTTGGTCCCTGAGTTTGTATACTCTTATTTTCGTCACAGCCCAATCTCGTTAGGGTAGTTAATTGTTAGACCTTTTAGTTATCAATTTCTTGCATAACCAGTCCGTTCCCGTTAGTTTACTTTATAGATTGTTACTGGACTGTATAGCTAGTTGGACTTGTAAATGCATATTGGGCCAGTTATTGTTGGGCTAGTTAACTGTTGGGCTTGATTGTTTTTGTGTTTTTCAATTTGTTCATTAAAACGTTTTTTTTACAATTGTAGTATAAATTTGTATATTTTCAGTTTTAAAATTCGTGCATTAAATGTGTAATTGCTAAATGTTTTTAGGTTAGTACGTATACGTAGTTTATAGAATATTTTTACCTTTTTACTTGCTTCTTGCCAATTAGACATAAATTCCAAACAAAGTTTTACAACCAAAAACAATTCAGTCTAACTAGAAAACGTTATATCAATTCGAATCGAGCTGAGAAGACAACTAAACTAAAAAACGAAATATTAGTCCCTCCCTTTCTCCACCGAGGATGAGATGTTTGATCCCGGAATTGCTTATAAAGGGAAATCTCTGTAAAACCCGCATGATTTTACCATGAATAGTACCCTTTAGATCGTACGTGCATGATTAGAACTTTCCTTTTATAGCACGTTACGTTTCACGTATAAGAATTTCAAGTATTACGTACGTGTTAGAACACGATAAGTATTTATTACGTATGAACACACGATAATTAGAATAATTATTCCAATAATAATTATAATCACGAACATGCGATCATGAAATCATGAACGTAATTTAATCACGAGCTAATATTATTTACGTATATATATTTATCACAAACACGAATAAATATATTAAGTCACGACCAATAATTAATTAGAACACGTAAAACACAAACACGATAAAACACGAGAACACACTATAATATTTAAACACGAGAAAAGTACGGGTTACCTCATGTGGGGCCCCTACCCACGGCATACACAAGAATATGGGCTTAGCCCATGCAAAATTAACTATATAGGGGGTTAAGGTAAAAACTTGTGTAATTTATCAAAAAAGAAGAAAATAATTAAAACCTTAAAAGTTTTTCTCCTTCTTCCTTGTCCTCTTTGGCCGCCGGTTATACAACACCAAAAGGGGTGTTTGGGTTGATTTTGATCTTGGAAATTTTGCAAGGATTCGTGTGTGTTCATCCTTATTTGATGCACGTATTCGGTATAACTTTTAACCCTTTTCTTTTATGTTTTGATTTAACTAATCACATAAATCATGATGTTTTTAATTAACTAATTAAAAACAATTATTTAAAACATGTTAATGATCATGGGGTAAATCAAACAAGGGTTTTAGGGGTGTTTTGGTTCTAGCCGACGCCTAACCGAGCCCCATGGGGGTCTCGGCTTACCTTATTACACACCACCGAGACCATATGGTCTCGGTATGGTGGTGATGGTCCCACGGCAGCAGCCAAAACAAGGGGAACCCCAACCTTGGTCGGGGTATGGTGATGGTTACGGGTCTGGTTCATGGTTTTTATTCACGGGTCCGGTTCATAAATTATTTTCAAGGTTTATGATTTTTACTAGTTATGTTTTAGACTTAAATTAAATTAATAAAAGCATGACATGATTAATTTAATGTACATGACTTAGGTTATAAAATTTAATTAGTAATTCATGAATTTTAACCTAAGTATTTATATTTAATTAGACTTTATAATTAATTAATTATTTAAAACCATGACTATAATTAAATAATTAACATGGCTTAGGTTATATTATTATATTTAATAATACATGTTTTAAACTAAGTATTTTTACCTTTATTTAATTAAAATCATGTTATATTTAATTAAATACTTTTAACCTATAGTTTATTTAATTTACATGTAATAATTAATAAACTATACTTTATGATCACATGACTTAGAATAATAATCAGAAAACACTTAAGCTTATATAATTAGCTTAATTAACCAGCTTATAACTATTTATGGAAACTTTCTATTTTTAGAAACTTATTTAATTAAGGCAGCTAATCTATTTATGGAAACTTTCTATTTTTAGAAACTTATCTATTTTAAGTAGTAATTCTATTTTTGGAAACTTTCTATTTTTGGAAACTTTCTATTTTTGGAAATTTCTATTTTTGGAAACTTCTATTTTTGATAACTTTCTAATTTTGGAAACTTTCTATTTTTGGAAACTTTCTATTTTAGGAAACCTGCTATTTTTAGAAAGTTACTTATTATTACACAACAAGTATAATAATACATAAAATACAAGTAATACTTAATCAGAATAGACAGAATATACGATAAACACAGTATAAAGCTAAAACAGTAAAACATGACATGAACATATAAAACAAGCTAAGACATGATATAAAATCAGTTATGTATTCAGTAGTCAGATACTTATACACGTATGTATTTATGTAGTATTAGTGATACCGAAATAGGACCTTCTTCCGTTCATCTTCTTCATTCACTGGACATAAGGTACGGATTCCCGTCCTTTTAGTATGGACATTCTTTCCTTATTAGGATTCCCCGTATGCAGCCAACTATTTTCCCATAGTATAATTTTATATGTTTGATTGCTTATGTTTAGTTAGAATACCTAAAGCCATATACATGCATGACCAGTCTCGCCTAGTTATGGAGGTACCATAACCATAACACTAGAGGCACTGGTGTTATGACTTCCCCACGGCGGAGTGATTGCTCGTGGCGTCCCTTCATCTTTTGGCCATATTATTATATTTATCATGTGGGGCGTATGGGTGCATCCTAGTTACATGTTTTTCAGTAGATTACTCAGTGTGAATGTGGTGTGTGCCTTGCATCCTTCACAAGGAGCTGATCCCTCCTACCCAAAAACCAGTATATTAAATTAGAGGCAGCCCCTCTAATTTGCATGACGAGGTCACCCCTCCAAGTATTCATGCACGTTGATTTTCATGACCTATATTGGCTAATGGTAAAATATGTTAAACAGTTTTTACAAGATAAACATAAGGCTTTTCAAACTATAAAACCAGTTTTACTAAGATATTACCGAGTTGTCCAGGACTTAGTTTCTTCCGCTGTTTCATGCTTATATGTTTATATTATTAATGCTTTACTTGTACATCCGTGCACTGAGCGTATTGCTCAGTCGTTTTCCTTTTCATGTCCCCAAAACGGTAGGTACTCAGGGACGCTCGTAGACATTAAGCGTACTTGCATATGGATTGGAAGATTTTTTAGCCTTTCTTTACTTTATGCATTATCTATACTTTGATACTCTTTCCATGGACATTGTTTAGTCCTTTCATTTACAGTACTTATGTTTGTGTGTGATGAGCTTTACTTTTGGACTACCGATATTTGATTCCGGTATTTCCTTTTATGGTCATGTAATGTTTTAGACATTTATCCTTGTATGCTTTAATGACACGCCATATTCACGCGTGACATTCCATTTATCAAAATGGGGTGTTACAATTATGGTATCATAGCCAAGGCTTCGACCTGTAGGCTCTCAAAACATGACCTGTGATTAGTGGGTAGTCACTATGGTCTTCCTAAAACTGACAGTCGGTTTTCATGCATTCATCATTTTCATGCATACATATATATGTCACTGTCACAGGTTTATGACTAAGTAATGGTTGGTACATGACTGATCCTATTTAGTCGCATGTGTTTTATCGAAACTTTTAAATTTGGGACCGACCCATAGGCGTCCCCTCGTCATGTCTTTTATTTTGGGTGAACTGACCATAGGCGTTCACTCTCGAGCATACAAAAGTTTTCATAAAACTGCATCATGCATTCATATACTAGTTTACTGCATAAAAGTTTTCTCATGATTTATAGGTATAAACTTTTTTCATGTATATATTATGTGTTTCGATCAGTTTAATCATGTATTTTATGTTATACTGTCAGATGGTTCTCACACGCGAGCAGGAACAAATCAATGCAGCGATCCAAGCTGCAATGCAAGCTTTGCTTCTACAACTGAGGAATGACATCAGGGCTGAGGTTCAGGCTGCCAACAATCAGCAGCAAAACCAAGCACCTCCTCCTCCTCCTTTTCCAGTGACATTGGCAATATGGCTGGAGAGATTCAACAAGCTCCGTCCTCGAGCTTTTGAGAGAACAGATAGCCCCAGTGAAGCTGAAAGCTGGTTGGCTCACATCGAGAAGATCTTCGATGTTATGGGTTGTGACCCCATCTTCAAGGCGAGGTTGACATGTTACTGGTTTGAAGGCGATGTGTTAAATTTGTAGTTAGCATTGAAGCAGTCTGAGGGAGGTGATAATTGGGCTGGTTTGACGTGGGCTCAGTTCAGAGATAGGGTGATGGAGCAGTTCTTTCCCAAGGCTGAGCAAGACAAGCTGAAGAGAGAGTACCATGGGATCCGACAGAGAGCTGGGAAGAATAGCAACGAGTTCATGCAACGCTTTCTTCGCTTAGCTGGTTTCCTTGGTGCAACGACAGGTACTCCTAAAGAGCAGGCACACCACTTTAGGTGGGCTCTTTGTACATCGGTCGCAAACAATCTGGTGTGTGATACGTTCAACACGGTAGCACAAGTGGCCGATGCAGCACGTAAGCTAGAGATGCTGCATGAGAGAGATGAGTTCGGGGAAGTTGCGAAACCCGATAAGAGTTACATTCGTAATCAAGCGATGACCAATCCGTATTCTTTCTATTTATGTCAAATATTTCATCTCTTTAAATTGTATCTTCCAGGCAGAAGACTGGGGACCGGTCTGAGCCGGCTACTCAGCAGCAGCCTAATCAGCTCAAGGGAAATGGTCAAACTAACGACCGTTCTGCTACGGATAAGCGTGGCGGTAATGATAATTACCGTAACAACGTTGGACACTCCAACGGCAGCAGGTCCTTATACTTACGCATTTTCCTATGATTTCATGTTATAACTCATAATTCTGACACATTAGCAAATCTTCTACCGGGAACCATGGAAACGGTAGGGACCAGAACCAGAAAGGTTCACAGCCTAGCCGTCCAGCTATCACTGGTATTCAATCTTACGATTATCCACATTGTCCTTTGTACCCTATTATCATGTCTCATGTATAATGTTTTATCAGGTTCTCAGCCAGCCAGAGCACCTTTTGGAGGATATACTCATCCTCTTTGCTCTACTTGCCACCGTAGGCACCTAGGGCCATGTCGTCGCGACAGTGACGCATGCTTCAAGTGTGGTCTTCTTGGTCATCGTATGAAGGACTGCCGTAAGGGCGAGATGGAGGGAACATCGGGACATGCTGATACCAAGCCGCCTCCTAACACTTTTAATTTACACGACATCTCGCGATCAGTCCAACAAGTCTACAGGTACCATCACTAGAATCTTGTATATGTATGGTCAAGCTACATGTGTTCTGTTTGATACGGGTGCTACTCACTCGGTTATTTCTACTGCTTATGCCAAGAATGCTAGGATACTCCCCATGTCACTAGAAAATAGACTCAGTATTTCCACGCCTATGAGGGACTCTGTATTAATCACCCATGTATACAAGAGTCTTCCCATAGAGTTTGATGATAAGGTTCGTCCTGTTGACGCACTTTCGCTGGACATGAATGACTTTGACATGATTTTAGGCATGGATTGGCTATCCAAGCATCATGCTACCATAGACTGCCATTCATATCAAGTCATCTTCGGTGATGTTAATGCACCAGAGTACATTCACAACCGGTTCGTACCCGGAAGGTCTGTACAAATCATATCTACCCTGCAAGCACGTACACTACTGTCACATGGCTGCGAGGGTTATCTAGCTACGGTTCATGACATGCATGATGAATCCCCATCAATTCAGGATCAGCCGATAGTGTCAGAATTCCAAGATGTATTTCCAGAAGAACTTCCAGGCATACCACCTGCACGTGAAGTGGAATTCAATATCGAGCTCATGCCAGGAGTTGAGCCGATTTCCAAGGCTCCTTATCGCATGGCTCCCATAGAGCTAAAGGAGCTGAAGGATCAACTGCAAGAACTTCTAGAACGAGGTTTCATTCGACCGAACGCATCTCCATGGGGCGCACCGGTCTTATTTGTTAAGAAGAAGGACGGCAGTATGCGTCTTTGCATAGACTATCGCGAGCTCAACAAGATTACTATCAGGAATATGTATCCACTGCCACGTATAGACGATTTGTTTGACCAACTTCAAGGGGCCAAACACTTCTTCAAGATTGATCTTAGGTCAGGCTGTCATCAACTATGGGTTAAGGAGCAGGACATTGCCAAGACTGCCTTTCGTACCCGCTATGGCCACTACGAATTTGTAGTCATGCCATTCGGCCTGACCAATGCTCCAGCAGTGTTCATGGATTTGATGAACAAAATCTTCCATGAATTTCTGGACAAGTTCGTCATTGTCTTAATTGATGACATCCTGATTTTCTCAAAGTCCAAGGAGGAACACGAAGACCATCTTCATACAGTACTACAGATTCTTCGCCAGAAGCAGATGTATGCTAAATTCTCCTAGTGTGAGTTCTGGTTAGACAAGGTGGCATTCTTAGGTCACATTGTATCAGCAGAAGGAATCACTATGGATCTAGCGAAGGTTGAGGCTATTACTAAGTGGCCGAGCCGACATCAGCGACTGAAGTCCGCAGTTTCTTAGGCTTAGCTGGCTATTACCGTAGGTTCGTGGAGAACTTTTCCCGCCTAGCACTACCATTGACCAAACTAATGCGGAAAGGGGAGAAATTCGTCTGGACTGAGGAACGAGAGAAGAGATTTGAAGACCTGAAGCAGAAGTTAGTATCTGCACATATTTTTACTCTCCCATCTGGTAAGGGTGGATTTTAAATCTACAGTGATGCATCAGGAAAGGGACTTGGCTGTGTTCTCATGCAACATGGGAAAGTGATCGCGTACGCTTCACGGAAGCTTAAGCCTTATGAGGAAAATTATCCTACGCATGACTTGGAACTTGCTGCAGTCGTGTTTGCATTGAAGTTATGGAGGCACTACTTATATGGAGAATCATGTGACATTTTCACGGACCACAAGAGCTTGAAGTATATCTTCACTCATCGTGAATTGAACATGAGACAGAGGAGATGGTTAGAGTTGTTGAAGGATTATGACATTAACCTGCATTATCATCCCGGCAAGGCGAATGTAGTAGCAGATGCACTTAGCAGGAAGTTCGGAATGATCAACGACATTAAGATTAAGGAGGAAATCATAAGAGACTTGGAGCGACTAGATATAGAGATCATGGTACATGGACGGCATGGTTACTGGGCTAATCTTAGAGTAGAACCCGAGTTACTCTCTAAGATCAAGGAAGCTCAGAAAGATGATGGAGAAATCTGGGCGATAATTCAGAATTTGGAGAAGTAGACGGAATTCAGAGTAGATGCAGATGGTATCTTATGGCAGCGCACGAGACTTTGTGTTCCTGATGACCAAGAACTCCGGGAAGCATTGTTAGCTGAAGCTCATAACTCCCCATTCTCTATACATCCTGGTTAGACTAAGATGTACCATGACATCAAGCAATACTTTTGGTGGGGTGGTATGAAACAGGATGTTGCCACTTACGTATCCAAATGTCTTACCTGCCAACAGGTCAAGATCGAGCATCAACGATCTGGCGGTCTCCTTGAACCGTTAGATATTCCAGAGTGGAAGTGGGACAAAATCACCATGGATTCTGTTACTGGTCTTCCGCCAACCAAGAGGAAGCACGATACAATTTGGGTTATCGTAGATCGACTTACCAAATCAGCTCATTTCTTACCGATCCGCAAGGAAGATTCGGTCAGTAAACTCGCCGATACTTATAGAAGAGAGATCATGAGACTCCACGGTGCTCCATCTAGCATCATCTCAGACAGAGATCCTCGATTCACTTAGTGATTTTGGAAGAGTCTGCAGAAAGATTGGGGTACACAACTTAAGCTTAGCACGACTTTTCATCCACAAACAGACGGGCAGTCGGAGCGAACGATTCAGACATTGGAGGACATGTTGAGGTCATGTGCGTTGGAATGGACAGGTGATTGGGACGATTATATCTGTTTGGTGGAGTTTGCATACAACAACAGTTGGCACGCAAGTATCAAGTGTGCTCCTTTCGAGATGTTGTATGGCAGAAAGTGTCGCGCCCCAATCTGCTGGGATCAGGTTGGTGAGCGAACACTTGAAGGACAAGATATTATAGAAATGACTAATGAGAGGGTCGCAGTAGCTAAGCAGAAACTTCAAGAAGCACGGTCACGTCAGAAGAGTTACACCGACAAGCATCGTAGGGACATACATTTTAACGTAGGAGATCACGTTTTCCTTAAGGTTTCGCCGGCATGTGGTGTTAGACGTTTTGGAATTAAAGGGAAGCTCAGTCCTCATTTCATCAGACCATTTGATATCATTGAACGAGTCGGTGAAGTATCTTACCGTTTAGCGTTACCTCCGCAGCTTTCGCACGTACACAATGTGTTTTATGTGTCATTACTCAGAGGGTACCAATATCATCCCCTTCACATGGTTCGGTATCCATTGGAACAGATACGTGAAGATCTCACTTTTATAGAAGAACCCGAACGAGTTCTTGACAGACAAGAACGAGTCATGAGAAGAAAGACGATTCCATTCGTCAAAATCCTTTGGAGGGATCATACCGAGCGGGAAGCCACTTGGGAAATAGAGGAGTCTATCCGGGCTTCATACCCTCATTTCATATTTTGAATTCGGGTATGTTCTTCTTTTCCAGTCTACTTTATCTATAACTAGGGGACGGATTATTCTTTTTAGGGGGGAAGAGTTGTAAAACCCGCATGCTTTTACCATGAATAGTACCCTTTAGATCGTACGTACATGATTAGAACTTTCCTTTTATAGCACGTTACGTTTCACGTATAAGAATTTCAAGTATTACGTACGTGTTAGAACACGATAAGTATTTATTACATATGAACACATGATAATTATTCTATTAATAATTATAATCACGAACAAGCGATCACGAAATCATGAACGTAATTTAATCACGATCTAATATTATTTACGTATATATATTTATCACGAACACGAACAAATATATTAAGTCACGACCAATAATTAATTAGAACACGTAAAAGATGAACACGATAAAACACGAGAACACACTATAGTATTTAGACACGAGAAAAGTACGGGTTACTCCATGTGGGGCCCCTACGCGCGGCATACACAAGAATATGGGCTTAGCCCATGCAAAAATAACTAACTAGGGGGTTAAGGTAAAAACTTGTGTCATTTATCACAAAACAAGAGAATAATTAAAACCCTAAAAGTTTTTCTCCTTCTTCCTTGTCCTCTTTGGCCGCCGGTTGTACAACACCAAAAGGGGTGTTCGGGTTGATTTTTATCTTGGAAATTTTGCAAGTATTCGTGTGTGTTCATCCTTATTTGATCCATGTATTTGGTATAACTTATAACCCTTTTCTTTTATGTTTTGATTTAACTAATCACATAAAATCATGATGTTTTTAATTAAATAATTAAAAACAATTATTTAAAACATGTTAATGATCATGGGGTAAATCAAACAAGGGTTTTAGGGGTGTTTTGTTTCTAGTCGATGCCTAACCGAGCCCCATGGGGGTCTCAGCTTGGCTTATTACACACCACCGAGACCATATGGTCTCGGTGTGGTGGTGGTGGTCCCACGGCAGCATCCAAAACAAGGGGAACCTCGAACTTAGTCGGGGTATGGTGATGGTTACTGGTCCGGTTCATGGTTTTTAGTCACGGGTCCGGTTCATAAATTATTTTCAAGGTTTATGATTTTCACTAGTTATGTTTTAGACTTAAATTAAATTAATAAAAGCATGACATGATTAATTTAATGTACATGACTTAGGTTATAAAATTTAATTTGTAATTCATGAATTTTAACCTAAGTATTTATATTTAATTAGACTTTATAATTAATTAATTATTTAAAACCGTGACTATAATTAATTAATTAACATGACTTAGGTTATATTATTATAGTTAATAATACATGTTTTAACCTAAGTATTTTTACCTTTATTTAATTGAAATCATGTTATATTTAATTAAATACTTTTAACCTATAGTTTATTTAATTTACATATAATAATTAATAAACTATACTTTATGATCACATGACTTAGAATAATAATCAGAAAACACTTAAGCTTATATAATTAGCTTAATTAACCAGCTTATATCTATTTATGGAAACTTTCTATCTTTAGAAACTTATTTAATTAAGGCAGCTAATCTATATATGGAAACTTTCTATTTTTAGAAACTTATCTATTTTAAGCAGTAATTCTATTTTTGGAAACTTTCTATTTTTGGAAACTTTCTATTTTTGGAAACTTTCTATTTTAGGAAACTTCTATTTTTGGTAACTTTCTATTTTTGGAAACTTTCTATTTTAGGAAACCTGCTATTTTTAAAAAGTTACTTATTATTACACAACATGTATAATAATACATGAAATACAAGTAATACTTAATCAGAATAGACAGAATATACGATAAACACAGTATAAAGCTAAAACAATAAAACATGACATGAACATATAAAACAAGCTAAGACATGACATAAAATCAGTTATGTATTCAGTAGTCAGATACTTATACACGTATGTATTTATGTAGCATTAGTGATACCGAAGTAGGACCTTCTTCCGTTCGTCTTCTTCATTCACTGGACATAAGGTACGGAATCCCGTCCTTTCAGTGTGGACATTCTTTCCTTATTAGGATTCCCCGTATGCAGCCAACTGTTTTCCCATAGTATAAGTTTATATGTTTGATTGCTTATGTTTAATTAGAATATCTAAAGCCATATACATGCATGACCAGTCTCACCTAGTTATGGAGGTACCATAACCATAACACTAGAGGCACTGGTGTTATGACTTCCCCACGGTGGAGTGGTTGCTCGTGGCGTCCCTTTAGCTTTTGGCCATACTATTATATTTATCATGTGGGGCGTATGGGTGCATCCTAGTTACATGTTTTTCAGCAGATTACTCAGTGTGAATGTGGTGTGTGCCTTACATCCTTCACAAGGAGCTGATCCCTCCTACCCAAAAACCAGTATATTAGATTAGAGGCAGCCCCTCTAATTTGCATGACGAGGTCATCCCTCCAAGTATTCATGCACGTTGATTTTCATGACCTATATTGGCTAATGGTAAAATATGTTAAACAGTTTTTACAAGATAAACATAAGGCTTTTCAAACTATAAAACCAGTTTTACTAAGATATTACCGAGTTATCCATGACTTAGTTTCTTCCGTTGTTTCATGCTTATATGCTTATATTATTCATGCTTTACTTGTACATCCGTGCACGGAGCGTTTTGCTCAGCCGTTTTCCTTTTCATTTCCCCAAAACGGCAAGTACTCAGGGACGCTCGTAGACTTTAAGCGTACGTGCATATGGACTAGAAGCTTTCTAGCCTTTCTTTACTTTATGCATTATCTATACTTTGATACTCTTTCCATGGACATTGTTTAGTCCTTTCATTTACAGTACTTATGTTTGTGTGTGATGAGCTTTACTTTTGGACTACCGATGTTTGATTCCGGTATTTCCTTTTATGGTCATGTAATGTTTTAGACATTTATCCTTGTATGCTTTGATGACAAGCCATAATCACGCGTGACATTACATTTATCAAAACGGGGTGTTACAATCTCGGTCTTCCACCGATGCAATAAATGGAAAATCTTTTTATTTGATTGGTGCGAGTCTACCTCGAGTAGCTCATGGTTTTTGTGACTTACCCATTGTCCCACCCTTCTATTTCTTCTCATCTATTTTCTTTAAACCCTTTGGGTTTGTGTTGGCACATGTTGAAGTGGCGTTGATTTGTTTATCCAATGAAAACGAGAACGCCATCTTCGATCCCGGTATTTTGCACCATCAAAGGACTTAGTCCTTAATACCGGTTGTTTTTTGGCCTTGTTTATCATGTAAGCCCCACCAAAAATTGACCATACCATGATTATCCCTAAATGATCACATTTATGGGGGATTCGAGTCGAGCTTTTGACTCGGTTATCAATAACAAGCTGCCTCGTGGGGGAATCCCATTCTTATCCATGTACATATTATCGCTTTCTAATTAGTTAATGTGAGGGGATTTGTGCCCTTCCAACCTTTGTTCCGTGGTTGTTTGTGAATTGTGGATTTTAGATGATCATGATCTTCACGATTGGAGCTCTCGTATTCGTTTTATGGGAGCACTCGATCGTTTGCTTTGAATACTTTATCAATATCCATGATATATCCTTTGATGTTCTAACCTTAGGTTTATAGCACACTTTATAAACGGCTTTAAATTTAACGGTTACACCCTTTCCATGCTAGATTAAGCATTCGACTACGTCTCTAGTATGGGGTGTGTGCACCCTTAGACTCGAAACATTGAGGACAATGTTTAACTTTAGTATGGAGGGGTGAATAGATACTTGCCTTGCCAAACCTTCACGCTTTCCAAAGTTTATCTTTTTGTTTATCGTTTTGTTACAAAATAAGGCTAAAAATGGCCAAATTTTAAATTTTTTCTCATGTTTTATAAGTGTTTGAAGACACGAATGTAGATTTTCCGATGGCGAGAGTAAGAGTAATTTTTAACTCGACCGTGCGTGTTGAGCACTTAGCTTTGATTCCTTAACCTTATATTAGGCTAAGTCTCTTAAATGAGGACGAGAAATGATAGAGTTAATTATAAGTTACTATGCTAAACGTAGAGTACTCGTATTCTTTCAAAAACTCATGTGTTCTCGTTGTTTGCCTATTCTCCCTTCGCTTGTAAATATTTTTTGCTTAAAAAATATTGACTTAGCGGTTTAGTCTTGATTGTTGGTTTCTAGTCTTTTCTAGTAGCTTCCATGTAATTAAATTGGGAAGACATTAAGGTATCGTCAGCGTCACGGTTTTGAAGTATTGGCAACCCGAATAATTGAAAGCTTCACCTAATAATAAGATTTCAAGTGCTCACCTAAATCAAGCAAACAATTTGAAGCTCACAAGGCCGAAAAATCTATGCAAAACTGAAAGTGAATCAAGCCTTAATCTTTGAAGCTTTAAAGATCCAAAATTCGCCTTAGCGTGAGTATATACGTCTTTGGCCATGATAAAACCACCGATGAGGCGGATAATAAAAGGCAAGGCAAGACCGAAGTCATAATAAAAGCTTCATGGCGAAGTTGAATAAAAGATGGAGGTAAACCTATGATAATAAGGTCCTTCTGTTAGGGGGCGTATAAAAGTCTTGGTAATAAGTCTCATGTTCAAAACGGTTCTAAAATCGTGTTTATCAATCCTTTTTGTTGACTTAATTTTTTGACATCGTTGTCTATTAGAAGGGGTTATTAATTCGATGGTCTTGGTTACACCGTTAGGACTCTATTTTTAGACCTAAATCTCTATTATCGCATAAGTAAAAAATGTATCCTCGTGAAACATTCAAGACAAAATAAAATATAAGAGATACAACTTAGGAAAATGGGAGGATAAGTACGTGATTAAGGCATATGAGTAGTGTTAGCATTACTAACTTATAATGACAATGATCTCGTAACACGCTTAGCATGGAATTGGGTGAAACTCGAGGACGACATAATTATTTTTAACGAAGCATTCACGTGTTCTTATTCTATGAACCTAAACGTCCCATTTTGCGATGAAAATCATACATTATGTCTAGAACACAAGTAGAAGTAATAGTAGTAGTGTAGCTAGTTTATCATTCAATAAAAGTGAATAAAAATGAATTTTAGAGGTGCTACGATACTTTATTCTAGCATTGCGTGAGGGCACGGCAATGGTTAGTATGGGGGAGTGATGAGACTGCTTTTATACATAGTCTCATCGTCCAAAACGGGCTTTAAATGCATTAAATATCATCAAAAATGCCAAATATATGCTTGTGTTTGTTACTTGTGTATTTTAGGTACGAATATTGAGGAAATGACAAAAGATCACAAAGAACATGCCAAAACGAACACGGGAAAAGAAGCCACACAATGAACCAAGCCCTAATGTTGATTTTTCAAGAAATACCCTTGAAGATTTGAAGATTGTACAAGAAGGGTCCTCCAATATTGAAGAATTGACACTTTAAACCCTTGTATATTCATAATTACAAGTTTGGTCCTTAAAGTTTGTCAAAATTACAAAAAGGACTCTCCACTTTGAAGAAATGGCAAGGTTGGTCCCTAAAAAATGAAGACTTGTCAATATTAGTCCTCCAAGAAGTCAACAAACAAGTCAAGACCTTGAAGAATGAAGAAAATGCCAAAATCAGTCCTTCAAATATCATGAATTGGCAAAACAAGTCTTTGTATATGTTGGGTCAAAAAGTTGATGTGGCAGAAACTCAAAAACGAAGAAAACATGAAGACATTTGTCTAAGCGTTGTCAAGAGAAATCCAAGCGTTGACAAGAGCAAATCGGAGGTTGATGGCTCAAGTGTTGTCATGTACAATCTAAGCATTGTCATGTACAAACTAAGCGTTGACAGAAACGTAGACAAGAAGCCTTTGGAAGCTTCTATTTACATAAACATGCAGGATATATTCTGTATAAGTTTATTTAAATAGAAGATTTACATGTTTATTTATTCTTATCTCTTGTAAAACCCTAATCCTTACACTATAAAAGGAACCAAGGGTTATTAGGTTTTTCATAACTCATATTCACAATGTAAACCTAAAAGCGTGTGTCGACTAGACGTGGGATTCAATGTTTACACGTCTAGTGATTGTTTGTTATTAATATAATGAACAATCCATTTGTTTAATTCATGTGTCTTGTTCCCCAAACACCTTGTTACATAGTTATTGTTCTTTTCCGCTTTGATTGTTAATCATATGAACAATGGCTATGCCTAGTAGCTAAAAGATTCGAGGAAACCAAGGTTTCCACAATTGGTATCAGAGCTATATATTAAGCTTGTTGATCCCAAACTTAGATCGATTAAGCTTGTGTATACGAGATTAGATCAAGTTATACACGTAGAGAAACTTTGTTTATGTATAAAGTAATCTAAGTGTTATGCAGAATTAACACTTAAACAAGAACACATAAAGATGTAAACAAACTTTCACTTGATTGATAATAACAAACGTGCTTCCAATGAAAGTGTTTAACGTATAAAAACTTATTTGAAACATAACCTAAAGGTCTTCTTTTATAGACATAAGAATTCTTGTACAAGAGTCTACGTATCAACTATTCTAGGTAAAGATAATTATAGAAAATACAATGTTGAACTTATCTTTACTAGAAACAAACTAGAAACATAATACGCGTAGACTATATCTTCCTATCAGTGCTTTTCTTCAATCTATCAACGCTTGACTTCTTCTTGTCAACGCTTGATCTGTTAGTGTTTGTTTTCTTCCTATCAACGCTTGTTTTCCTCTTGTCAGCGCTCAAGTGGACTGGCTACATTTTATTCCCAACAATCCTCCCCTAAACTTGATATCTACTCTAGTAATCAAGTTTCTGAATAAAAATTAAGAACTAGGAGGAATCTTACAACACTTATCATATTGGTAATAAATATGTCTGATCAAATCTTTGGACACGTCACTTGAATAATCAATCTCCAGCTGTGTTGTCTTCATCTTCTCCAAAACTTCTTTGGACATGGAATACTGACCATCTCCAAGAAGATACTCAGCAAACTTTGTAGAACTCAAGTAATATACACCAGCAGCTGAATACAAACGCCATTGAAGACCACTGAGGTCATCTTCAAGATCCTTCCAAACAGCAGGATCTTCATCTCTTAGTCCACACATTCTCTTGAATGTTGACAAAAGTTTTATTCCATTGACTGAAGTAGGAGCTTCAGTCTCATACTTGGCCTCTAACAACCTCCAAAGGTCTACCAAGTCTTCTCTATCCACACTTGCAAACAAAGATATAAGAGTGGTAAATGTGTGTACCTCTTTCCCATACCTGCCAATCTTCCAGAACCCACTTTCATCTTCTTCATAGCTTATAATAGGGTTTCTGGAATCAAGAGGTAACTCTTGTACCATATCTGAAGCTTCCAATCGTGAGAGCTTGATGTTCCTTCTTATAACAGCTTCACTAGGCTTCAATCTATCTATATCTTTAGGAAACTCAAGAGGAACTCCTTTCTTCAAAGGTCTAGGAACAATCATTGCCTTCTTAAGCTCCATCTCTTCTGCAAGTTCTTCTTTCCTTTCATCTGAAAGAAGTCTTAGAGTATTTTCTTCTTGCACTCTTGCCCAAATGGGATACGCCTTGAACTCCAACTCTTCAAAGGATAATCCCAACAATTTCTTATAGGTCCATCCTGTTCCATGACATCTGAGTAGCATGTAGTACAGCTCCCTTCTATCCCTTTTCAGCATTGAGAGAATATTTCTAGCTTTGTGTTTCAGAATTACCTTTTAGTCCTTTTGTACTCTTAGAAGAATCTCCAAACCCCATATCTGGTCTGAAATAGTCAAATCTGGATTCTCCATACACCTATCTTCCCAAGCATGGTACATCTGAACAACTTCTGGCATATCAAAATCTACTTGCAATTTCAACTCATTCAGCTTCTTTCTTGCCAAATCATCACCATATTTAAGTCTCTCAAGTTGCTCAATTATCATCACACTTGAATCTGAACTGGCTTCATCACTTCCTTCTTGTTCCTCTGAAGTGACAACAAATGGTGATTCACCAACCTTCTTTCTTTCTTGTTCCACAAGTTGTGCATCCAACCTTCTATCAAACTCGACCTGTGCTGCATTCTTTGGAACTTCTACTTCTACCATTTTTCCTTTACCCTTTTCTAGTGGATCAATGATGGGTAAGAATGATGGTAATACCTGTGAAGATACATCTTTGATGATAGCTGATGAGTGGAATACATCAACCTCATCTGCAGGTCTGTCAACGCTCAATTTGCTTGTGTCAGCGCCCAAATTACTCATGTCAGCGTTCAAACTTTGCTTGTCAACGCCCAAATTACCTGTCTTAGCGCCTCTTGTAATTTTCTCCAACATAGCTGTAAAAGACAAGTCTAAATTGGTAGGAGTTACCAGAGATCTGTCAAAACTTGGGTGCTTCTTCAATTCAGTTAGGGCTTCAGCAACACCCAAAGATTCACCATCATGCGAGCCCTTATCACTCACATTAATCTGCTTATCCTCCCCTTTAGAAGATTCCTCCATCCCACGCCTTGTGCTAGCATTCTCAAAAATAACAATCCTCTCCCTTAATTGCTTGAGTTCAAGGCCCTGTGTACTGACAATTTGTACCAAGTCTGCATTTTGCTTTTGCAAGCTAATGCAGACAGCCGTCAATTCCATTAATGTCACTGGTTCCAATCTACCCTCCTCTAAAATGGGTATTTGACCTCCCAAGTTAGATTCATGGGGCATGGATGATGTCTTAAAGATGTTAGGAATGTCTTGACTTGCATCTAAGCCAGAGCCAATAGTCCCAGCCTCATCCATAGCACCAACCACACTTGTGGTGGTGGTTCTCTCTGCTACATGGCTAGGACCACTAGAGAAGAACACTCCAGTAGTCCTTTGGCGTTTTTGCAACCTATATTGTGGTGGGGTAGAAGATGATGTGGATTGGGTGGATGTGGGAAGGTTAAGGGGTGTTTGGGTTTGTAAAGGAAATGTGTCAACGTTTGGATTAGGTGTGTCAACGCCAACATTTAATGTGTCAGCGTCGAAGGGTTCTTGGTCAATTTGCATGTGTTGAGGTGAAGGCAAAGGTTCTGGTATTGGTTCAAGTTGTGGTTGTGGGTCTGGTTGGGGTTGTGCTGCTGCAATAACAGCAATCATAGCTGGGGTGAGAGGTAAGTCACGGTGAGGGGGTGAGTTCATCTTTGTAAAAATAGCTTTCTTTTGCACAGGGATCTCATAAAAATCATCATGATCCCTTGTGCAGTAATTTTGCACATCAAAAACCATTTGTAAAAATCTGGGATAAGCTAAAGTCATCTCACTCCCTTTGTTTTTACACATGCCATCAAAAATCATTTTAGAATAATTAAACTTTAGCCCACGTGCAATGCACACAATAGCACTAGCAATGGATCTATTAATCTCATTGTGTGTAGTACACTTGGGACTCAAACATTGTAAGATAACATGTATGAGGTACTTCCAGGCTGGGGGAAACTCCTGTTTATGATATTTGTTTAAAGTTCCCTCATCAGGGAAAGGATAACCCAAAGCCCTTAGTCCTTGTTCTATTTCATGAATGGGAAGGGTGGTTATACCATCTGCATCATCAAGATGCAAAGCCTGGCGAACCAAGGCTTCAGTAACCACCCATGTATGCCCATGAACAATAGATGATAATGTAGTCACATTATTAACTGTTAAGGAACGAACTGTGTTCCAAAACTGCTTAATATATGTGACAGAGATGATAGGAGCATGAGAAAGAGCATACCTAATTGGAGATGCATTCAAATACGCCACCATCTGGGTGTATTGGGGAAACAAAGCATCATCAGCGTCCAAATATGCAATCATGTTGTGTTGACTCCTGAATCCCACTACCAAATCACTTGGTTTAAATTTTGGTGCCATTGTAGAAAGTTGTTTGTGAATGATTTAGAAAGATGAATTATAGGAGAAAATGGTTAGACAAGAATATAAGATACCCTGTTTTAAAAATAGGAGCCAAATATATAGGAGAGATAGGTGAATGTGATAGATCTAAGGTTGGATTATTCTACTTCTACATCAAGATTACTTTATTTATTTTTCTTCAAGATCATTATACAGAGCCTACATTTGGAGAATCTTCAAG
The DNA here is from genome assembly GCA_025667525.1 of Glebionis coronaria. Lineage (NCBI taxonomy): Eukaryota > Viridiplantae > Streptophyta > Magnoliopsida > Asterales > Asteraceae > Glebionis > Glebionis coronaria. The sequence continues at coordinate 174,549 of JANFOE010000721.1, read as the reverse complement.
ATTTCATACATTGTTTACTTCCCTGTTGATGTGACAAAAAGGGGAAGACATACATGCTACATTTGTGGGGAAGCAATTTGAAGATCATGTACAACTTACAAGAGATACACAAAGAGTTTTGCCGACATCAACTAGGGGAAGATTGTTGGGTCAAAAAGTTGATGTGGCAGAAACTCAAAAACGAAGAAAACATGAAGACATTTGTCTAAGCATTGTCAAGAGCAATCCAAGCGTTGACAAGAGCAAATCGGAGGTTGATGGCTTAAGTGTTGTCATGTACAATCTAAGCATTGTCATTTACAAACTAAGCATTTGACAGAAACGTAGACAAGAAGCCTTTGGAAGCTTCTATTTAGATAAACATGCAGGATATAATTATTTAAATAGAAGATTTACATGTTTATTTATTCTTATCTCTTGTATAACCCTAATCCTTACACTATAAAAGGAACCAAGGGTTATTAGGTTTTTCATAACTCATATTCACAATGTAAACCTAAAAGCGTATGTCGACTAGACGTGGGATTCAATGTATACACGTCTAGTGATTGTTTGTTATTAATATAATGAACAATCCATTTGTTTAATTCATGTGTCTTGTTCCCCAAACACCTTGTTACATAGTTATTGTTCTTTTCCGCTTTGATTGTTAATCATATGAACAATGGCTATGCCTAGTAGCTAAAAGATTTAAGGAAACCAAGGTTTCCACAGTATACACTTTGGAAACTATTTGTGGCCAAAATATGAAGTTTAAAACTTCATTAACAAAGGAATCCGAATTTGAGCTACAAAACTTGAAGTGAAACAAAGCTGCAAAGTGAGGGGTTAAACATGTGAGACATGAAAACTTACCTTAACCAACCACACTCTGCCACCTCACCCCACTCACCCATTCGACCAATCACATCCCACCCTTTTTCCACCTCATCAACCACTAACCAATTTAACTAATTCTTTATTAGTTTAAAAAATTGGCGCCTAAACACAAAACTTAATCCCCAAATCTGGATTAAATGGCTAACTATTCATACATAAACCCTAATCCCAATTGACTGCAAATCAAAGGGGTTTTTGTTGTATGTTTCCAGATCCCTAATTTACCATTACCCTAACCAAACCCCACCCTAATATTCCCTCTCACTACACTCATGTGATCCCTCCAACCCTCCCCCTGACCCACGAACTAGCAACAAGACAAAGATGTGCCAGTAGATCAACGCTCCATAGCTTTGCTTTCATCCTAAGCTCAAAATAAACGTTCAAGATCACAAAACAACAAGGATTGTTCATATGATACACAAATTCAGTCAACAAAGTTCAAAAATCCCAAGAGCATTTTTGGGACTTCAAGCATTAGGGTTTTAATGTTTTTATATATTCTTAGCACATGTAAGGCTCTATATAAAGCCATTAGGTCACAACATACCAACTTGTTCTTGGTTTTCCTTAGTCAAGTTTCTGTAAATCCTTGTTTTCTAGTTAATGAAAAAAGTGTTTCAAAGCTGTGACAAAATCCAAGTTCCAACCTTTATATTTTGTTGTTATTGATATTTGTTTGTGTGTTTGAAGTTTCAAAGATTGGTTTTAAAGATTGTGCAAAAGTTTGCAAGTTTTTCCAAAAACCTGATTTTTCTAAGTTCTTGTTCAAACACTTGAACTTTTTGGGCTATTAACATCCTGATAAAGAGTTTATCAAGGTGTTGTGAGGCTTGTGGTTTGGAAAGAATCAAGCAGTGGGGAACCAAGCTTGAAAAATCTTGGTTATTTTCATTTTATGTTTTATAAGATTTTTGTGTTACTAATCTTGTTGATCTTAGCAGCTTGTTGGAAGCTTGTGGTTGTTTAGCTACCACATAAGCTCAAACATACGTGAGTGTGGATGTACATTCATGAGGTTTGTCTTAAATCCTTGAAAATCTGATAAAAAGGGTGTTTTAAGTGATTTTGTGATTCTGCTGGTATAAGTGTGTTTTTATGCCAGCAAATTGGTTCTTAGTTCATATGTTGTGTGTTATGATGCTTATTTGGGCTTAAATCAATCTTGAGAATACTTTTACTTTGTTAAAATTGATTTTAAAAAGTGAAAAAGGTGTTTGGGATTGATTATTTGTTCAAGTTTGTGTGATTTTGAGTAAGTGTTGTGGTGTTGTTTAAGTTGTTATTTGTTATAGAGGTGATTGTGTTCTGATATATGCAAAATTTTTGCCTTGAATCACTTAATCAAACAATTGGCTATAAAATCTTGAATACTTGTTGTTTTGCCTTGTAATCTTGTGCACACCTAGTTTGCATGTTAACCTAGGGCTAACAAGTATTAAATCATTGTTATTGCAAGCTGTGTGATAGATCTGAGGCCTTGAAGTTGGATTTTGTGTCAAGTAGATCAGCAAACATTGTTCTTGTGTTCATCATTGTTCATCAGTAACTGTTCTTGCTTAGATCTTGTTTATAAGTTGGATTCATTGCATGCTAAGAGGTAATATGTGTTTCTTTAAGTTGTATTGAGCTTGTGTATGCATTTGGTGGTTTGTGGTTAGCTTTTACTAGCTTAGAAGTAGCTTATAATCATCAGACCTGCTTATTACTTGTCTGGAACATATCTGAGCAAAGATTGAATTAACTGCACTGATTGACTGAGTGATTTTGTGATTGTTTGCTTGTTATTGACTCCTTGTGATTCACTGATCACAAGGGTGCCTTGATTGTCTAACAAAACCAAGTGAAACTCTCTAAAAATCAAAGTCAAAAAGTCAACGCAGCGGGAACTCCTTTCCGCTACTGCTAGCCACTGCTAGTTATATTTGGTGTTCATCTTATTAATAAGTCATTCTAGCTTATTCCAATGTGCAACAACTTATTTTTTGTAATAGGTATTAATATTTTGAGCTTATAAGTGATTATGGAAGTTTACAACTTTTAGTTTTAGGTTTTGACTAGAAAACGACTATTTTGTCTTTTTTAAAATCAGCTTTTTGCTTATTTCAGCATATTAACTTTTTGTTGATTAAGCTTAGTTAAGCCATTTGTAATTTATTGCAACTTGAATCAGCTCTTGAAATAGTCTAGAACTCAAAAACGACTATTTTGTCGTTTTGTGAAGAGAGCTTTGGCTTATTTCAGGCTTATTCCTTGAGCTTATTTCAAATTTGTTTTTGCAAATAGCTAAATTAGGTTAAGAGAAGGACGTGGGTAAAATCTTAGCTTATGGCATCAGCTTATAGCTTAATGGGCCAAAAAGCCCATTAAGAATAAGATGTTTTAAAATAAGCTAGCTTAAGCTCATTTTCAGCTTTTGGGCCTTTGGAAAATTTTGTTTAAAATCAAATTTTAAGCTTGACTGGAGCTTTTGGGCCATTTCTGAGAACTTTTTCTTATTGGGCCCAATTCTAAGCCCATTAAGGATTTGTTTGGGTATTTGGCCCATTTGAAGGCCCAATAGGGGTATTTTTGGTATTTCAAGTTCATTTTCTGTTTAATTAGGTTAAAATGAACTAGTTTGCAAGTTTTTAGAATTTTTTTATAAATTTTGGATTTTTATTATTATTTTATTATTATTTTATTATTAAAAATTTAAATTTAGATTTTTCAACATTTTTCATTTTTCTTAGATCAAATACATTAAGTTAGGAATTTTACAATTTTTAGAATATTTTTATTGTGGTTAGATTAATTGCTAGAATTATTTTTAGAATTATTTTAAGTTTTAATAGTTTTTAATTGTTTTTAAATAGTTTTAATTAATTTTAAAATTTTCAAAAATAGTTATAAATTAAATTAAGTTATTCTAGAGGTTTACAAGGGAAAAATCTAATTTTGGGCTTTTTGTTAATTAAATTGATTTTTTGGGCTTTAATTAGCATTAGAAAATTATTATTTAATTAAATAAAAGGTTTGAGTGATTTTTGATTTTTTGTAAACTCTAATTACATTTTTTAGGATTTATTGCAATTTTCTAGGAATTTTTAGGGTAAATTATTAATTTTATCACTTTTTACGGTTTTACGTGTACGACTATTCGTCTTAGTTTAATTCATAATCGTAATCGTCATTCTCTTCTAATCTCTTTTCTTCTTTTCATTTCGCATCAATATAATCACAAACCATTAATCAATTCTTAACACAACCCACTTGCCTCCTTGGGAAACGAACTTGAACTTCATTGGTCATTAGTGTTTGGTTTTCCTAAACCGACACTTAATACTTTCCACTTTTACGCTCTTTTCCTAAAGAGTGGTAAAAACACTACATCATAAATCAAGTGAACAATGTTAACGTTTAAAGAGAGAAGTCAATGAATGGTTCACAAGAGTGGATATCGAGACAATCGAGAGTGACGGACGTCATCCCGGATATACGGAAATCCTTCTAGTGATAATTCATTATTCATGTGCGGACGTCCCAAAGATCTACCCAATCGCATAAAGAAGATTGGACAAGAAAGAAGGATTAAACATCGAGACTTTCAAGTCATGTATCATCAGTCGGCAATTGGACGAACGGTCAAAAGAATTCAGTTACGAGATAAAATGAAGTAACAAGTAGAAAAAAAATGATCGTTAAGTGAGAACGTACTCGTAAGCGCGTAATTCGTTCAAGAAAAGGTAAGAAAACGAACGTGGATGTCTCCAACTTGTGCTACTTTCATAACATATGAATGTTTTCAAAACTACTTTTAACTTTGTTTCATTTTATTTAACTTTATCATAATTACAAGTAAAAAGTTGATTATTCTCAAGATTATTATAGTGACTACTATTCAGCCTCGCATGGATCCTTCTAAATTAGACATAGATGATCAGGCCATGTATAATTTATGACTAGCAATGCAATGCTCAGTTTCGTCGAACTAATATTACGTTTCTTAGATTTATATATAAACGGTGTCATTTGTAACATGGATTTAAATATATTTTATAAATTTATAGGATGCAAGTAATTTGCGAGATATTCAATAAGAAACTTTTAATGTTACAAAAAGTATTCTATAAGACCAAAGTAAAAAAAATTTGTGAAAAATAAATCGTAAAACAATACCAAATTAATTTATAAATTAACATTATGACAACATATAAAATAGCCAATGGTTTGCAAAAGAGTAGCAAATAGTAGCTCATAAGATAACCAATTGATAAGGTTTCAAGAGGTTACAAGGTTTAGACGGAATCGCCATGAGACACGTGATAAAAATATCGACGAAGAATATAAAGATAAAACTTCAAATCTCAACCTAAATTAGTGGTAGGTTAGAAGAATATAAAATAAAATCAAATGATAAGTGAGTCATATACATAAAAGGAATAAAGCAATCCATATGTGTACTCATCGTAAGCTACTCGACACAAACATACTTTTAAGAAAGTATATTATTCATTTTCAAATTACACCACTAACACAGTAATTTCTAATTCTGTAAAGTTTCTACTTTTAGAAAGTTTCTATATTAGGCAGGTTTCCGATTTTGGAAAGTTTTGAAATTTAAGTCATTAATATTGACTCATAAAAATGTTAACCTTTTTGACAAAATTAATTCTCCAATATATATTTCTTTAAACGCTTCATTTTATACATTCATGATATATGTATGTATGATTCAGACCCAAAATTTTTATTTTTAAGTCTAATGTTTATAAAAAAAATTTCTAGACACCCTTAAGTCTGATACAAAATTTCTGCATAAAATGCATTTCCCGACACATCTCAAAGTTCAATTAAAATTTATAAAAATTTTCAATTATAACACAATTTCTATTCCATGTCATCTAATATATTTTACCAACACTTTTTAATGACCCAAAATTTTTATACACACATGACTTGTGGATTTTATAACAACGAAAAATAAATTATATAAGTGAGCACATAAGAAAAATATGGCATAAAAGATTAAAAAATATCAACAAGAAAACTAGGAAGCAAAATGGTTCATGACGTTCATAATTTAAGTTTCAAGGTGCAAGGTAGACAATCTCTTTGGTGGCTCGATTCACCATAAACATAAAATATACTGAGAATAGAATGAAACATTAACTAGTCGCGCTCCCGAACAGAAGATGTAAGGTCATAGTATAAAATTTTTTCAATAAAAGCAATTCGAATACTTCAAAATAAATACAATGAATAATCAGAGATTTATTTAAATTAATCATTAATAAATGATAAACTTTTATCGAAAACTTTAACGATATGATAAGGTGATCCTAGATATACTCATTTATCAATAAAGGGATCATAATATTTATTTATAAATACTTGACAATAAGAGATACGTAATAACGCATACTAAAATTGTAATTCCAAAAGTAGCTTGAACCTGAACTCACGCGAAGTTCGGAGCACATGACTCTTTGAAAAATAAAAACTGACAGTTATAGTTTAGGTTTTCAGAAACCGACCTAGTTCTCTAAAACTTTTGGCTCTACTACCAATCTTTAACAACCCCAAATTTACACACAGCGGAATATATCTTTGGGTGCTAAATAATGGTACAATAATACATAATTTATAAGAACGACTCGAAAAGAGACGTTTCAAATTTACCATTCCTAAAACATTTATCAGAGTAGCGTAGTCCCAAGACATCGTAACCAAAGTACATCTAAAACAAAATATTTAATTTGTTTTAAGCAAAGGAATGATAAACATTCAAAGAGTTTTAACAACAACATCAGTGCACAACTTCAATCCCGTGACCACCAAGCTTCCACTTCTTGATTACCTGAAATATATGTGAGTAAAATGATAAGCAAAAATTCCGAGTGAAATCTATAGGTTTATGTAATCATTTTGAACACAAGCAAAAGTTATAATTTGGTGGCATACTTGAAGGCAACAATCATCGAATAATTTGCATCAACAAATATAATTGTATATAACAACAATTGCATTAAGCTCATGGAACAGAACCCTTAGACACTCCGTTAGGTCTAATAAGACAAGAGATTTATTAATTGTCGGTTACCTCCAGATTATTGGTACATTGTCGTATACCTGACTTCTCAATACAATATGTCCATAAAGTAGGCGTCCAGGCCTAAGCATCGAGGGACATCACCCACAAACCGAACCGAGGCGGCTTTCCTCATAGATCTATTAATTGTACCAGCGTCCAACCCATCATAAGCTAGTTAATAGTCCACAATTGAGGCTTTAACAATGGCAATTTACTTATTCAATTTAAGGCAACCACGGGTCCATTCATATAGGGACAAGCATACCAAAACAACTTGTGTTTTAAGTTTATAAAAATATGTATTCCCCTCTCACGGGTTTTTAAAACAATTAAAGTGCACAAGCGAGGCTATAGACTCACCATAAGTAGTAGAATTAGATATGACGATCGCCGACGATAGTAGATGCTCAGTAATCACAACAACTGCAACCTAGCAAATAAGGCGCGTACTTCAATAAATCCATGTATAAACTTATACTTAATATATTCAAAATTAACAAGGTAAAACAAAAATAATTTCAAAAGGATAACCTATACAAGTGATATTACTAGACAATTTTACAAAGTCTCTTTTACTAGACAACACCTTAAAGCTGTTTTCCCATACTTACACAAATTAAATTTTCATGATACTAACTGGAGACTTTACTTATAACCTGTAGAAAGCCTTCCTAAAAAATTATCAAAAGATTTTACTTCTAAGTCTCCCTGCTCAACACATCTTTGACTTACTAAATTCGGACAGAATTACGCCTTTTACTTTTAAAACCATTTTGACCATCTTAAGCAATTCTATTTTCAAATTCGACACTTGATTGTAAAAATAGAATCAAAAGGTTACATTTAGGCCCTGAGATCAGCCTTTGAACATGTATACAACTCTAGCTATAGTCCCCGAGATTTGACCCAATATCGACATCAATTAAGTATTGTGTCTATACGCATCTCCCCGTACACGAATAATCAAACTAGCCTATCTTCCTCCTCGTTTTTAGTTGGAAGGCCTACTTTATACCAAATCGTATCTCTCGACATCCTCTACAACACTATCTTATCATATCAAACATTTATCAATCTTTAACCCACGAAAAGTACTCCTAAACCTGCTGGTCAAAAACACCCTCTTGAAAATCATATTAAACCATCATTTTGACCCATTTTAACAAATTTGCCACTCCTAGTATTAACTATATATCATCCTAATCAAATTACAACAATCTTAATCACTTGCATGTCATCTTTTAATAAAAACCTAAATAAAAAATCTATACATAAAATGATCAAAATTAATATAAAACAACAATAACAACACATGCACATATCAATTTCGGATCAAACATCACCAAATTTCCTTGAAAAATATATGTTCTTACATGTTGATAAAAGTGGTACCAAAAGACTTACAATAGAATTTTAGGAATACGATATTTTTTGGTTTTTCTTGAATTGGCTAGATCAAATTTGGATCATGATTTTGTGATGAAGGGGAGTGACGAAAATAGAGAGAAAGAAAAGGAGTAAGTGTGTTTTTTGATGATAAAAATGAGGTGAAAATTGGTGGACATGTTTTTATATGGAGGTTTGGGTAAAGTTGTATATATTGAATAGTTTTAGACTAAAATATAACATTTAAGTTAAAAAGCGGGAAATAACTATTATTCGACTTTTCAAAAATTCCCGGGAGTCGGGTTTTGTAAAAATACTTTTTAAAAGTTTTAGTGCACACGAAAAATAATAATATACTTTTGACACGCCTTACTACGTAATTGAAACGAAATCGTCGAAAATATTAAATATCGAAGCGATCGATAATAAGATGTAAAATTTTGGGCATTCGTCGGTATCGCGATCACTAATAGTCCTCGTTACTCGTCAAAACATAAACATAAAATGTTCAATATAGGTTTCAACTTAGACCGTCAAACGTAATAATATTTGACGTTATCATATACTTAAAAAATATTGGAAAAATACATGAAAAATAGAATTAAATTATGACCTTATTTTTGCGGATTTTACACTAGCTAAGATTATGGCTCGACTTTTAGCTTAGAGTCGGAAATTGGTTAAGCGACGTGTACGGTTTCTCCACCTTAAGGAGCTTGTTGTAAAACCTGAGAATTTCAGGTTTTTGACTTGTGAACATTATGTACGTCACTTCATGATATCTAAATATTTTATACCACTTTTCTTTGCATGAATCATTTGAACCATCCCATGCATTTCATAAGCATGCATCATCTTATCAGGAAAGCAATTATATCACAATTTTATTGTGACTATGCACTTTTATTACAAAAGTGTGACTACATTTGTATGTTTATATTTCAGTAATCATACAGGACAACAAATGACCTAATGTTGAGAACTTAGAGTCTTTTGAAACATATGATCACTTGCATGCATCCCACTGATTTTTCTCCAAGAACAACGTCATGATCCCAGTATATGACTGATTACCTATTTATAAATATATAAGCATTGATGAATTCAAATAATCTGTATATATTTATGGATATATATTTTCAGTATAAATGATTTCAGATTACCCTAACTATCACTTTTACATATGATTATTTAATAAATCATACTATGAATATATTTTATACGTAAATGTACTAATATAACTACCTAGGGATCATTCTTTCACCAAAAAGGCACTAAACGTAACTTGAACACTTAAAACCCGGGCTTACTCAAATTACTATGACTTAAAATCATTTGACACATATTTGAACCCGACTAATGAGCAAAACGAACCCAAACCCATACATACACGCATATAAATACTTAACTACAAACCTTTTTCACTAAAACCTTACAATCTTTATAAACTTAACATTTATCTTAACAACTTAATACACAAAATATATTTCCCTCCCTAACATATACCAAAACCGCCGGTTTTGGTTTTCCCTTTTCTAAACCATGGGTAAATTTGTACTAAGCTAACATTTAAAGAAATGTACTTGGAGGATGATTAAGGAAGCTAATACACATCACCTCTCTTCCTTGTCTTAGCCGTGTGACCATCCCACACCACACATAATTTTTGTACAACCTTAAACCTATTATTACATACACATCTTCCCACTCCTCTTGGAATCCTAAAGTGCCACGGCTACCCATCCAAACCCTACCAAACTTGTACATTTTGGGACATTTAAGGTTATGTACCTTAGTGTACAAATCAAAGCTAGCAAATCTTGGCTATCCCTCTCTCTTGCCGTGTCATAATCCCAAGCCACACCTCCTTCACCTCACAATTGAATACATATAACTTGAGACACTCATTCCTCTCCCTCACCACAAATATTCGGATCAAAATCCTCACAAAACACCTAGACTAAACAAACCTCAACTTATCACATTTACTAACCGAATCTAGCATTGAAGGCTTGAAGTAAAGACTCCTAAGACTCGTGTGTTTATAAGCCGCCTCATCTTCATCACCTTTCGTCTACACTTTGGCCAAAACAAGTAAGCATGAACTTCTCATTTCTTTTCCTTAACCATTTTTCGCGTTTCATGCATTCCCATGCTAAACATATTAAGGTTAGGATACATGCACACGTAAAAGTTCTTGTCCCACTCTAAACGAACTTATAAACTCACGACATAGGTTAAATTGGGAAGCCTTACGTTGTAAATCCTTGAAAACACGCATATATGAACCTATAGGGGCGTTAGCATTTCCCTTTGCCTTAAAACATATATAAGCCGAATTTATATAAGCTCATGGGTAATAAAAGCCAAATTTATATAAGCTCATGTGCAATATTAATATAAGCTGAATTTAGAAGACCTTAAAATAAGCCCACAATCCTTCAAAATTACATAAGCTTATGAGTAATAAAAATATAAGCCGAAACTATATAAGCTAGGGGTAATGAAAATAAGCCGAAACTATATAAGCTAGGGGTAATAAAAATATAAGCCGGATATATATAAGCCCATATAGTAAATTAACATAAGCCCATTTGTGAGAAATTAATAGTTACTAAATTACCACAAAGTTTTACCAAGCCCAACACCTCTTTTTACCTTAACCGAATATAATGGGCCGTGTAGCCCATTAAGGAAATAAGGGGTTACTTTTTGTGCCGGTTGTGTAAATTGGTGAAAGATTGGACCCAAAAGTGGAAATATTAAAAATAGAAACTTTATTTATTACTTTTACTACTTGGTAAAAATTATTTAACTTTGGTAAAACTTAAAACAAATATACCGTGACCCTTGTTGGGCCATTTAAGCCCATTAAGCTTAAACACACACAAACCGTGACTTAAATGGGCCACTTTAGCCCGTTTGATTTAAAAAGGGTAACTTTTTGGGCCATTTGTGTCAAGTTCCAAAAGACATGGCCAATTTTGAGAAACAAAGGAAATCTTAAATCATTTTCGTGACTTATATAAAATACAAGGGCCGGTTATGATGTTTTTGAAACTAAAGGGTACCAAAAATCAAACCGTGTGTACTAATGAACTACAAGGGCCATTTGTGACGTTTTTGAAACTTTAATCAAACCCTAATCCCACTTATTTTCATGCCGTGGGATCGGAGGGGGGTATTTTGCCATCTCCCGAAAGTTTATCAAGCCCTAGGGGCGTTTTTATTAAACGGGATAACCAACAAGGACTAACGATGTAATAACTTTAACGAATGAAAATATATACGATTTCTAAACTATATATTATTTACAAGTGTAATCCCAATTTAATTATTTAAAAAGGGTTATCATAAAACGAATTATTTTAATTAAATTACAACTATGCGATATTAACAAAACCGTCTAACCATCTCCTTTGTGAAACCTTAAAATCATAATAAAGTATAAAGTTTATTCTTCATTTTAAATTAAATAAAACTTGTGGAGTTATTTAATTTACTATACCTTTTTCCTTAAACATAAATTAATAAACTCGTACATTAATATATATTATTTCCTTGAAAACAATATATATAAACACATCCTTAATTTATTATGAATAAATTAAGCCAGCGTATCAATCTATAAACTGTGATCATACATCTTTCATATGCACCCATTGTCATGCATAATTATTTCTACATTTACTGAGACACACATAAATTACTTAGGTAATTCTACTGCTTCGTGATCATACTGTGCCAGTACATTCAGTGACATCATCACTACATCATTACCACTGAGGTGAGTTCATGGCCCCATCTTTACTGTTTTATAACTGGGGGAGAAAACATACAAACGTTTATTTTTATGCAAGCATGCACAGACAACAACAATTTATTGCCTACTGTTTGCCCCATTCCCGTGGACTGTAATAGTTAATAGTGTAGCGCGAAATGTATGGATAGATCTATTCGGGTGTTGACAACACCCGGCCTGTCGTGATCAGCTGTCACGTAACGCTTAGGCCAAGCAGCAGGTTTATGTCATTGTCGGATTAAGGGAAACAAACTTCAGGATAGACCCAATGGGCGTACTGACATTCATGTCTAGCTTCTATTACAGGGCAGTAGGAACTACTGTAGTATTGGGCTGTGATGTCCTGCTACCTTCGTGATACTTTGCATATTAATACTTTATTTAATTAAACCTGTGAATTCACCAACCTCGTGTTGACCCCCACATTTTTACTTTTATGTTTTCTCAGGAAAGTAAGCAGGTTCATGCATTGGATTCCAGCATTTTAGGAAAGCATCATGTTGACCATTGGGCTGGGATATTTACTTCTGTTTTTCAATAAATGTGGTTTTATTCTGAACAAGATACAATGTGTACGATTAATTCATGTAATATGTTTTTGAATGATTTTATGATCATCGCTCTATATGCTATGTGCTATCGATCCACCCAAGTAACACCCCAACTACTATTCCGCTGCATTTGACCAATCTGGGGGTGTTACAGAGAATGGTATCAGAGCGCATAGTTATAGAGAACCAGATCAAAGACTTAAAAATTTTAAGAAAAAGGAATTTTTAAAAACTGGACTATAACTGAACATAAAAATCAGTTTGAAAAGAAAAATTGATTTTTGGGAACCTATAAGCTAGGCATATGGCATTATAGAGCATGCATATTATTATGAGCTAACCTCACATTGATTTATTTACTCATGGCAAATAAATCGCATAAGTATCTATTTTATACTTTCTACCTCATTGTTAAAAGTTTTTTTTTACCACATCCCATATGCATCATGAAAACATTTTATGTTGTGTAAGTTGAAAACTTGCTCAAAACTATAAAATATTACTTTCAGATATCATGACGACGCCTACTGTTGTTACTACCTTCGAGGAGCTTATGGTTCCTACCATCACACCTTGGTCACCGACATCAGTGTTAGTTAGACCAGCATCTGATACAGAGTCCCGAGATGACCAGCAGGACGGGGTCATCATACTCACAGATTCACCTACTCCTTCACCACCCACTACACTTCCTACTACACCACTTCTTGTAGTACCTACATCCCCTCCCAGAGAGGCGGACCAGGTCGTACCTTTCCTACCACCACCTTCTGTACCTCGCACTCACCCCACCAGTGTCTTGCCACCTCGTAAGAGGAGGCATGACCCTATCACCGATTCGACTTATGAGGTCGGAGAGGGTTCAGGAGCCGGGCAGGCTAGACTTAGTGCCCTTCAGGCACAGGTCGATGCACTTACAGCCCGACAGGCACAGGACACCACTCTCATTCACTCTCTACTACAGGCGGACCAGCAGGGTCGCGCCGTGCTCCAGGAGAGACTAGACTCTCTCTATTGGGCTATGGCCGGAGAGTCATATACCACCAGAGAGACCATACATTGGTTATTGGACGAGGTAGCTTACCTTCGTTGCCGTTTAGCTATGTTGGAGAGTCATTCCTACGAGACTCGAGCCGCCATCTACTCACAGGAGGACACCTTCAGGACCTCCATGGACCTAGCCGATCTCCGTCATCAGGGGATTACTACAGAGACAGAGCAGCTACGCAGTGCCGACACTGCACGTCAGCAGCAGCTACTAGAGGCCCTGAGACACACCAGGGAGACCCGGAGTGCAGTTATCCGTATGCAGGACGAGCGTGCACCACCAGTTGGACCATCTGCACCTGCAGACAGCCACACTAGTGTAGGGTAGATTTTTAGTTGTACATCATGACAAGCACTGGGTTGCATCTCAGCTCTCATGATTTATCTCTTTGTATTTGTATTCCTTTTCTGATGTATTTGTAGTACCTAACCTTAGTAGGTAGGATATCTTTTGGTTGTATCACAAACATATGTACCACTATTTCAGACAGGTTGCTATGACCCTGTCTTAGATCGGTTGTACTTGTACTACATTATTATTCACAGGAATGATATATTACTGTTCATTTGTTTGGTTACATTTATATTATTATGGACTCTTAACGGATTATCAAATTTGTTGTGAATTCTATGCATAGACATTTCCCATGCATTTTAATATAACCATCTTTTATCAACTAACGAATCTCAGAATTTTCTTATAGAAAATGCCACCAAGACGCGTACCCCCAAACGCCACAGAAACACCTGCAACGACCATATCCGATGCACAACTCAGGGTACTGATTGAGCAAGGCATTACTGACGCCTTAGCTGCCAGGGAAAACCGCCCCAGCGGAACCCATGGAGACAGTGAAAACTCTAATAACCGAAACCGCGAAGCTCGAGGATGTACTTACCCTGACTTCCTAAAATGCAAACCCTGCTATTTCAAGGGCAAGGAAGGGGTTGTCGAGCTCATGCAATGGTTTGAGAGGACTGAGACGGTGTTTCGTATTAGTGACTGCACCGAAGAGAACAAAGTAAAGTTCGCCACCTGTACTCTTTTGGAACATGCACTCACATGGTGGAACTCACAAGTTGCAACCCTCGGACGCGATGGAGCTTATGGTATGACGTGGACTGCGTTGAAGGAAAAGCTTACCATGAAATACTGTCCCCGTAGCGAAATCAAGAAGCTAGAGATTGAATTGTGGAATCTCAAATGCATCAACTTCAATATCACCAGCTACAACCAGAAATTCCAAGAACTAACCTTGATGTGTACCCGCATGTACCCGAAAGTGGCGGATAAGATAGAAAAGTACGTTAGTGGACTTCCCGATTCGGTCCACGACAGTGTGCTTGCATCTCGACCTACTACTATCGAGAGTGCCATCGAGTTTGCCACAGAACTAGTGGACAAACGTGGTCGTGATCATGTGACTAGGCAGGCAGAACACAAGAGGAAAGTCGATGATAACTACCGTCATCATCCTCAGACTCAACAGCCCAAGAGGCAAGGCTTAAGTCAAATCTGCAGTGCTATTTCCTCAGGACCACCGCGATACGCAGGAAACAAACCCAGATGCCCCAAGTGTAATTTTCATCACCACTCCACAAATGGATGTCGAAGTTTCGAGCAGAGCAATGCACCTGTCCCGACCAACAGAAACAATTTCAGTACCAACAACAAGCCCCACAATGGCAACAGGCAGAATTCCCGTGGAAGTGGATACCAAGGAAACCGCCAGCTCACAGGCAGTGGAAACATGGCTCACAAAGAAATCCATTGCTTTGGTTGTGGAGAAATTGGACACATCAGACCTGACTGTCCAAAGCGTAAGAATGAAAGCCAAAGCGGAGCACCCGCCAGGGTTTATGTCATAGGAGAGAACAGGACCAACCCCGACTCCAATGTAGTTACTGGTACGTTCCTTCTAAATAATCGCTATGCAAATATTTTATTCGATACAAGAGCCGATAGGAGTTTCGTATCCACTGAATTTCGTAGCTTGATAGGCATTTTACCGACCCCATTAGATAACTGTTACAGAGTTGAGCTAGCAGACGGAAAAATCATAGAAACAAACACCATCATAAGAGGTTGTACTCTAAACCTCCTAAACCACCCCTTTGATATTCAATTGATACCCATACAACTAAGTAGTTTCGACGTCATCATTGGTATGGACTGGTTAGCCAAGTACCATGCAACCATTGTGTGTGACGAGAAACTAGTCCGCATACCATGGGGAGGCACCGACCTAATTATCCGAGGAGACGGAAATTCGGATAAAGCAGATACTAGGTTGAGTATAATCTCGTGCACCCAAGCCCAGAAATATCTACTAAAAGGATGCCCTATCTTTTTAGCACATATTTCTAAAACAGATCAGGAAGAGAAACCTAAGGAGAAGCAGATCAAGGACGTACCCATCGTCCGTGATTATCCCGAAGTCTTTCCAGACGACTTGCCCGGATTACCTCCGACTCGTCAAGTTGAATTCCAAATAGACTTGGTGCCAGGAGCCGCACCTGTAGCTAAAGCACCCTACCGTTTAGCACCCACCGAAATGAAAGAACTCGCGGAACAACTCAAAGAACTGTCAGATAAAGGCTTCATAAGGCCCAGTTCCTCACCTTGGGGATCTCCAGTACTGTTTGTGAAAAAGAAAGACGGTTCATTCCGAATGTGTATCGATTACAGAGAACTGAATAAGTTAACTGTGAAAAACCGCTACCCGTTACCACGAATCGATGACCTATTTGATCAACTACAAGGATCAAGCATATACTCCAATATCGACTTACGATCTGGGTATCATCAATTGAAGGTCAGAGAAGAGGACATACCAAAAACAGCTTTCAGGACACGATACGGTCATTATGAGTTCCAAGTCATGCCATTTGGACTAACTAATGCACCAGCCATATTCATGGATCTTATGAACCGAGTATGCAGACCCTACCTGGATAAGTTCGTAATAGTGTTTATTGACGACATCCTCATCTATTCTAAGAATGAGAAAGAACACGGAGAACATCTGGCTCAAGTGCTAAAATTGCTTAAGGAAGAAAAGTTGTATGCAAAATTCTCAAAGTGCGATTTTTGGATCCCAAAAGTACACTTTCTTGGTCATGTAATTGACGACAAGGGAATCCAAGTTGATCCGGCGAAAGTCGAATCTGTGAAAGATTGGACATCTCCCACATCTCCAAAGGAGATTCGTCAATTCTTAGGACTTGCCGGTTACTACCGACGATTTATCGAAGACTTCTCTAAGATCGCTAAACCAATGACCAAGCTCACTCAGAAAGGCATAAAATTTGTGTGGGGAGAAAAGGAAGAAGCTGCATTTCAGACCATCAAGCAGAAATTATGCAGTGCACCCATTCTATCTTTACCAGAAGGTAATGAAGACTTCGTTGTCTACTGTGACGCCTCACACAAAGGGTTGGGAGTTGTGTTGATGCAGAGACAGAAAGTGATTGCTTACGCTTCAAGACAACTGAAGAAGCACGAGCAAAATTACTCCACCCATGATCTAGAACTTGGATCCGTAGTTTTTGCCTTGAAAATCTGGAGACACTATCTGTACGGTACCAAATGCACAGTCCACACCGATCACAAGAGCTTGCAACATATTCTAGACCAGAAGGAATTAAACATGAGGCAACGTCGTTGGATAGAACTACTCAGCGACTACGACTGTGACATCAAATACCACCCAGGCAAAGCAAATGTAGTTGCCGATGCACTAAGCCGAAAAGGAACTGATCCTCCCATGAGAGTTCGAGCCCTAGTCATGACCATTAGTTTGGACCTACCCAAACAGATATTAGAGGCTCAACTTCAAGCACAAAAGCCTGAGAACATCGGAAAGGAAGACATAGGAGGAATGCTTAGGACGGACCTAAGCAAGGAAAAGTTGAAAGCTAGAGCAGATGGGACATTATGCCTACACGGGAGAAGTTGGCTACCCTGTTATGGAGACTTAAGAAACGTAATCATGCACGAATCCCATAAATCCAAGTACTCCATACACCCCGGATCCGAAAAGATGTATCAAGATGTGAAAAGATTATATTGGTGGCCGAACATGAAAGCCGACATTGCCACCTATGTGAAGAAATGTCTGACTTGTGCTAAAGTAAAAATCGAACATCAACGACCATCAGGGTTACTTGTTCAACCCGACATACCAAAATGGAAATGGGACAATATCACCATGGATTTCATCACCAAACTTCCTACATCATCCCACGGGTACGATACAATCTGGGTAATCGTAGACCGCCTCACAAAATCCGCCCATTTCCTACCCATCAAGGAAAATGATTCTCTAAGTAAATTAGCCAAAACATACTTAAAGGAAGTCGTGACAAGGCATGGAATACCAGTCTCAATCATCTGTGATAGAGATGGCAGGTTTACATCAAACTTTCGGAAAGCTTTTCAAAGAGCGTTGGGAACAAACCTGGATATGAGTACCGCCTATCATCCCCAGACAGACGGGCAGAGTGAACGAACAATCCAAACACTAGAAGACATGCTGAGGGCATGTGTGATCGACTTTGGAAAAGGATGGGTCGAACACATCCCATTAGTGGAGTTCTCCTACAACAACAGTTACCATGGCAGTATTAAGGCAGCACCATTTGAGGCCCTCTATGGCCGCAAATGTCGCTCACCAGTATGCTGGGCAGAAGTGGGAGAATTTCAGCTAACAGGACCCGAACTAATCCAAGAGACCACTGAGAAGATCACTCTCATCAAGCAACGAATTCAAGCTGCCCAGGATAGACAGAAGAGTTATGCTGATAGGAAACATAAACCTATGGAATTTGCCGTAGGTGACCGTGTTATGCTAAAGGTGTCACCTTGGAAGGGTGTTGTACGGTTTGGGAAACGAGGAAAGCTAAATCCATGATACGTAGGACCCTTCAAAGTGATTGCCAGGATTGGAGAAGTGGCCTACCGCTTAGAGCTGCCTCAGCAGTTAAGCCGAGTACACCCTACATTCCATGTCTCAAACCTGAAGAAGTGCTACTCAGATGAACCTTTAGCAATGCCATTGGAGGGAGTCCATTTCGATGACAAACTTCAATTTGTAGAAGAACCAGTGGAAGTTGTGGAGAGAGAAGTCAAGAGGTTGAAGAGAAGCCAAATCCCGTTAGTTAAAGTACGATGGAACTCTAGGAAAGGACCTGAGTTTACTTGGGAACACGAAGAATCGTTCAAAGCCAAGTATCCACACCTTTTTACCTAAGCAGTGACGTCACCTTAAGCTTTGAGGACAAAGCTAAAATAACGGGTTTATGCTGTAAAACCTGAGAATTTCAGGTTTTTGACTTGTGAACATTATGTACGTCACTTCATGATATCTAAATATTTTATACCACTTTTCTTTGCATGAATCATTTGAACCATCCCATGCATTTCATAAGCATGCATCATCTTATCAGGAAAGCAATTATATCACAATTTTATTGTGACTATGCACTTTTATTACAAAAGTGTGACTACATTTGTATGTTTATATTTCAGTAATCATACAGGACAACAAATGACCTAATGTTGAGAACTTAGAGTCTTTTGAAACATATGATCACTTGCATGCATCCCACTGATTTTTCTCCAAGAACAACGTCATGATCCCAGTATATGACTGATTACCTATTTATAAATATATAAGCATTGATGAATTCAAATAATCTGTATATATTTATGGATATATATTTTCAGTATAAATGATTTCAGATTACCCTAACTATCACTTTTACATATGATTATTTAATAAATCATACTATGAATATATTTTATACGTAAATGTACTAATATAACTACCTAGGGATCATTCTTTCACCAAAAAGGCACTAAACGTAACTTGAACACTTAAAACCCGGGCTTACTCAAATTACTATGACTTAAAATCATTTGACACATATTTGAACCCGACTAATGAGCAAAACGAACCCAAACCCATACATACACGCATATAAATACTTAACTACAAACCTTTTTCACTAAAACCTTACAATCTTTATAAACTTAACATTTATCTTAACAACTTAATACACAAAATATATTTCCCTCCCTAACATATACCAAACCGCCGGTTTTGGTTTTCCCTTTTCTAAACCATGGGTAAATTTGTACTAAGCTAACATTTAAAGAAATGTACTTGGAGGATGATTAAGGAAGCTAATACACATCACCTCTCTTCCTTGTCTTAGCCGTGTGACCATCCCACACCACACATAATTTTTGTACAACCTTAAACCTATTATTACATACACATCTTCCCACTCCTCTTGGAATCCTAAAGTGCCACGGCTACCCATCCAAACCCTACCAAACTTGTACATTTTGGGACATTTAAGGTTATGTACCTTAGTGTACAAATCAAAGCTAGCAAATCTTGGCTATCCCTCTCTCTTGCCGTGTCATAATCCCAAGCCACACCTCCTTCACCTCACAATTGAATACATATAACTTGAGACACTCATTCCTCTCCCTCACCACAAATATTCGGATCAAAATCCTCCTCACAAAACACCTAGACTAAACAAACCTCAACTTATCACATTTACTAACCGAATCTAGCATTGAAGGCTTGAAGTAAAGACTCCTAAGACTCGTGTGTTTATAAGCCGCCTCATCTTCATCACCTTTCGTCTACACTTTGGCCAAAACAAGTAAGCATGAACTTCTCATTTCTTTTCCTTAACCATTTTTCGCGTTTCATGCATTCCCATGCTAAACATATTAAGGTTAGGATACATGCACACGTAAAAGTTCTTGTCCCACTCTAAACAAACTTATAAACTCACGACATAGGTTAAATTGGGAAGCCTTACGTTGTAAATCCTTGAAAACACGCATATATGAACCTATAGGGGCGTTAGCATTTCCCTTTGCCTTAAAACATATATAAGCCGAATTTATATAAGCTCATGGGTAATAAAAGCCAAATTTATATAAGCTCATGTGCAATATTAAAATCCGAATTTAGAAGACCTTAAAATAAGCCCACAAGCCTTCAAAATTACATAAGCTTATGAGTAATAAAAATATAAGCCGAAACTATATAAGCTAGGGGTAATGAAAATAAGCCGAAACTATATAAGCTAGGGGTAATAAAAATATAAGCCGGATATATATAAGCCCATATAGTAAATTAACATAAGCCCATTTGTGAGAAATTAATAGTTACTAAATTACCACAAAGTTTTACCAAGCCCAACACCTCTTTTTACCTTAACCGAATATAATGGGCCGTGTAGCCCATTAAGGAAATAAGGGGTTACTTTTTGTGCCGGTTGTGTAAATTGGTGAAAGATTGGACCCAAAAGTGGAAATATTAAAAATAGAAACTTTATTTATTACTTTTACTACTTGGTAAAAATTATTTAACTTTGGTAAAACTTAAAACAAATATACCGTGACCCTTGTTGGGCCATTTAAGCCCATTAAGCTTAAACACACACAAACCGTGACTTAAATGGGCCACTTTAGCCCGTTTGATTTAAAAAGGGTAACTTTTTGGGCCATTTGTGTCAAGTTCCAAAAGACATGGCCAATTTTGAGAAACAAAGGAAATCTTAAATCATTTTCGTGACTTATATAAAATACAAGGGCCGGTTATGATGTTTTTGAAACTAAAGGGTACCAAAAATCAAACCGTGTGTACTAATGAACTACAAGGGCCATTTGTGACGTTTTTGAAACTTTAATCAAACCCTAATCCCACTTATTTTCATGCCGTGGGATCGGAGGGGGGTATTTTGCCATCTCCCGAAAGTTTATCAAGCTCTAGGGGCGTTTTTATTAAACGGGATAACCAACAAGGACTAACGATGTAATAACTTTGACGAATGAAAATATATACGATTTCTAAACTATATATTATTTACAAGTGTAATCCCAATTTAATTATTTAAAAAGGGTTATCATAAAACGAATTATTTTAATTAAATTACAACTATGCGATATTAACAAAACCGTCTAACCATCTCCTTTGTGAAACCTTAAAATCATAATAAAGTATAAAGTTTATTCTTCATTTTAAATTAAATAAAACTTGTGGAGTTATTTAATTTACTATACCTTTTTCCTTAAACATAAATTAATAAACTCGTACATTAATATATATTATTTCCTTGAAAACAATATATATAAACGCATCCTTAATTTATTATGAATAAATTAAGCCAGCGTATCAATCTATAAACTGTGATCATACATCTTTCATATGCACCCATTGTCATGCATAATTATTTCTACATTTACTGAGACACACATAAATTACTTAGGTAATTCTACTGCTTCGTGATCATACTGTGCCAGTACATTCAGTGACATCATCACTACATCATTACCACTGAGGTGAGTTCATGGCCCCATCTTTACTGTTTTATAACTGGGGGAGAAAACATACAAACGTTTATTTTTATGCAAGCATGCACAGACAACAACAATTTATTGCCTACTGTTTGCCCCATTCCCGTGGACTGTAATAGTTAATAGTGTAGCGCGAAATGTATGGATAGATCTATTCGGGTGTTGACAACACCCGGCCTGTCGTGATCAGCTGTCACGTAACGCTTAGGCCAAGCAGCAGGTTTATGTCATTGTCGGATTAAGGGAAACAAACTTCAGGATAGACCCAATGGGCGTACTGACATTCATGTCTAGCTTCTATTACAGGGCAGTAGGAACTACTGTAGTATTGGGCTGTGATGTCCTGCTACCTTCGTGATGCTTTGCATATTAATACTTTATTTAATTAAACCTGTGAATTCACCAACCTCGTGTTGACCCCCACATTTTTACTTTTATGTTTTCTCAGGAAAGTAAGCAGGTTCATGCATTGGATTCCAGCATTTTAGGAAAGCATCATGTTGACCATTGGGCTGGGATATTTACTTCTGCTTTTCAATAAATGTGGTTTTATTCTGAACAAGATACAATGTGTACGATTAATTCATGTAATATGTTTTTGAATGATTTTATGATCATCGCTCTATATGCTATGTGCTATCGATCCACCCAAGTAACACCCCAACTACTATTCCGCTGCATTTGACCAATCTGGGGGTGTTACACTTGTTATATTAGTGAACTCTCGAGTAAGGAGTACTCGATGAGTGGAGTAGGAACGAGGAGTGAGCTTCGTTTTCGAACCATTATAAATCCTTGGTGTTTGGTTTGATCTTTCTTTTCCTTATCTCTTTACATTATTTATTCATTACTTGCATATACTTGTGATTATTAGTTTAGTTGCAGTATCCATTGTCCATATTGTGTATAAGAAGATTTCACATATTTGCTTAAGTCTAAGATTTTGAAAAGGATTTTTGAAAACCCTTATTTAACAAGTAAATTAAAGAAACTATTCAACCCTCCCCCTTCTAGTTTCTACACCGTAATTTAAAAAAGAGAAAAAGAAGAGAGAATGGCTTAAAAAGGTAATTTTGGCAAAAAGAATAACGATAAGTGTCATTGAAAGACTAAATCGATGCACGTCTCAATGTTGATGTGAGTTTTCAATCATTTACAACGCATATTCTTATTATCGTAATTATTAAAAAGAAAATTTTATTATTGAAAATAAAAATTACAAAACTACTAATATTAAACAGAGAAAATTTGTTCAAAAAAACGGAGAGAATAAAAAGAATAGGCAAGGGTTTTTCATCCCAAGAGGAGCCTCGTTTTTTTTCGTTGAGTCGCAGGCTCGACTCGATCCCCACAATCTAATTATTATTGGGGAAGGTTTGAATGTCGGGGGCAACCATTGAAGGAATTTCCCCGTCAAAATAGTGTTTAAGTCTATGACCATTCAGCTTAAAATTGGGGCCATCATCTTGAGCTAGCTCGACGATCCCATAGGGAAAAACTTGGGTAACGGTGAATGGTCCCATCTAACGGGATCTATGCTTGCCGAAAAATATCTTAAGTCGAGAATTGAAAAGAAGAACACAATCACCAATATTAAACTCTCGGTTTTTTATTTTAGCATCACGGATCTTTTTTGTTTTTTCCTTGTAAATTAAAGAATTTTTATAAGCTGGATCTCGGAATTCATTTAACTCATTTAAATAAGTATTACGATGATCTCCTGCGGTTTTCTAGTCAAAATTAGAATGCTTTAGGGCCCAATATGTCTGATCCAATTCAATAGGCAAGTGACATGATTTACCGTAGACCAACTTATAAGGAGTGTACCCAGTGGGTGTTTTATAAGCGGTGCAGAAGGCCCATAAAGCATCATCGAGTTTATCGAACCATGATGTTCGATTTTCTCAGATTGACCTCTCCAGAAAAAATATAAAGCATTGTTTGAGACCTCCAGTTAGCCATTTGTTTGCGGGTGGTAGGCCGTATATAATCAGTGGGTGACTCCATATTTTTTTTTAACACTTTATCAAATTGTTCGTTGTAAAAATAGGTTCTTGATGCGCGTCTTGCACTCCTAGTTTTAAATTTATAAACAAGACTTATTAATTCCTTAACTACGCATACGAGCAAGTATACTCGTTCTTTTGTAGCAAAGTTGGGTAAGTCAAGATCGTCCCATGGGATTTGCGTATATTCATAACATGGTAATGGTGTTGGTAATAGGGTTGTCACTACCGATATTACCGTTAGAACTATTGTTGTAAAGGAAAACATAATCAAAAGTAACACTTGTGTGAATTGCATTTCATCTGTAGGAGAGATAATTTGTGTGTGTTTAACAACTATGAATCACAAATCTAAAGAACATGGACCCTATTCCATGGTGTATTTCATGGAATCCATATTAATAAATTGATTTAGACAAACCCTTTCGACCTATGATTATCTATTCTAATTCATTATAATCGCCATTTGCTAGAAAATATTAAGAGATAGGTTTAGTTTGAATGGGTTCTTTCGACCTATACCCAAGACAACTCTTTCGACAAGTTCCTTTAACCAACTCGTCTTGGTGAGTGTCAATCACCAAGAAACCAAATTGACTCATGCACAAATCATTTAGAACATAGTTTACCAGAAATCCTTTCGACCTTTAAACCCAATAAAAAACTATATTTCATTGATTATCAAAACATGTTTCAAGATTTTATCAACCGTACTAATCCAATTATATTTCCTTGACCATAAAATCAAAACTCTCCCTTAGAATCCATTTTCATCACACAAACATATCACATTACTCGGAAATCATACTCAAACACATTTCATAACAATTAATCATCATCACATTAAACATTCAATAATACTCAAATTAAGAATAAAACCAATTCAAGTACAAGAGTCTTTACCAAATCATTCTTCAAACACGAAATCACTAATACAAGAATTTATAGTAACTCCAAAGCCTCAAATTGATCAACAAACCTCCAATCGAATCTCCCCTATGCGAAATTCGTCTTCCCCCCTATGCAGATAAGTAGGGTTTTTAATCTTTTGGGCTATGTAAGATTGTTGTTCTAACCTTTTTCAAGAGTTAGAAAGATTAAAATGAAAAGCACACACATAACCATAGCCTTTGGGTTCAATTTATACATGTTAATCCTTGGGCAAGTGGTAAAAAACGACCTAAAGGTGTTATGGGACTGAAATGATCAGCCTCCCATTGATGGTGAAGAGTTATGGTATCGATTGAAGTCATTTAACCAAAACCCGTTTTTGAAGTTGCTAGTGGAATTTCAGAGCACCCGCCCACCATTTCATTTTCCTGGCAACTCCTTTTTGCTATTCTGCTGACCACATTTCGATTTCGCTGGAGGCTTCTTTTCTGTTGCCAACTTCTTTACCATCTTTCTCCTTTTCTATTTTTGGTCCTTGTTCTTTCTTCCAAACTCGTTCTTTCTTCCAAACTTCCCAATATTCTTTATTTATCTATTATTATTCATACGAGAGCTTACGTTCCCATGGCTCGTTTATCTTTTCGCTTCCAATCCTTTCCTTTTATTTTTAACTTCACGCTTCTTCTTCTATGCTAGCTACAAAATACAAGAACCGAACTTTGCACCATATTAGCAATAAAAGTCCGTTTATTACCACAAATACTATACTAACAGTGAAGATAACGCTTATAAATACATGTTGGATTTGAGCGTTATCAAATCCCCTCACATTTAAGTTTTGCTCGTCCTCGAGCAAGTAAAGTAAAATTAAAACCAAGAAAATGAACGCAAACTTTTATTCTACTTCATCTAATCTATTTTGACTCTTATAACTAAAAAGTAGCATATATTAATCCGATGGGACGTGAGCACCCGAAAATTTTATCAAAAAAGTCTTTTGTTGTTTTTTAAAGCAAATAAATGCAAAAACACTAATCACCAAATGATCACTTTCACCTTCCTCGACATACCACTCTTTCTTTTCCTTTTTTTTCTTTTTTTCTCAACTTCAAGTGTCACGTCTTGACACATTGGCCAATCGACACTACCATTTTACTTCTTCTTCTTTCATCTTCATAATTTATAGATCATTGGCTATTTGTATTCAAGCTTATAGCTCATTGGCTATTTGCTTCTTCTTAGCAACCCCCTCACACTTTGGATGAGCATACGCTACAAAAAACACAAACTAGAGTAGCTAATTCTCTTTTGTTGAAATAACATATGCGAATATACAAAGTATGGTCAACTCGTAATCATCAAAAATACTCTTCCAATCCAATGATTAGCAACAACTTTCGATCACTTTTTATTTTTTAAGAATTTTTGCCTTTTATCATTTATTCTTGTCATAATCACAAAAATTGTGATCTCACTACGGATTAAAAATACCAAAAGAAAATTTAACTAATTTTTTAGATTTTTTATAATTTTATTTTTTTAAAAGTAACCATATTTGAAAAACAGATCATTTTTCCTATTTGACTACCCCCTCACACTTAAGTTAATCATTGTCCCCAATGGTAATAAACGAACTTCAAAGTATAAGAAAATTGGAAAAATAAGGTCAAAGGATACTACCTAATTGAAAATATGTTCCGCATGTGGTATTGTTGCATCATGAGTCTACAGAAAACTCCATATTTTACACCAATGTCGGGTTCGTAAATCAATCCCTACAAATAAAATCTTCATGCAACATGGCGACTCAATCATCCATGTCCTCATCCTCGTCATTATCTCCTCTTGATGATCCTCCAACATCAATGTTCTTTGAGACAATAGAGCTTCCTCCACCATTTTAACCCGCACCCGTGAACAAATAGTCTTCAACGGATACTCCATCTCCTCCAAAGTTAGTGTCATCCCTACTAGGGTAATGTGTGTGAGGATGGGGGTATGGTACATATGGGTATGGATATAGTGGAACATTGGGTGGCTCATAAGTTGGGTAGCTAAAATGTGCTTCATCCGCCAAGTGGTGTAAAATCGGAAGGGAATGCTCAAGGTGTAGTTGTTCCTCATGGTCATCGTATCTCTCCATATCATCATACTTTCCATTTCATTCAAATTTGCATATCAATCTCCCCAACTAGAGTTTACCCCACTAGTATCATGATTTTCTTCCACATTAGCTCTTTGTTGCAAAGGCTCTGGATCTCTTAGACATTTCCTCCTCTTGTCTAATTCCTTTTCCAAAGTTTTCAAATCCCACACTTCATTCTCAATTGGTTCTGAAAGTTTTGAGATCACGTCATTGGTCAAAAGATTGAGTCTTCTAGCTATCTAAGTCAAAAGATTAAGTTTAGAGATCACAAATTTCACTTACCAACTTCATCCTGGGAGCTCTCTTGTATAAGTAGTTGGCAATAGCCCATACCAAGTTTACATCTCTCTCCACTTGCTACACTCATCAACCAAAGGTCCAGATATTGGCACCTTTCCTTACTACTTGTTCGATGCTCAAGTTGTTTCACAATGAACCTTTGTAGCATTATCATAATTGGTTCCTTAACTATTCCATTCTTTTTGTTCCCTGTAGTGTCTCTAGCTATTCTTTTCCAATAAGCACTCATATTGAGAGTTTTCCTACTAATCTCTAACATAGGAAAATGTAGCTCAAACAAAGGGTCAGCCAAATCATCCCTATCATACAATCCTAACACTTCTCCAAATTGTGCTAGTTTGAAACAATGGTTTACCCCACATAGCTTAAACCAAATGCAAAACTCCTCCATCACATCTTTAACTTCCTTTTTGAAATAAAAAGTTGAAAAGGATTCAAGACATAACTCCGGATAAACCTCACCTTGAATTTATAAATCCTTCTCAAATGAGTAATCCTTGAAGGTTACCCACGAGCTGTGAGTATATTTCATCCTAAAATTTTCCCTCAGATCTTCATCACATCCAAATTTTGCAAGCAACTCCCAATAAACGACTCTAGGTTTTGCCAAAGGTCTTTTCTTGCAACCTTGCCAACCTTAAATTGTTGGCATGTCGTTTGTTGTCACTCATGTTCCTCCATTTCAAATGTTCGTGTGCCACGGGCCTCACCTTGTATGGCAACTCGCTTGCTCCACCATATTTCATTCTATACTTCGTGATCAATGGATTGGGTGGAATGGTTGTCTTTTGCTTCTACAACAATAATAATCACAAAATTAAAAAAAGTTAGTACGTTAGTCCATTTAAACTATAAAATTCATATTATACACTATTATACAATAAAAAAATAATAATAAAATATTTTTTAACAGGTTTAAAGTAGCTGGTCGGCTCCTTTAGGGGTGTCGTCAGCAACTTGAGATCAGTTTAAAGAAGTCGGCCGGCATACCAAAGTAGCCAGTGGTAGTGGGCATCAGCAGGGAAGAAGTCGGCCGGCTCCTTATGGGTGCCGGCGGCTACTTTGCCCCCCCTCCCCCCACCCCTTTTCTTTACATTCATCCCTACTAACACTTACTACCCTTTTCTCAACTCTTAAAATGGATCAATCTATCTATGAACATCATTCGTTTTCCAGAAATTAATTTGCTAATTCATCAAAAACACGAAAATTAACATCTACGTCCTCTAATTATTGATCATTCTAACAACCTAATCCATCTTAAAGATTAAAAACACCTAAATTGGTGAAAACCCACTTGAGTTAATCATTGAATCATCACTAAATTAATCTAATCTTACACTATCAATGGCAAATATTCCCAATTTCATAAACATATCCTAATCTTAATCTATGATCCATAATAAATCAAATCAGTCTAATTCACTTTATGTATTATGAATCAAAAATCAAAATCAAAAACGGGTTAAGAATTCAGTTACCTTGTTGGGTGCCATTTTTCTTCTAAAAACCTAAGAAAACAAATTCTTCTTTTTTTCTTCTCTCTCTCTCTTTTTTGTGTATGTGAAGTTTGTGTTTTGGGCGAGTAGCCGCCAGCTCCTTTTAGGGGTTGGTGGACTTCTCAAAAATTTCCAGATTTTTATTAACGGATTTCATTTCGTCAATATTTTAAAAAAAAATCCTAAATATAAATAAAATAATAAAAGTAAATTAACCAAAATACCAAAACCTTAAATTACCAAATAAGTCTAAATTCCCAAAGTAACCAAAGAAAATTACCAAAGTACCAAAATGTTAGTAAAAAGTAAAAAAACTGAAATATAAGAAGAACAAGCCTTGTCTTCGTTTTATTGGATCTTCTTCTTGCGTCTTCGATTCCTTTAGTCCATGAAATATTCCATGCTCAAAATATCATATGTCTTGAATTTTCCCGATAGCTTCCGTTTGGTGTTCTTTGTCTTGAACCCACGTGTGTACATATTGCCACATGGTGTTGTGATTTCAAGTTTCACGTGCCAAAACTTGTCACCTTATTTTCTCATGTAGTTGTTATCTCCGTCCGGTCCCTAATCCACATTCTTAAGTTATACCGGTAACGAGCCTAAGAAGTCCGTCATTTTCTTCAAGACCAAGATGTTCTTGAAAGGATTGAAATAAGCTTCAATGGCTAGAGCTCGTTCCATAGCATCATTACATTCAAGATATGGTGCTCCCAACGGCCCATACATTGGATAACCATCCTCGTCTCTTCCCACTTCAAAGCAACAAAGCCGCTCATCCTCCATTTCACTTTCAGAGTCAAAGTACCAAGGTTTAACCCTTGGTCTCGGTAAGTAGGTATGAATAGTGATACCATGATTGATTGCAAGTATACCACGCCTAAAGTCAATTATGGCTCCACAAGTGCTTAAAAACGGCCTTCCTAATAGAAATGGAAGATCCATATCCTCCGGAATGTCCATGATTAGGAAGTCTACAACATAGGCTTGAAATCTGATTTGTACTCTAACGTTTTTCTCTAAGCCCATTGGTTTGGTTTAGGTATTGTCCCCATGCTTAGATTATAAAAATATGGCACTGGATTACTCAAACCAAGCTTTTAGTATATGCAAAATGGAATTACACTAACACTAGCCCCCGTATCGGCCAATTCATCAAATGATGTAGTTCCATTAATCAAGATTCGAAGAACAAAATTGCCAGGATCCGACATCTTCTTGGGTAGACCATGCTCTATGATTCTTTCCTTGACATGTTCATTGAATTCCTTGTCTTCCAAACGAGCTTTCCCCATCTCTATCTCGTCAAATTTCTTCCTATAGCACATATAGTTTTCCAAAACCTCCACAATAGATTTTTGTTCCTTAAGTTCCGCTTCCTTCTTCTCTAGAATGATCCTCACCCTCTCTTTTCGTTTATTATAAAAAGGGTAAGAAAATGGTGATGGGTTAGGCACGAACGTAGAAGGAGATTGTTAATGCAATAATGCCTAAAAACTTTACTTGCATTTTTCGGTCTCGCTTAGTTTTGATAACGACAATATGTAAAAACAAGCATTTACGAAAACAACGAAAAACGAATTCTTGAGTTCAAGTATTTTTCAATTTACCCATTTTCACTAAAGGTATGAATAAACAAGTACTAACCTTAATCAAGTGATCAAGTGATTTAATCTTTTCTTAAAACTCACCTTTTATTAAGTGTGACAAGTTTTTTATTAAACTTTCTTTTTAAGAAAATGTTTTATTAAATTAAATATTTGAAAATTTAAAAATGGCATTTTCTTTTTTGATTTTGAATATTCTTTCAGGATATTTTATAATCAGATAAGACCTCCACCACTAAAGGACAAAAAGGGAGCGGAGTCTACTCCGGCGGTTCCCTAGTGCCTAGGCGGTTCCTTATCGATAAGGTACCGCCGGCTGAGATAAGGAACCGCGGGCAGATATAGCCGTTGGCCCTTTGTCCTATAAATAGTGGACCATTCTCAGATTTTCTCTTCACCTCTTTTGCACATAAAATTCTAGATTCAAACATACTTCTTAAATCACTCAAATCCTTGATCATTTGATTGATTACTACTTGTTTAGAAGTGAATCTATCCCATCCATCCCTTCCTCTCCAAGTGCAAAGAGAAGAACACTATCCTTATGAAGTGTTGAGTCCACCACCAAAGATCCTTTGAAGATCAAATTTTATACTTTTGTTGTTGTGTCATAATTGTGAAGATCTAAGTAGTTGTGTCTGTTTGGAAGTTGTGTATGTAGTAAGTATAGTTGTGTAGATTGGTCCTAGCTATGATTAGGGCTCGATTTTTAGCTTAGAGTCGGAAATTGGTTAAGCAACGTGTACGGTTTTCTCCACCATAAGGAGCTTGTTGTGTAGTGAACTCTCGAGTAAGGAGTACTCGAGGAGTGGAGTAGGAACGAGGAGTGAGCTTCGTTGCCGAACCACTATAAATACTTGGTGTTTGGTTTGATCTTTCTTTACCCTTAACTCTTTACATTCGTTATTCTTTGTGCATATACATTAGTTAGTATTAGTTTTGTTACACTATCAATGTTCATATTGTGCATAAGAAGATTTCACATATTTCCTCAAGCCTAAGTTTTTGAAAAAGGAGTTTTTGAAAACCATCTTTTAACAAGTAAATATAGGAAAGTTTTCAACCACCCTTCTAGTTTCTACAATTGGTATCAGAGCAAGGTTGCTCAAGAATTTTTAAAGTATATTGTATTTTAAAACTTGAATCGATCTATGGATTCCAACAAGTACCTAGAAGGGCAATCTATACAAAGACCACCACTTTTTGAAATCGATAGTTTTATTTATTGGAAAAATACATTTGAGACTTTTGTGAAATCAAAAGATTTAGATTTTTGGCATGTTATTACCAATGGTTATTTTTACCTTATCAATTTAATGAAGTTTCTAAAACAAAAGAATTGGTCACTTTTGACAAAGCTAATGATGATACTAAAAAGAAACAAAAGAATTGGTCACGGCGATTGAAGAATCGAAAGATCTCTCAACTTTATCACTCGATGAACGCATAGGCAACTTGAAGGTTCATGAGATGATGATTTTGAAGGACTCGGAATTGGTAAAAACCAAGAGTGAAAGGAAGTCTCTTGCACTCAAAGCCAAAAAGGCACAAAGCGATCATGATAGTTCCTCGGATAGCGATGACAAGGAGTATGCATTGGCGGTGAGAAATTTCAAGAAGTTCTTCAAAAGACGAGGTTAACACGTGAGGCAACCCAACAATGACAATAAACCATTCTCAAAGAATCGGCTTGCCAAGAACGAAAAAGGTGATAGGAATTGTTTTAGATGTGGTGATCCAAATCATTTCATTGGCGATTGTCCAAAGCCTTCACGCGATAAGAATCACGCGGCGTTCGTTAGCGGTTCTTGGAGCGATAATGGTGAAGATGTTGATGACAACCCCAAAGAGGAGAAATGTCTTATGGCTCACACTTCTAAAGAGGTACATTCTGAAACCGAATATTATAGCAATGATAGCTCCACCTTAGATGATATTGAATTAGAAGGCCAATATGATAATTTACACAAACTTAGCCTTAAATTCATAGAAAAGAACAAAACCTTCAAATAAACCAAAACTAAGCTTGAAAATGAAATCAATGAACTTAGGGAAAAATTAGCCAAGCTTGAGAAAAATAAAGAAGTTGATTTAGGTTGCGTAAGTTGTGAGAAACTTAGATTAGAGAATGAAGATCTCAAGAGCACCTCCATTAAACTGGAAAAGTTCATGAAAGGTACTAGTGCTCTTGATGATATGTTAAACAAACAAATTCATTCTAAGGAAAGACTTGGTGTAGGTTTTAACTCAAATGAAGCATCAACCAGTGAACCTAAACAAGTCAGATTTTCAGAAAAATTGTCTGCTGTATGCGGTCCCAGATTGTATGGGGCGGTTCCGTATCACTATGGAACCGCCGCCCTAGATAAGGAACCGCGGCCAGAAATAGTTTTGCTGAAAATCTTGAAATTTCTGAAAAGTCAAATTTAGGTGAACAACCAAAGCATCTTATTGTTAACAAGGTCAAATTACGCATACTTGAAGAAAATGCCGTTGATAAGTTCTATAAGCCCTTGAGTAAACCTATAATGGGAAATAGAAGTTTATCAAGACCATCCTCTACTCCACCAAGAGTACGGAATGAGTCTAGGCATAGAAGTAGAACGACAACACCTAGAAGAGATAGTCAAAACAATTCACGACCTAGAAGTAAAACTCCAACACCTAGAAGGAATGACTACAACTCTAAACCAAGATCAAATACACCTAGGAGAAATAATTAACAACAAAATGGTTATATGAATTGTTATCCTCCTCCATTTTGTTCCACATACGGAACCCCTCCTCCATTCATGCATCCCAACCAAATG
Organism: Glebionis coronaria; assembly: GCA_025667525.1. Classification (NCBI taxonomy): domain Eukaryota; kingdom Viridiplantae; phylum Streptophyta; class Magnoliopsida; order Asterales; family Asteraceae; genus Glebionis; species Glebionis coronaria. Next base: position 141,166 of record JANFOE010000721.1, on the reverse strand, counting down.
CAAGGGATGTTTGGAACTAACAATTTTGGACCCATGAGATATTGGGGACCAAATGTTTGATCGTGTGTGTTGTTACCTAGATATGCTTGGGAATTGATATGGAACCCGACGAGTGGATTAAGGATAGTGGTTGTTCTAAACACATGAGGGGTAATCGAATTTTGTTCTCGCGCTACAAAGCATATGATGGAGGTAACGTCACATTCGCTAGTAGTCTACGTGGTAATATCATTGGCGAAGGTACGGTTTCTCTTGACTCCATGACCATTGAAAATGTTGAGCACGTAGATAATTTAGGGTTTAACCTTTTAAGTATAGGTCAAATTTGTGACAATAAGTGTAAAGTCATCTTTTGGAAAATGACAGTGAAATCGTAAAAGATGGAAAGGTCATTGGAAAAGGTGTTAGAAAGCATGGGCTTTATGTCATGAAGGTCAATAAGAAGTCAAAAGACAACATATGTCTTGCAACTATTGATGATAGTTCTACTCTTTGGCATAAGAGATTAGGTCACGCTAATATGCGTTTAATTCAATCTTTAGTCTCTAAGGAGTTGGTAAGACACCTCCCTAAGATGAAGTTTGGTAGTCACTTTTGTGATGCTTGCAAAGTCGGAAAGCAAGTTCACTCAAGTCACAAAGCCAAGAATTTGTTTTCAACCTCTCGGTGCTTAGAGCTCCTACATATGGATCTCTTTGGACCTTCCGCCATACGGAGTTATGGAGGTAACCTTTATACCCTAGTTATAGTTGACGACTATTCTAGATTCACTTGGACTAGATTTTTGGCATCTAAGAATGAAGCTTTCGATAATTTCGAAATCTTTAGTCGAAGAATTCAAAATCAAACTGGATGTCCAATTGTCTCTATTAGGACGGATCATGGTAGGGAATTTGATAATAAAGTGCAATTTGGTTCCTTTTGTGAAATTACCCATAACTTCTCGGCTCCTCGCACTCCATAATCAAATGAGGTAGGTGAAAGGAAGAATAGGACCATCCAAGAGATGAGTAGGACGATGTTAAACGAGCAATCTTTGCATCAAAAGTTTTGGTGCAATGTTGTGGACACATCGACTTATATTCTCAACCGAATTCTTATTCGACCTTTCCTAGGAAAGACCCCCTATGATATTCTTAAAGGTAAGAAACCCTCATTGGAATACTTTAGGGTGTTTGGAAGCAAGTGCTTTATCCTCAACACCAAAGACTACCTTACCAAGTTCGACCCAAAGTCTTACGAAGGTATCTTTTTAGGTTATTCCCAAACTAGGAAAGCCTACATAGTCCTCAATAGAACCTCGGGCGTAATTGAAGAATCACTTAACGTGACTTTTGATGAAACCCCTCCTTTACCCAAGACACCACCATTGGTTGATGATGACTTGGATGAAATAGAAGTAGTTAAAGCCAAAGAGGTTAGAAAAATAGGAGTTAAAGACCTTAGTGTTGAAAAGGAAGTAAACATTAAGAAGTCTAAGGATCATACTCTCAATAATATCATTGGTGACTTAAATCAAAGGACCCTAAGATCTCAAGTCCAAAACCAAAGCAACTTCTTTTGTTTCGTCTCCTTGATTGAACCAAAGAATGTTAAAGAAGCTTTGACGGATGAGAGTTGGGTCATTCCGATGCAAGAAGAATTGAATCAATTCGTTGCTAATGATGTTTGGGAACTTGTTCCTCCACCTAGAAGTTCTACCATTATAGGAACCAAATGGGTCTATAGGAATAAGTTAGATGAGAATGGTGTTGTGTCTCGTAACAAGGCTAGACTTGTAGCTCAAGACTATAATCAACAAGAAGGGATTGATTATGACGAGACATATGCACCTGTAGCAAGATTAGAATCCATTAGAATCCTTTTAGCCTACGCTTGTGCCTTAGACTTTAAGCTTCAACAAATGGATGTAAAGAGTGCGTTTCTTAACGGTTTGACCAATGAGGAGGTATATGTGGCTCAACCTCCCGGCTTCATTGATTTTGAGAAACCGGATCATGTTTACAAGCTTAAGAAGGTACTTTATGGTCTTAAACAAGCACCCAAAGCTTGGTATGATAGACTTAAAGCGTTTCTTATTAAACATGAGTATACCATGGGGATGGTAGACAACACGCTCTTTACAAAGAAGAAAGGTTCTCACCTCATAATTGTGCAAATATATATTGATGACATTATATTTGGCTCAACTTGTCAAGAAATGTGTGATGACTTTCCCAAAATCATGCATGATGAGTTTGAAATGAGTATGATGGGAGAACTTAACTTCTTTTTAGGACTCCAAATTAAACAAATGGACGATGGTATTTTCTTTAGTCAATCTAAGTATGCTAAAGAAATGCTAAAGAAATTTGGATTAGAAGAATCTAGACCAATTAAGACCCCAATGGCCTCGGATACTAAACTCACCGTAGATGATGATTGTGAGTCGGTAGACAACACCAAATATAGAGGTATGATTGGTAGTTTGTTGTACCTAACGGCAAGTCGACCGGATATCATGTTTAGTGTTTGCCTTTGTGCTCGCTTCCAAGTGGCTCCCAAAACCTCTCACCTTGAAGCGGTTAAGTGTATCTTCCGATACATTAAGGGCTCTATACATTTAGGATTATGGTATCCTAAAGGAACGGCATAGAAACCATTGTCTACGCGGACTCGGATCATGCGGGAGACTATGTGGACCGGAAAAGCACTAGTGGAGTTTGTACCTTCATGGGTTGTTGTTTAACTTCTTGGTTCTCCAAGAAACAAACCGCTCTTGCGATATCCACCACAGAAGCCGAGTATGTGAGTGCCGGAAAAGCATGCCAACAAGCTCTATGGATGAAGCAAGCGCTTGTTGATTACAGGATTTCTCTTGATGATGTTCCCATCATGTGTGACAATAAAGGTGCTATAGACCTTAGCAAGAATCCCGTGCAACATTCGCGAACCAAGCACATAGAAATTCGCCACCATTTCCTTAGGGATAATGTTCAAAAGGGGAACATTTCAATTGAAAAGGTACCCTCCGAGGATAACTTAGCCGACATCTTCACTAAGCCACTTAAGAGGGAACCTTTTAATTACTTGCATCTAGGTCTAGGATTAATGGAACATATTCCTTAATTGCTTTCCTCTTATTGAGTCTCTTATTTTCTTTTGAGTCTTTTATCACTTTGAGTCATTGAGTCTCCTAAACTCTTCTTGAAAATCTTCTCTTCTCCTTTTCAAAATCCTCAAAGTCTCTTTCGAAAATGGTCGAGAAATGTTTTGAAATTGTTAATTCAATCTAAAAATGTTTTTTATAGATTCTTGCTATTAATCTCGAGCTTACATATTTAATATGTATGATTCTCTCAAACAGAGCAAGAACAAGATAGAATCATGGAGGATCATTGTGTCATGACTTAAGGTCTTGTCTTACACACCTCCCACATCGATTTTTATTTTAAAATCCATGTATTTTGGTCAAATCTCTATTTGGTGAGTTAGTATGTGTTTTCTTTGTCTATCTTTGCTTTTAAGCATATCCCTATGATCAGTTAGACTAGAAAAATAAGATTTGCTGAAAAATCTTCCTTCTCCACCAAAACACAGTCTCTGTAGGCGGTTCCATATATGAACCGCGGTCTCTTATCAATAAGGAACCGCCAGAAGCAATAAGGAACCGCGTACAGCACTTCCTTTTTCGGGTATTTCTGAAATTCCAAATTTGTTCCAACACTTTTGGGAATCTTTGTTTCAACCCTTTGACCACCCTAAAAATACCTTGAGCCTTCCCTATTTAACCATAAGCATTTTGCCATACTTCACCTCCCAAAATTTCTTATTCTCCTAATGAAAGCCTTGATTCTCCTCCATTTTCCCCAATTGCTTTCAATCCAAACTCACCCAAGAACACTTTCAACCCAAATTCACCCAAGAACACTCTAAATCACATCTCTCCTACCAAGAATGTTGATTGTGGAACATCTTTTTTTCCACCACCACCCTTTAGTTTTCTTCCTCCTTCTCATGATAATGTCATGCACCATGGGACATATTGTCATTGTTGTCACTATCAACATCTTGCTATGGCACACATCTATGAGGAGTTGAGCTACATCAAGAGTCTCTTAATCAAGACTCCTCTTTACTTTGATTATGAGATCTCCACCAAGCCACCACCACCACCTTCCGCCACTACCTTGTCTTTCATATAAGCATTGGTTGCTTATCCACAAGACACCTAATTCAATCAAATCTTAGAATTCTAGATTAACTAGGATTAGATTTATGCTTTTGGCTTGTTTCCTTTTTCATACATCTTTGTATGATTTTTTTTATTTTATATGACTTCACTTGGATCTTAGTCTTTGTGTTTTCTTCTCTTTTTATCTTTTTTATTTGTTGTGACCTATAGCTATCTCTTGTTGGTTGTCTCTTTTGTTCAACTAACCCTTCTATGTAGGTTGTCACCATATCTCGATTCCTCGGTGCCCTAAGCAAGGGGGAGTAAGCACCAAGGGGGAGTCTTTGCAAAGTCCGTCTCTTAAACACCGACTTATGCAACCTTTTTGCTTCGACAAAGGGGGAGAAATGAATAAACCCGTCTTCGAAAATATTGTTTTTGTGTGATCGAGTTTATGTATTGTCGGAATCAAAAAGGGAGAGATTGTTAATGCAATAATGCCTAAAACCGTTACTTGCATTTTTCGGTCTCGCTTAGTTTTGATTACGACAATATGTAAAAACAAGCATTTACGAAAACAACGAAAAACGAATTCTTGAGTTCAAGTATTTTTCACTTTACCCATTTTCACTTAAGGTATGAATAAAAAAGTACTAACCTTAATCAAGTGATCAAGTGATTTAATCTTTTCTTAAAAGTCACCTTTTATTAAGTGTGACAAGTTTTTTATTAAACTTTCTTTTTAAGAAAATGTTTTATTAAATTAAATATTTGGAAATTTGAAAATGGCATATTCTTTTTTGATTTTGAATATTCTTTCAAGATATTTTATAATCAGATAAGACCTCCACCACTAAAGGACAAAAAAGGAGCGGAGTCTACTCCGGCGGTTCCCTAGTGCCTAGGCGGTTCCTTATCGATAAGGTACCGCCGACTGAGATAAGGAACCACGGGCAGATATAGCCGTTGGCCCTTTGTCCTATAAATAGTGGACCATTCTCAGATTTTCTCTTCACCTCTTTTGCACATAAAATCCAGATTCAAACATACTTCTTAAATCACTCAAATCCTTGATCATTTGATTGATTACTACTTGTTTAGAAGTGAATCTATCCCATCCATCCCTTCCTCTCCAAGTGCAAAGAGAAGAAACACTATCCTTGTGAAGTGTTGAGTCCACCACCAAAGATCCTTTGAAGATTAAATTTTATACTTTTGTTGTTGTGTCATAGTTGTGAAGATCCGCGTAGTTGTGTCTATTTGGAAGTTGTGTATGTACTAAGTATAGTTGTGTAGATTGGTCCTAGCTACGATTAGGGCTCGACTTTTAGCTTAGAGTCGGAAATTGGTTAAGCAATGTGTATGGTTTTCTCCACCATAAGGAGCTTGTTGTGTAGTGAACTCTCGAGTAAGGAGTACTCGAGGAGTGGAGTAGGAATGATGAGTGAGCTTCGTTGCTGAACCACTATAATTCCTTGGTGTTTGGTTTGATCTTTCTTTACCCTTAACTCTTTACATTCTTTATTCTTTGTGCATATACATTAGTTAGTATTAGTTTAGTTACACTATCATTGTTCATATTGTGCATAAGAAGATTTCATATATTTCCTCAAGCCTAAGTTTTTGAAAAAGGAGTGTTTGAAAACCATCTTTTAACAAGTAAATATAAGAAACTATTCAACTCCCCTTCTAGTTTCTACAGAGAGCCTTCCTCAATTTCAGGTTGTACCGGCATGTACGTATTTGGAGTAAGCTTGTTGGCATCTAAATTCTTATTGTGTTTCGCTTTTCCCATCTTGGCAATATTACTTTCATTCTCATCAACAAAGGGACCATCTCCGGCCAAGAATTCTATGTAATCAACTTTTCCCCCCTTCAACATGGAAACATTAACCACAAGAATCCCCTGCTCAAAATTAACCACACATCTAGTTTTCCATAAAAAATTTGTAACCAAAGACCACCGATGGTTCACCAATGTTGGCGTGGTCTATGACAAGAAAGTCCATTAGGAACACGTAGCCATGGATGTCAACTCTTACTTCGTGCATAATTTTCCTCCCGTATTCGGTATACCCCATTCTTACAAAACTGAGCTTACCTAGCATTTCCTCCATCATATAGTTGCAAGGATAATATAGGTTCAATTCAGCATCCCATGCCCCTTGTTTGTCAACATTTCATGGTATAGAGAACCTCATCATAGGTTCGGTATAAGACCGGTATGGTGCACGTTGGAAAATCACATTTTCACACCTATCTTCGTTAACTAACACACTTTTGTGTAGCAAAGCCTCCCATAGTTCTTTCTCTTCTTTTGTCTCTTCAATTTTAGTGATGCTAGACTCGCATTCGTCACTAAGTTCCCCCTCTATCTCTAATACTTAGTTTTTCACTAAGTATCAAAGTTCGTTGTTCCAAGTCTCTTCGAATTGATTACCGTTAATTAGTGCGACTCTATTGTCTTTTGGTGAACAATGAGGGTGGTTTGGTTATCTAATTTAAACTAAAAGCAAGTATGAAATGTCGTTGAGTAAAATTAAAGTGTTTAATTTTTAAACTAGAAATTTTTTTGGAAAAACACTTAAAACATAAAACTTTGTAAAACTTTAAAACTTTAAAACTTAGTCTATCGGAATGTAACTAGTCTTTTCCATCGGAATGCACCAAAGTTAAAACCATCGGAATACAACTAAAACAAGTCATCGGAATAATCCATGTGAAAGTACATCGGAATGCTAATCTGAATACCCATCGGAATACAAAATCAATACTGTCGCAATATGGTCTTATCGGAATGTCCCAGATTGGAATATACAAGCTATCGGAATGTTCCTGTCGTAATATGATTCTACCGGAATGATGACCAACCTATCGGAAAGTAGTTGACAAAATTTGGGCAGCGTTTCGACTTAAGGCAACCTTAATTCCCGTCGGAATATGTGATCGCAATGAGCGATCGCAATCCCAGATCGGAATAAGGGGGATGGTACAAGTGATCGCAAAGTAGAACCCTTAAGGGTTATTGCGATCGAAACAAGCTTCTCGGCGGAATGTTTAAACCCCCAGTATTTCGATGCACACAAACTTAATCCGAAATTGGTGGCAAGTTGAAAACTCAATAAGCACGTATAATAAGCTACCTTACTCAAACCTTAAACAGCCCAATAAGCTTAATTTGAAAACTTTCGAAACATAAAATCATAGACTTTATAAAAGAAACTTTTGAAAAGATCAAACCTTTTAAGAATCCGAAAAGCAATAAGCTAAAACATGAATAATCCAATAAGCTAAAAGAGCTTATAGCCTAAACCGTATGAAAGCTTATGTAGGAATGAAAAGATTATCCTTTTAATCACGAAATAATCAAATCAAACGTATGAAGTAAGATATTCGGATAAAAATTAAAATGAAACCAAGAAATGTGGAAAGAGATTAAAGAACACAAACTTAAACTTAACTTTTGATCAAAGATACTCCAATACAAAGATTAATGAAAGCTTAAACTTTGAAAGATTAAAAGAAAGAAAAGATGAAAAACTTAGTGAGAGAAAGTTTGGAACTTTCTCTCTCTAAAAACTAGAAAGGAAAAATTAAAAGTGAAACTAGCTAACCACCCTCCTAATGTGATTAGGAGGGTATTTATAGGCTAAGTGGGAAGTGCATGTGTGGTGTGCTTCCTTCTTTCTTTTCTTCTCGACTCGATTTAAATCTTTGTCTTTTCTCGACGTCGTCTCAGGATTTGAACTTGTCTTAATAATTTTCTATTTTAATTTAGACTTGAGTTCTTTGACTTCATTAAACTTCCGGCTTTAGACTTTTTCTTCGATAAATATTTAGAATGGGACTTGGACTTCCGTTCTTTAAGCACTCTTGATCTTTTGACTTCGTCTTTTCTCGTTTTCTTCGATAAAAGCCCGTGAAAGCCCGTGTTTTCTTCCTTTTTCATCTTTTGGTCCTAAAAACACAATAAGAACAAAAACCACGCATAATTCCGACTTTTACGACATAAAATACACGTTTTGGTCTTGTTATTATTGGAAATGAGTGGTAAAAGGATAAGTGTTTTCACACTTATTAAATCCCCTACACTTGACCATTACAATGCCCTCATGCAATGCATTAATTTTAAAGCACGGTTTACATTTTTCATCATAAATAACCTACCTTGGCCTTTATTAAATACAAAACATTTAAGGAAAATAAGAAGATAGAAAACAAGTAAAGAAATCAAAGACTTACATTGGTTTTAGGTTGCCATGAACGTTTATCACCCTCAAGTTTCACGTTCCCCATACCAAGCTTAAAAACGAGATCATTGTTATTATAAGTTAGCAAACTAACACGAATTCATGTGGGCCAATTATTCACTTAGACTCCCTTATTCCTAGGTGTATCTCTTATATTTTATTTTTGTCTTGAATGATCACGAGGATGCATTGTTGACTTATTTAGATAGTTATTTAAGCTGAAAATAAAGTAGGACGATTTAATCAATAGTAAGCTAAAGGACAAAATCTTTTAAAACTGCTTCTCGGGACCTCATAAAGTTCATATCTTGGCATAACTCGCTTCACGATTTGAGACCTTTCTCGGACCGATATTTGGCAGCGACTTCATACTTCGAATCTTGAGAGACGTTCATGAAATAATGGTCTTCTCTTCATAATAGGAATTTCTTCACTTGAACTTTTTGAGAGATTCTTCATATTTGGACCACTACTTCTTCATTTTTCTCCAATCTTTATTTTGGACTTTGATATACAACGATCCGCCTCCTTTTAGGACTTGGATCTATTTATCCTCATACCTTGTTAGGGCCTTTTTGGATAGACTTCTCCATGATCTTTTGGGGAGTATTTGCTTTTTGTCGTGTGTCTCGATCCTTCATATTGATTTTCGATAAATGATTCTTCACATCACCTTTGGATCTTTAGCAACAAAATGTAGCCCTCATGCCTTGTTAGGGCCTTTTCGGACTCGCCAATCTTCGCATCCCGCTTCAATAAGTTATGCCTTGGCTATGAACTCTAATTAATACCGAACAACTTTTAAACGATCCTATGCTAGAAGCTAAGTAAATTTTCAAAATCGTACACCCTTATTTTTTGCAGATAAATTTATTAACAAGCGATGGGAGAATAGGCTTATAATCAACTCACATAAATTCACGAAAGAATACCAAACTTATAATTGACTCTATCATCTCTCGTTCTCCATAATTTAAAATCTCAAGGAATGAGACTCGTGGATGCTTAGCCATTTAAATCAAAGTTGTGGGTTTTCGAGTCATCTATAGGATCTTGCAAACTCTTAGACTTTTTCAAGTTTAGAATTCGCATTTTAAAGTTTCCTTGATAAACGACTCTCTAGGATCAATTATAGGAACTTGCGAAAAGTTCTTGTTCTTAACCCGTAAGAGTTAAGACTTTTGCGTTTTAAAGTTCCCTATATAAAAGCCTATCAAAACTTGACTTAAACACGTTAAGGATACTAGCTAGAGTAAACTTAGATAAGTAAACTCGGGTTGAGTCAAAATATTCACGACTTTGAAAAATTTAAAACCATTTATTAAACTTTATTTAAGCAAGGAAAGTAAATAACGATAACAAAGGAGAATACTACTATACTACTAGGCCAAAATAGATTAAAAATTTTGAAAAATGTTGAAAAATCAAATTTTCTGGTTAAAATGAGGGCAAATTCATGGAAAAGACCACTTACTTCGATAGAAGTCCCCCCTACACTTGATATAAACATTGTCCTCAATGTTTAAGCATGTGGGAGTAAACTCCCCTACACTTATGTCATTGTGCACTTTGTTTAAATCTTGCTAAGGAAAGGACAACTATAGTGATTTCAATGTGAACATATAAAATATGAAATATTGAATCACGACAGTTTAGGATAGAACCAGGAAGATCGGAACACGGAATCATGGTTCGTCAAAAGTCATCGAGGTGCACTTTGAAGCTTGAATCCCTGCAGAGAATAAAAAAACAAGACAACAAACACATACGGGGCTCCCCCCAACACTTATTATGAAAGCGGTAAAGGATAGAACACGGGTTGCCTCCCGAGAAGCGCTTGTTTTTGTTAACCGAGTCGCGAGCCTGACTCGACCCAAAACTAGTTCATGGGAAACGTGGTGAGGGATGTGATCATCTCATGAGAGATGTCCTCACCAAAGTACAACTTCACGCGCTGGCCATTCACCTTGAAATTAGGCCCATTTGGCTGAGAAAGCTCAATGGTGCCATATGGAAAGACTTTGGCGACGGTGAATGGACCAGACCAGCGGCTCTTCAACTTGCCCGAGAATATCTTAAACCGAGAGTTAAAAAGTAAGACTTGATCACCAACGTGGAACTCTCGGTTTTTAATTCGTGCATCGTGGATGATTTTGGTCTTCTCTTTGTAGAACAATGAGTTCTCGTAAGCTTCATTCCTCAGTTCATTTAGCTCGTTGAGTTGAATCTTCCGAAGATCACCGGCTTTGTTGATGTCGAAGTTAGCCCACTTCAAGGCCCAGTACGCCTTGTGTTCCAGCTCGATAGGGAGGTGGCATGCTTTCCCGTACACAAGACGATAAGGTGTACAACCAATCAGGGTCTTATATGCGGTACGGAAAGCCCACAAAGCATCATCTAATTTATCGGCCCACGCGACACGATGCTCTCCCACAGTACGTTCCAGAATTCGCTTCAATCCACGGTTGGAAATCTCGGCTTGCCCTGTAAAACCCGCATGCTTTTACCATGAATAGTACTCTTAAGATCGTACGTACTAGATTAAAACTTTCCTTTTATAGTACGATTACGTTACGTGTTAGGATTTTACGTATTACGTACGTGTTAGAACACGATAAGTATTTATTACGCACGAACACGCAATAATTATTTAAACAATAATTAATCACGAACATGCGATCATGAAATCATGAACGTAATTAAATCACGAGCTAATATTAATTACGTATATATATTTATTACGAACACGAATAAATATATTAAATCACGATCGATAACTAATTAAAACATGTAAATTACGAACACGAGAACACACTATAATATTTAGACTCAGGAAATGTATGGGTTACCCCATGTGGGCCCCATACCACGAAATTAGGGAGGGAAGATGGGCTTAGCCCATAAATTTTTACTAAAATAAGGAATTAGGAAAGATTTTGGTCATTTTTCACTTTACAGGAAAACACCAAAAACCCTAAAAAGTTTTCTCCTTCTCCTCTTCTTCTTCTTTTTGGCCGCCACACATAAACACACCAAGGAGGGTGTTTATTTGATTTTGATCTTGGTTTTTGGTGCAAGTGTTCGTGTTTGTTCATCCTCGTTTAGATCCACGCATTCGGTATATTCTTTTTACCCTTTTTATTTTTGATTTGATCTAATAATTAATTAAGAACATGATGTTTTTAAAACCTAATTAAAAACATAGATCTAACATGAAAAGGGTTATTGGTAAATCAAAAAGGGTTGTTTTAGGGGTGTTTGTTGGCCGGCGCCTAAACCGAACCCCAAGGGGGTCTCGGTTTGGCTACTCGACCACCACCGAGACCATATGGTCCCGGTTGGGTGGTGTGGGTCCTAGGGCAGCAGCAAGACAAGGGGAACCCCGAAGTGGTTCGGGGTATGGTGTCGATTTCATGTCCGATTCATGGTTTCTAGTCAAGATCCGGTTCAAGGTTTATGTTAAGATTATTTTTTTTATATAATCATATGTTAAAATTAAATTAATAAGTATGACATGATTAATTTAATAACATGACTTAGGTTATAATTTAATTATTAGATCATGAAATTATTAACCTAAGTATTTTATATTTTTAGACTTATAATTAATTAATTATTTAAAAACCATGGTTATAATTAATTAATTAACATGACTTAGGTTATATTATTAATAAATAATAATACATGTTTTAACCTAAGTATTTAACTTTATTTAACTAAAAACATGATATATTTTAATTAAATACTTTTAACCTATAGGTTATTTAAATTACATGAAATAATTAATAAACTATACATTATATCATCATGACTTAGAAAATAATCAGAAAAACACTTAGGCTTATATACTTAGCTTATTTAACCAGCTTATATCTAATTAAAGAAACTTTCTATTTTTAGAAACTTATTTAATTAAGGCAGCTGATCTATTTATAGAAACTTTCTATTTTTAGAAACTTATTTAATTCAGGTAGCTAATCTATTTATGGAAACTTTCTATTTTTAGAAACTTATCTATTTTAAGCAGTAATCCTATTTTTGGAAACTTTCTATTTTTGGAAACTTTCTATTTTTGTAAACTTTCTATTTTTGGAAACTTTCTATTTTTGGAAACATTATATTTTTGGTAACTTTCTGTTTTAGAAAACCTGCTATTTTTGGAAAGTTACTTATTATTACACAGTAAGTATAATAATAAAGGAAATACCAGACATACTTAATAAGAATAGACAGAATATAAGATAAACACAGTTAAAGACTTTAAACAGTAAAACATGATATGAACATATAAAATAAGCTAAGACATGATATAAACCAGTTACGTATTTAGTAGTCAGATACTTATTCACGTATGTATTCATGTAGCATTAGTGATACGGAAGTAGGATTCCTCTCAGTTCGTCTTCTTCGTTCACTGGACATAAGGTACGGATTCCCGTCCTTTCAGTATGGACATTCTTTCCTTATTAGGATTCCCCGTATGCAGCCAACTATTTTCCCAGTATTTGTTTTATATGTTTTTTATTTGCTTATGTTTAATTTATAATACCTATAGCCATATACATGCATGACCAGTTTCACCTAGTTATGGAGGTACCATAACCATAACATTAGAGGCACTGATGTTATGACTTCACCACGGCGGAGTGATTGCTCGTGGCGTCCCTTCAGCTTTTGGCCATATTTTTATATTTATCATGTGGGGCATATGGGTGCATTCTAGTTACATGTTTTCAGTCAGGATTTCATGGTGAATGTGGTGTGTGCCTTGCATCCTTCACAAGGAGCTGATCCCTCCTACCCAAAACCAGTATATTAAATTAGAGGCAGCCCCTCTAATTTGCATGATGAGGTCACCCCTCCAAGTATTCATGCGCGGTGGATTTTCATGACCTATATTGGCTAATGGTAAAATATGTTAAACAGTTTTTACAAGATAAACATAAGGATTTTTAAACTACAATACCAGTTTTACCAAGACTTAACCGGGTTATCCAGGACTTAGTTTCTTCGGCTGTTTCATGCTGTTATGCTTATATTATTCATGCTATACTTGTATATCCGTGCATTGAGCGTTATGCTCAGCCGTTTTTCCTTTCATGTTCCCAAAACGGCAGGTACCCAGGACTCGAGCATTTGGAGGACGTGCATAGGATGGAAGATGCCATAGACTTCTTTTCCTTTTTCCCTTCATATACTTATGCTTGTTAAGTATTTCATTCATTTCTTTTGCTTTATTATGTTTTGGGCTTATGTTTGGGAACCGATGTTTGATTCCGGTTATCCCTATGGTCATGTAATGTTTTAGACATTTATCCTTGTATGCTTTGATGACACGCCATAATTACGCGTGACAATCCATTATCAAAATGGGGTGTTACAGTTATGGTATCAAAGCCTGGTTCTTCGACCTGTAGGCTCTAAAACTCGACCTGTGACTAGTGGGTAGTCACCAGGAGCTTCCTAAGCCAACGTTTGTTATTCCACGTATTGATGTTTTCGGCGCATTGTTGTTTTAACCATGATGTTTTCAGCACCTTGAGGTTTTAACATTGATGTTTTCATCGATATTGTTTTACTAATATGGATGGACAACCGTCATTCATATTTAGTTATGTGTTATTTTTTTTTATTTTTTTTCATGCATAATGTTCCTCGTGAACTGTGGCTATGTGGACTGAACCCCAGTAGTTCATAATTAGTCACATAAAATTTTTTCTGATAAGTTTTGACAGATGAGTTTCATTTATTTATGTTTCATGTATCATTGTTGCAGGGATTATGACTAAGTAATGGTTGGTACAGGACTGGCCCTATTTAGTCGCATGTGCATTTATCGAAACTTTTAACTTTCGGACCGACCCATAGGCGTCCCCTCGCACATATAAAGGTTTTTATAAACTACATTACGCATTCATGCATTGTTTTTCATTCATAAAATTTTTCTCATGATTTATTGGCATACATTTTTTTTCATGTCCCCTCATAAGTTACTATGTTTTATGTCAAGTATGTTTTCATACTGTCATGGTTAACTTTGGTTTCATGTTGATTATGTTATACACTCCTTTATGATAGATCGTTTTATGTTCCTTCATGATAATTCCGTCTTCATGTTGATTACCTCTTACGCCTCTTTTGTTATTTATACTTTCACGCAAGACATTGTTGGATTTCATTGAATTCTGCTTTCATGATAGTCATGGTTGGTTTTCATTGATCCTGCTGTCAGGCAATTCATCGTTGAATTTTGTGTAACCACACTTTAGCATTTCTCTATGCAACCAAAATGAGGTATATACTGACATTGCCAGGTTATCATGATGGTTTTCCTAACTGTTTAACCGGTATACTTTCCTTAAAACAGGACAAATGCTCGACCCCATGCTGATCATTTCATGTGCATTTCGTGTGTACTCCACGTACCGTATTTCATGTGTATTTCACATACCTTAATACATGTGTATTTCACTTGCAATACTTCACGAGTATTCGCTAGTCGATTCCGAATCATCTTAGGCGTATTTTCAATTGCCGATATTCTACAAGATTGCTGATGCCGCTCATAACTTGGAGATGTTACTAAAGGTTGATGCTGCTGACGTTCGGAGACGATAAGAGATGCGGATGCTGTTCACAACCTGGAGATCCTACAAGACGAAGACAAAGGCGTCAGAGCAAAGCAATTGGACGAGAAGATGCTTCACCATCAGACGATTTCCATCAATCATTGTCCCTATTTCTTAGTTACATGTCACACGTCATTCGGCTGTCATTTCAGCCATATGAGTGCAAACCGGTACCAGCCGGCCACTCAGCTGAATAGTTACATGAATCATGGTCATGAAAATGACCGTCATGGAACTGAGAGACAAGAAGATAGTAACCACTACTATGACAGAAACTATCCTAGAAATCGCAACCGAGGCTCCGGTCGCAGACGTGATCAGACATACAAAGGATCAGTAGTCCAACCGATCCGCCAAGTCTGGCATAATAACCTAATATTGTAGTTCTATTTTTTTACGTCTCGTGACACATGTCAAGACATCAGTCAAGACGCATGTCTCGCGTATACTTTCTGAAAGCACATGTCAAGACACAAGTCAAGACATATGTCATGCTTATAGTTCCAAGACACGAGTCAAGACACATGACTCGCGTCCGACTATGGAACATTTCTAAGAAATTCAGGGTACCCTCCAAGGGTATATCCATTTTGTTGTGCCATGTATTAATCTGGCCACAAGAATTCCAATACCATTACCGGCGCATCAGTGAGAACTGTCACGTTGCCGATGTCACTTTCATTCTTGTAACCATAAATCATTGATTCATGACCATGAAGGACGCCTTTCGTTTTCCCACATATACGAAGGTTTTCCTTCAGCTTAATGATGAGATCCAAGCTGCTAACGCATTTCCTCGGACAGACACGAGATGAATTTTATCCTAATTATGTACTATGAACAGCACACCATGCTACGATTCATAATTATGTACAGTAATGTTCAGGCTCCTGAATACATTCAGCTTGATTTTACATCGGGAAAATCTGTACAAATTATCTATGCTTACAAGCATGTGCGTTGTTAGCCATGGTCGCTAAAATTTTCTAGCTGTCAGTAAGACACGACCACTTAAGTCTTTTACGCATAGCCAGCTGATTTATTTCAAAATCTTCCTATACATTCCAGAAGAACCTACAAGGAGAAAGATGGTACCATGAGATTATGTGTCGACTACCGTCGATTTAAACAAATCACCATTCATGACCGTTATTCTCCTCCACGTATTGACAACATGTCTAATTGACCTTATAATGTTAATCATTTTTCCAAGATCAGATTCATGATCATGCTGCCAATAGTGACGAGTGAAAAAGCAAGACATGTCCATGACTGCTATTCGTCCACGACTCGGTCATTCTAGATTTATGATTTTGAATTAGTCTCATCAATGCTCAAACAACATTATAAGAACGAGTTTCCATGAACTCATAAGAAAATTCATCAGTGTTTTCATTAAGGATAACCTGATTTCCTTTAAGCCTAGAAGAAGAAAAGGAATACCATATCTGCACTATGTTGCAAATTCTATGACAAAAGAAATTCCACCCTGAAAATTTCCTTTATCAGTTCTGGTTGATCACAGTGACATGCTGGATCACATAGATTTGCATGGTTAATCTTACCATGACTCAGCTTCTGCGTAAAAGAGATAACCCTACATGACATTAGGTGTTATAGAAGATCCTACGCTAAGAGAAGTTTAGATTCATGGACTCAGAGTTTCGCAAGCTCCTATGTATCAAGTTCGATGAAGCAAGATACAGTTACGTTCATATCTTCATACCTGTCATTACAAACAGGTTAAGATAGGACACCAACAGACTGGGATGTTTTCATCATCTGAAATTGTGAATCGAAAAGGGACAAGATCTCCATGGGGTTTGGTTACCAGATTAACGAAAACTCAGAAGAAGCATGATGCTATCTGGGTTATTGCAAACAGTTTGATCAAATCTGTAGAATCCTTACATCCGCAAGGATTGCAGAACCAACAGATTGATCGGACATGTTCCAGCCAAGGCTCATCCGACCACTTGGTAATCCCACAGCTATCGGGTCAGACAAAGATTTGCAATTGTACTCCTAAATTACTTCACGTCTTCATTCTGATTCCACGACTTGCTTTCGCCCTCGCGTTTATGAAACTATTCACGTTCATGATCGTATCCGATCTTACGATTTTACGTTCATTTCGTTCTGGGAAGTTTTGCAAGAACTTGAGAGACCATACTCAAGTTTAGTATAACTCTCCATCATCAGATAGACGTTTCACGTCATATTCCACGTCTCACCTTGTAGCGTTTGGCGTTACCGCCATTATATTCTATGATCACGATATGTTTCACATGTCATGTTCATTCCACGTTCCCCATATCATGATCAATATATGTTACACGTATCATGGATCACGATATGTTTACTCATACTCCACTCGCCATATCTCCACGTAGCACGTTCAAAAATTTTCATGTATCACGTTCAAAATTTTTCACGTACTACGTTTCTTTATGTATCGCGCATCTTTTCTAATTATCAGTTAAGTCAGATTGTATTGCATCGTAACGTTTCAGTTACCCTAGCACGTTAACTCTTATTTTCCTCGATCGAATTTAGGGGATCTACCTTCCGTTGATAACCAAGAATTTCTTCGTATTCCAAGTCAAGGTCAGGAGGACCAAGATTTATCATTAGTGTCAAGGTCTTCTGAAGGAACCGTTCCAAGAGGGAGGCCACTTGGAAACAGACAATTTCATCCGGACTTTTATCCGTTTTCTCTCATCAATTAGATATGTCCTTTCAGTCACGTCACGTTCCATGTCCTTTCAAGACATGTCACGTTCCACGTTCCTTCTACCATATCACCTGTACGTTCATTAATCTTACATACCCTCTCGGTTTGATTCGGGTATGTTTCTCTTTCAGTTACGTTATCTATAATTCGGGGACGAATTATTCTTTTTAGGGGGGAAAGAGTTGTAAAACCCGCATGCTTTTACCATGAATAGTACTCTTAAGATCGTACGTACTAGATTAAAACTTTCCTTTTATAGTACGATCACGTTACGTGTTAGGATTTTACGTATTATGTACGTGTCAGAACACGATAAGTATTTATTACGCACGAACACGCAATAATTATTTAAACAATAATTAATTACGAACATGCGATCATGAAATCATGAACGTAATTAAATCACGAGATAATATTAATTATGTATATATATTTATTACGAACACGAATAAATATATTAAATCACGATCAATAACTAATTAAAACACGTAAATTACGAACACGTGAACACACGAGAACACACTATAATATTCAGACTCAGGAAATGTATGGGTTACCCCATGTGGGCCCCATACCACGAAATTAGGGAGGGAAGATGGGCTTAGCCCATCAATTTTTACTAAAACAAGGAATTATGAAAGATTTTGGTCATTTTTCACTTTACAGGAAAACACCAAAAACCCTAAAAAGTTTTCTCCTTCTCCTCTTCTTCTTCTTTTTGGCCGCCACACATAAATGTGGAAACCATTATTCACGGATCGATTAAGCTTACTAGGATAATCAACGTTCATATGATAAACATAGCGGAATTAGAACATTGATTACGAACAAGGTGTTTCTTTTCCAACGTTTACTTCTCATTAAACGATTACTTGCACTAAACGATTACAAGTAACCTCTAGGCGTGTATACATTGAATCCCACGCCTAGAATACGAAGAAACTTTAGGTTTACATTGTGAATAATTGAATGAATAAACCTATGCAGGGTGTGTGTTTATATACTACACATAACCCTCTTTACAAGAAATCTAATTACACTAGGAGTCCCTCCATATTTTGCTAATAAGTCCTCCATGTTGTATGAAAGGGCTCCATATTCTTGTAACTCTTGATAATTGCATATAAGTCCTTCTTGTTTCATTATTCTTGATTTGTCTCATCAAATTAATTCCCAACAATCTTCCCCTATTTGATGATGACAAAACCAATCTTCAAATCTTGATCTTTCACGAATGAAACAAGCTTCCCCTTAAAGGGATCTCATAAGATTTCTTGTAAAACATATCACCACATAAAAATAAGTTGTATACATTGATCTTTGAATCTTCTTCCCCTTTTTGTCTCATCCAATAGGGGTCTTCTAAAGATAAACAACTAATTAACGCTTCCCCTTGAGTGGTGCATGTAAATGAATCACGAACCATGTAGACTCTAATTGTAGATTACGAATGAAGAAAAACGAATATAACGTATTTGTTGAAGAAGTGGAATCTCCCAAGCTTGTACCTTATATCTTGCACTATCCATGTGACATCGAACTTATATTAAAACGTTAAAGTATAAGCAGACCTCGATCTCTTGTCAAAATCCTCATCCTTTGTGAGACACTGAGCACGATAATGTAACTCCTTCAAGTGATAGCAATGTAGATGGCATTGCTAGATATGACAAGTCTTCGTCACGAACATAAACGAACAAGCAAGTTATCTCAAAAGAGAGGCAGGAATCTTTTGAGATATGATAAAATATAAACCTGCGAAAAAAACCTCCAACACCAAAGAAGCAATAATCAATCGTCTTCATCGAAACCTCCAATTTGCAATGAAAATCATCTAAGTACAATATCATCCTCTTCTTTTATGCAACTGATGCCTCTGTCGGCGTTCTGCTTCTAATCCAAGTCGGTACGTAACCGCAAGGTTAGCCTTGTCACATAATCAAATAAAACGTCATTGCACCAAACACAATCTTCAAAAACAAGTCATAAAAATTTAAACAGACAGTTCTGTCCGAGATCCTTAGTCATACAATATATCTTCTGTATGTATTGTCTGATATCGAACGATACTTGTCAGCGCTTAAAAACCATATATCGGACAACATCTGATGACGCTGTCAGCGTGTAAATTTATAACGTGTCAACGTCTTCCTTGTCAGCGTGTCTTTTATTCTTGTCAGCGGCTCAACTCAGCCACTGACACCATCTGTGTACCATACTGTGTATCACTTTTTTGGCTTTTCTTTTCTTTTGCTGCATCCTTAACAGAGTTAAACCACAAAACCATCATGTATAATAGAATGCACAAACATCCCATGACCAATCAAAACATCCCAATCTCACGTGAGCTTTTCGTTGCATAAAAACCCTTGCATGCAACAAATATATTACATTCCTTTCTTCAACTTTCCTTTCTCACAGATATCTTCAACTTATGGACACACAATCTTCCACATATTAACCCACGAATAATTACTCATAAAAATCTTCTTGTATTCGTACACTCTTTTTCTTTATTCAATAAGCAACAATTTATTCCATATAATTCCAAAATATCTGTATATTAAAAGATTACGTCCACAAATGGCAAGGGATTTACTTGTTGGAATAAATCTTTTAAAACTAGCAAGTGAATATCACAACCAACATAACCCACGTCTCTTCAATCCTAAGAAACAGGGATCCATTACTCTCCTTTTCTCTTTGACTATTGTCCCACGTGAGAAAGCATTCATTAATAACTGTCACATTCTATGTGAACACAAATCGTGTATATGTCTAACCAACATAACTGCTCCATTCCTTTTCTTTTGACTTTCTGCTTCTATCACATGTAAAAGAAAAATAACAATAGAATAGTACTAGTACCTTTTGTTTAGAAAGGTACCATTGCAGCTTTAGATAGAACGAAGCACACATCTCGGTCTAACCATCAACAAGTATCAGGCATCTCAGTACTTGCTGCATATTCGCTTCCATGAACCACACGATCTGTGTACTTTATTGATCCAAGTACATACCCTTTTTCTTTCCTCACGTCCACAACATCAACAGCAACTTGATAGTTGTTAAAAGCAGTTCACGAGATCCCTAATCAAAAGCTGTTTCCCACGAACATAAAGAATAAAGACCATGTCTTTATTAAGATAGCACAAACAAGGTTGTACTATTGTATCCACACGTGCACTTGAACCCATGAAAAGTATCTGTTCTTTTGAAACAAGATATCTACATCACACGTGATATTTTCCTTATACTTTATCAGTGGGTCCTAGGTCCTCCTTTTACTTTTATACCGAACCTCAATCCTTCGTGAATAATAGTGTGTAGTAGCCAATGGGAAACAATCCTTCTTTTCTTCTCTTGTAGCAAGTCACGTCCCTTTCCAAAGAAAATTGTTGTCTTTACTTTTGTACCCAATCCCCACGTGAAGAGTAATCAACAAAGAATGAGTAAATAATAGTAACATAAATAGCATACCATTCACACGTGAGTAGCTTTGGATACCAGCAATAAACCATGCCTTTTACTTTGCTGCTTTCGATGAACACATATCATACAAAATGATTATTAAACATAATAATCCTTTGTATCCATTCTTAGCATTACCAATCGTGGACCTCACTGTTCTTTTGCTTTTGGTACAGTCACTTTCACATACTGTTGCATCCTTGGGACCACTTGATTCTTTGTTGTCTTGAAACACATACGTCCCTGTTGCCATTCTTTTCTTCCTTTATGCAGATCGATTAGTATATATGCTACAAACATAAACCTTCCTTTTGTTTTGCCTTCACGTGGAACATAATCCAAACCAAAAGCATGCTTACACCAAATCGCAATACAGAAACTTGATACATCAGACACAACCATAATACCAATCGACCATCTTCTTGCCGTACAATTAAAATAGTGATAATTTGATCCTTGGCACCATACAATTCGAACACAGCAGCAACATTCAAAACGAACAACACAACATCTTCTATTCTGTTTATAAAATCGATCTAGGGTTTATAAACTTAAGCTTCGAAACCCTAACTTAGGGTTTGAAAATCAACCTTAAATCGTGCATCATCACGCATTACAACATCCATAAATCTCATACTTTTCTGCTTTTAAAGTCGACCTAGGGTTTAGGGGATGAAACCCTAAATCTTATTTAATAAAAAGACAAAAACAGAAAACTTATACCTTCACCAGCAGCCAACTTCGACGAGCTATAAATTTTTCTTGAGGTCTGAACTCAAAGATCACTCCGGTGAGATCTTAGATGCCTATACTGACAACCTCCAGACCAAATTTCAGCAAGATCCAATGGTTAATGAAGGACTTATCACTGTTTGAACATGGCTGCGTAGTGAGATCCGGCCGTAAAACCATGGACGAATTTTAAGCTTCGTTCTTCGACTCGAACACCTTGTTGATCCTAGCATCGAGAGCCACCCGCTCTGATACCAATTGTGGAAACCATAAATCACGGATCGATTAAGCTTACTAGGATAATCAACGTTCATATGATAAACATAGCGGAATTAGAACATTGATTACGAACAAGGTGTTTCTTTTCCAACGTTTACTTCTCATTAAACGATTACTTGCACTAAACGATTACTAGTAACCTCTAGGCGTGTATACATTGAATCCCACGCCTAGAATACGAAGACACTTTAGGTTGACATTGTGAATAATTGAATGAATAAACCTATGCAGGGTGTGTGTTTATATACTACACATAACCCTCTTTACAAGAAATCTAATTACACTAGGAGTCCCTCCATATTTTGCTAATAAGCCCTCCATGTTGTATGAAAGGGCTCCATATTCTTGTAAATCTTGATAATTGCATATAAGTCCTTCTTTTTTTTATTATTCTTGATTTGTCTCATCAAATTAATTCCCAACAATAAACACACCAAGGAGGGTGTATTTGATTTTGATCTTAGTTTTTGGTGCAAGTGTTCGTGTTTGTTCATCCTCGTTTAGATCCACGCATTCGGTATATTCTATTTACCCTTTTTCTTTTTGATTTGATCTAATAATTAATTAAGAACATGATGTTTTTAAAACCTAATTAAAAACATAGATCTAACATGAAAAGGGTTATTGGTAAATCAAAAAGGGTTGTTTTAGGGGTGTTTGTTAGCCGACGCCTAAACCGAAACCCAAGGGGGTCTCGGTTTGGCTACTCGACCACCACCGAGACCATATGGTCCCGGTTGGGTGGTGTGGGTCCCACGGCAGCAGCAAGACAAGGGGAACCCCGAAGTGGTTCGGGGTATGGTGTCGATTTCATGTCCGGTTCATGGTTTCTAGTCAAGATCCGGTTCACGGTTTATGTTAATATTATTATTCTTATATAATCATATGTTAAAATTAAATTAATAAGTATGACATGATTAATTTAATAACATGACTTAGGTTATAATTTAATTATTAGATCATGAAATTATTAACCTAAGTATTTTATATTTTTAGACTTATAATTAATTAATTATTTAAAAACCATGGTTATAATTAATTAATTAACATGACTTAGGTTATATTATTAATAAATAATAATACATGTTTTAACCTAAGTATTTAACTTTATTTAATTAAAAACATGATACATTTTAATTAAATACTTTTAACCTATAGTTTATTTAAATTACATGAAATAATTAATAAACTATACATTATATCATTATGACTTAGAAAATAATCAGAAAAACACTTAGGCTTATATACTTAGCTTATTTAACCAACTTATATCTAATTATGGAAACTTTCTATTTTTAGAAATTTATTTAATTAAGGCAGCTGATCTATTTATGGAAACTTTCTATTTTTAGAAACTTTTTTAATTCAGGCAGCTAATCTATTTATGGAAACTTTCTATTTTTATAAACTTATCTATTTTAAGCTGTAATCCTATTTTTGGAAACTTTCTATTTTTGGAAACTTTCTATTTTTGGTAACTTTCTATTTTTGCAAACTTTCCATTTTTGGTAACTTTCTATTTTAGGAAACCTGCTATTTTTGGAAAGTTACTTATTATTACATAGTAAGTATAATAATACATGAAATACCAGAAATACTTAATTAGAATAGACAGAATATAAGATAAACACAGTTAAAGACTTTAAACAGTAAAACATGATATGAACATATAAAATAAGCTAAGACATGATATAAACCAGTTACGTATTTAGTAGTCAGATACTTATTCACGTATGTATTCATGTAGCATTAGTGATACAGAAGTAGGATTCCTCTCAGTTCGTCTTCTTCGTTCACTGGACATAAGGTACGGATTCCCGTCCTTTCAGTATGGACATTCTTTCCTTATTAGGATTCCCCGTATGCAACCAACTGTTTTCCCAGTATTTGTTTTATATGTTTTTGAATTGCTTATGTTTAATTTAGAATACCTATAGCCATATACATGCATGACCAGTTTCACCTAGTTATGGAGGTACCATAACCATAACATTAGAGGCACTGATGTTATGACTTCACCACGGCGGAGTGATTGCTCGTGGCGTCCCTTCAGCTTTTGGCTATATTTTTATATTTATCATGTGGGGCGTATGGGTGCATCCTAGTTACATGTTTTCAGTCAGGATTTCATGGTGAATGTGGTGTGTGCCTTGCATCCTTCACAAGGAGTTGATCCCTCCTACCAAAAACCAATATACTAAATTAGAGGCAGCCCCTCTAATTTGCATGATGAGGTCACCCCTCCAAGTATTCATGCGCGGTGGATTTTCATGACCTATATTGGCTAATGGTAAAATATGTTAAACAGTTTTTACAAGATAAACATAAGACTTTTCAAACTATAAAACCAGTTTTACCAAGACTTAACCTGGTTATCCAGGACTTAGTTTCTTCCGCTTTTTCGTGCTGTTAGGCTTATATTATTCATGCTATACTTGTATATCCGTGCACTGAGCGTTATGCTCAGCCGTTTTTCCTTTTATGTTCCCAAAATGGCAGGTACCCAGGACTCGAGCATTTGTAGGACGTGCATAGGATGGAAGCTGCCATAGACTTCTTTTCCTTTTTGCCTTCATATACTTATGCTTGTTTAGTCTTTCATTCATTTCTTTTGCTTTATTATGTTTTGAGCTTATGTTTGGGAACCGATGTTTGATTCCGGTTATCCCTATGGTCATGTAATGTTTTAGACATTTATCCTTGTATGCTTTGATGACACGCCATAATTAGGCGTGACATTCTATTATCAAAATAGGGTGTTACATGCCCATTGGTTTGGGGATGATAAGCGATGTAAAGACGGTGATTGACACCATACTTAGCCATGACTCTTGCGAATTGATCATTGCAAAAATGAGTCCCGCGGTCACTGATGATAGCACGAGGAACACCAATCGAGCAAAAAGCTGCTTTAAAAAGTTCACAACCACCCTCACATCGTTCGTAAGGAGAGCCTTGGCTTCAACCCATTTGGATACGTAGTCAACGGCTACGAGGATGTACTTGTTTCCTTTAGATGATGGAAATGGCCCCATAAAGTCGATACCCCATACATCAAAGATTACACATTCTTGTATGAAATTTTGAAGCATCTCATCTTTATGTGTGATCTTGCCTTGTCGTTGGCAAGAATCACAATGCTTAACCATTTCGTGAGCGTCACGATAAATGTTGGCCAATAAAATCCAGAGTCAAACACTTTCTTCGCGGTGAAGTTGGGACCAAAGTGACCACCGGTGGGTCCTTTATGGCAAGCATCAAGGATTTGTAAAGCTACCGGCCCATCAACACATCAGCGAATGACAAGATCCGCACATTGTTTGAAGAGATAAGGGTCATCCCAGAAGCAAGTCTTAACATCTTTAAAGAACTTCTTCTTTTGTTGGGATGTTAACCCTTCGATGAGAATTCCACCCGCTAAGTAGTTTGCAATGTCTGCAAACCACGGGGTGTCATCAAGATTGGAGTGAATAGACATTAAGGCCTCAAGGGGAAAAGAGTCATTGATCTCTTGATTCGGATGATCCCCTTGATAAGGATCCTCAAGTCTACTTAGATGATCCGCTGCTAGGTTTTCGGCTCCCTTTTTGTCACGAATTTCAATTTTGAATTCTTGAAGGAGCAAAACCCAACGAAGAAGTCTTGGTTTAGAATCTTGCTTAGTCAACAAGTACTTCAACGCGGAGTGGTCGGTATACACGATGGTGGTGGAAAGGACAAGATAGGGGCGGAACTTTTCAAAGGCATACACTACAGCTAAAAGATCTTTTTCGGTAGTGGTATAATGTAATTGAGCCCCCGTCATTGTCTTGCTAGCGTAATGGATTGGTTGGAAGTGTTTATTCACTCTTTGGCCCAAAACCGCTCAGATAGCAAAGTCGCTAGCATCACACATCAACTCGAAAGGTAGCTCCCAATTAGGGGTAGCCAAGACATGTAAAACCTACATGCTTTTACCATGAATAGTACCCTTAAGATCGTACGTACTAGATTAAAACTTTCCTTTTATAGTATGATTATGTTCACGTGTTGGAATTTTTACGTATTACGTATGTGTTAGAACACGATAAGTATTTATTACGTACGAACACACAATAATTATTTAAACAATAATTAATCACGAACATGCGATCATGAAATCATGAACGTAATTTAATCACGAGCTAATATTAACTACGTACTTATATATTTATTACGAACACGAATAAATATATCAAGTCACGATCGAGAACTAATTAAATTACGTAAACTACGTAACACGTAATCACGGACATTTAAACGATTATTATTATTACGTATATTTAATTTAACACGACAAGTAATTACATACGTAATGATTACGTGTAATACGTATTATGATAACTATGAAAATACACGACATACAATAGACATGATCACGCGTAACGTTTTAACTAGTCGCGAATTAATTAAATAAAAGAACTATAAGTGGGTTTCGCGCTTTGACAAGAAAGGAAGACAAGACACACATGGGACTTAAACCCATTTGGTTTAGACGACTCAAAAAGAAAACAGACGGGGATATATATTTTTCATTTAGACAAAACTTTCCAAACCCTACAAACTAATAAACATAGCCGCATAGTTTGTTCTCTCACTTTGCCTTCCTTGCTGCCGTCGATCCACACCAATACAAGAGAGGAAAACATGTGTTTTAATCCAAGGAAAAACAAAGGTTGCATTCGTGTTAATTTCTTAAATCCTAAACGAAACAGGTAAACCCTAAATCTCGTTTTATTATTTTCTCTTTTGGTTAATTGTTCAAGAATCCGGATATATGAATTTTTAAACATGTTAAACGAGTTATAATAAGGGGGGATGTCGTGGGTTTGTGGTTGTGTTCGTGGGGCACATAAACCGAGACTCATAAGAGTCTCGGTGGTAAAACAGTCACCAAGCCGCAACCCTAGATTCGGTGTCGGCTGGGTTTTTGGTCAGACGAGGGAAACACAAACCCCAACAGGAGTGTGCTCGTACTAGCAGTGGGAACCCACAGGGGTGTTTGTACAGGCAGTGGGAACCGAGAGCTTATGCTCTCGGTGGATACTTTTAACAAGCAGGGGGAAATCCCCCACTGTCGGAGGGGAATGGTGCAGGGACAGGGGGTGTTTGGCAACCTGTGTTAGAAGCATGTTAGGGGCTGTTTGGCTACGGGTTTAAGGGCAGAAAAAGGGTTGTTTGGTTCGGTCCGTTTCAAGGGAGCCGGTCCGGTTCATAATTAGTACAATTTAAATACAATTCACGACATGTAATATTTTAACACGGGCTCGATTCATAAATTAATTTTACAAGTAAATTATTTTTGCAAGACAAAAAATTACCAGATTTAATTAAATTAATTAAACTTGTACATAATTAATTTAATTTAAACATGGACTTACGTTTATATTATTAGTTGATAATACATGATTTAACCTAAGTATTTTTATTTATTTAATCTAGACTAAGTAATTAATTAATTATTAAAACCATGACTTATAATTAATTAATTATCATGACTTAGGTTAATTATTTTACTATTAATACATAGTTAAACCTAAGTATTTTAAATCATGAAAATTTGACTAAGTAATTAATTAATTATTAAAACCATGATCTATAATTAATTAATTCTCATGACTTAGGTTATATAAATATAATTGATAGTACATGTTTTAACCTAAGTATTTATATCTTTATTTAATTAAATCATATTATATTTAATTAAGAGCTTAAACCTATAGTTTATTAAAATACATGGAATAATTAATAAACTATACTTGATAACTACATGACTTAGAATAATAAACAGAAAACACTTGAGCTTATACAATTAGATTATATAACCAGCTTATATCTATTTATGGAAACTTTCTATCTTTAGAAACTTATTTAATTAAGGAAGCTAATCTACTTATGGAAACCTTCTATTTTTAGAAACTTATCTATTTTAAGCAGTAATTCTATTTTTGGTAACTTTCTATTTTTGGAAACTTCTATTTTAGGAAACCTGCTATCTTTAGGAAGTTACTTATTATTACACAGCAAGTATAATAATATAAGAAATACAAGTAATACTTAGTCAGAATATACATAATACACGATAAACCCAGTATAATGTTAAAATCAGTAAAACAAGACATGAACATATAAAATAAGCTAAAACATGATATAAAACTAGTTACGTACTCAGTAATCAGAATACTTATACATGTATCCTATGTATTTATGTAGCATTAGTGATACCTAAGTAGGACTCTCTTCCGTTCGTCTTCTTCGTTCACTGGACATAAGGTACGGATTCCCGTCCTTTCAGTATGGACATTCTTTCCTTATTAGGATTCCCCGTTGCAGCCAAATGTTTTCCCGTAGTATAAGTATGTGTTTGAATTGCTTATGTCTAATTTAGAATACCTATAGCCATATACATGCTTGACCAGTTTCACCTAGTTATGGAGGTACCATAACCATAACATTAGAGACACTGATGTTATGACTTCACCACGGCAGAGTGATTGCTCGTGGCGTCCCTTCAGCTTTTGGCCATTTATATTATATTTATCATGTGGGGTGTATGGGTGCATCCTAGTTACATGTTTTCAGTCAGGATTTCATGGTGAATGTGGTGTGTGCCTTGCATCCTTCACAAGGAGCTGATCCCTCCTACCCAGAACTAGTATATTAAATTAGAGGCAACCCCTCTAATTTGCATGATGAGGTCACCCCTCCAAGTATTCATGCACGATGGATTTTTTATGACCTATATTGGCTAATGGTAAAATATGTTAAACAGTTTTCATAAGATAAACATAAGGCTTTTCAAACTATAAAACAAGTTTTATGAACATGTTCCAGGCTTTTCAGGACTTATACATTTACGTTGCTATTAAGTCTCTATTATGTTTTAGTCACTTATACTATGTCTATATCCGTGCACTGAGCGTTTCGCTGAGCCGTTACTTTCCTTTCCATGTCCCAAAACGGCAAGTACCCAAGGACGGACTCGAGCATTTGTAGGACATGCATAGGATGGAAGCTGCCATAGACTTCTTCTCCTTTTGCCTTAATATATGTGTGCTTGTTTAAGTCTTGCATTCATTTCTTTTGCCTTATTATGTTTTGGGCTTATGTTTGGGAACCGATGTTTGATTCCGGTTATCCCTATGGTCATGTAATGTTTTAGACATTTATCCTTGTATGCTTTGATGACACGCCATAATTACGCGTGACATTCCATTATCAAAATGGGGTGTTACAAGACAGGTGCCTTAGTTAGCTTATCCTTAAGAAGATTGAAGGATTCAAGACACTCTTTGGAAAAGATGAAAGGAGTATCTTTTTCCAAGAGGTAGGTCATCGGGCGAGCGATTTTAGAGAAATCCTGAATGAAACGACGATAGAAGCCCGCATGACCCAGAAAACTTCTCACACCCTTCACGGTTGAAGGTGGAGATAATTTGGCTATGACATCCACTTTAGCACGGTCCACTTCAAGATCGGCGTTAGAGATTTTATGTCCCAGCACAATGCCTTCTTTTACCATGAAATGGCATTTTTCCCAATTTAGAACAAGGCGAGTGTCTTCACACCGCTTAAGCATGCGTTCCAAATTGGCAAGGCAAGTAGAGAAAGAATCACCATAGACCGAGAAATCATCCATGAAGACTTCCATAGTTTCTTCAACCATGTCATAGAAGATAGCCATCATACGCCTTTGGAATGTCCCAGGAGCATTGCATAAGCCGAAAGGCATTCTTTTGTAAGCAAATGTTCCATACGGACAAGTGAATGTGGTTTTCTCTTGGTCTTGGGGATCGATGGGTATTTGAAAATAACCCGAGAAACCGTCTAAGAAGCAGTAATAATCATTACCCGCTAGACGTTCAAGCATTTAGTCCATGAAAGGAAGGGGAAAATGATCCTTTCTCGTAGCATCATTGAGTTTGCGATAGTCTATACAAACTCTCCACCCTGTAACGAGGCGAGTGGGAATCAACTCGTTGTTTTCGTTGGGTACAACGGTGATTCCGCCTTTCTTAGGCACACAATGGACAGGACTAACCCATGGTGAATCCGAGATAGGATAGATCATGCCCGCATCAAGAAGTATGATAACCTCTTTTTTGATAACGTCATGGATCTTGGGATTCACCCTTCTTTGGCTTTGAATAGTGGGTTTAAAGTCGTCCTTCATGAGAATTTTATGTGTGCAAAAGTGAGGATCAATTCCACGAATATCGGAGATTTTCCAAGCAATAGCTTTTTTATGATTCTTTAGCACGGCGATAAGTCGGGATTTTTCTTCTTCTTTCAAGTCCTTTGCGATGATGACCGGTAACTTCTTGTTGTCTTCAAGGAAAACGTACTCGAGATGAGACGGAAGATCCTTAAGCTCTAAATCCGGAGGATTTTCGATGGACGGCGTAGTCAACTTCGGATCATCGATAGAGATAGCCTTAGGAGACTGTGGAGAAATATGGTCCTCATTGAGAAGTTTCTCAATGGTACGAATGTCTTCATCCCAATTGGAGGGAGAATCGTCATATTGCAAATCCACATCTCCCAGAGTTGCTTCAAATTATTTCAAGAGGAAATCACTTTCTCCAAATGGAGTTAATGACGGAGCGATTGAGGCAACGGTCTCAACATTGAGTAGAGAAGAAAGATTACTTTTGCAAGCATCATTAAAGTGTTCTTCACAAGCCTCATCGAGAAAATCAATAGCATTAACACTCTCATATGAATAAGGTTGCTTAGAAATCTTACCCATGTTGAAGACAATTTTATCATCACCAACTCTCATGATTATTTCGCCCACGGCTACATCAATGAGAGTGCGACCGGTCCTCAAGAAGGGACGTCCAACGATTAATGGAACGGAGGATCCATCTCGAGTCAACGACAACAAAATCCGCCGGGAAGGTGAATTTGTCAACGCCAACGAAGATGTCTTCGGCTATCCCCACTCGATAAGAAACCGTACGGTTAGCTAATTCCAAAGTCATTTTGGTGGGGACTAGCTTGGGTAGAGATAATTACTAGCACCTAGATCGGCCAGGGCCATGCAATTCTCTACTCCCGGGAAGTTGCAAGGAATCAAGAAGCAACCCGGATCACCAAGTTTGGTGGACAATTTCCTTAAGAGAACCGCAGAGCAATTCTCGTTAAGTTGGGTATTAGCAATATCAAGAAGCTTTTCCTTGTAACTAAGAAGATCTTTAAACATCTTCGCATATTTAGGCATGTGAGCGAGAGCCTCGGCAAAGGAGATGTTAAAATTCAATTGTTTAAACATTTTAAGAAAGTTTGAAACTTGAATATCATCCTTGCTCTTTTGCTTCTCTTTCCTCAACCTTGAAGGATAAGGTATATCGGATGAAGAGGAAGGCTTTAGGGGAGTAGGATCACTCACAACCGCGGGTGGTGGGGGAATGGGGTAAGAAGGTAAAGGAGGTGAGGAAAGTTGTTCTTGTTCCTTGTTCACAATCACGGGTGGAGGTGTAGGAAGCTCGGGTTCCGTATAACCTTTTCCACTACGAGTGGTGATTGCTTTCATCTCCCCTCGTGGATTAGCAATGGTGTTACTCGGAAGAGTACCCGAAGAAGAGGGTTGATTACCTTGGAAAAGCGAACCGATCATATCACGTATATTATCCGCTTGAGTGCTGAAAGAGTCTCTCATGTCTGCGCGAATATCACTACTTTATTTCGCCATGTCATTCCTTAGCTCGGCTCGAATATCACTCCCTTGTTTTGCCATGTCTCCCTTCAAGTTGATGAATTGACTCTGAAGATTCGTCACCATCTCTCTATTAGTCCTCATGAACGTCTCAATGTCTTGATTCAACGCCGTTGGTTGATTGAGAGGTGGAGCTTGGTAAGCTTGAGAATTTCCTTGAGGTGGATATGGGTTTCTTTGGGATTGATATTGATTGTTAGCACGAGGTTGGGTTTGGTTATTTCGGTTATAGCTTTGTTGTTGGTTTTGGTGTTGAGGAGTAAAACCGGGTGGTGAAAGATAGTTGTTTGAACGATAACTTAGCAGGTTACGGTCTCCTTGAGGACGAGCTTGATAGCCTCCCTTGGGATAGGTACCGTATGCCGCTTTAACGTTTTCACAAAAATTGCCTTGAGTAGAAGGACAATCAATGTAAGAATGAGGACCACCACATATTTCACAAGAATTAGCAACGGCTTTAGCTTGTTGAGTATGGTTAGTAGCCAAAATTTTCATATTTTTGCTCATTTCGATAATGGCTCGTTCCATGGCGGACATGTCGGTGGTGGACGAAGTAGATGAAACATTGACTCTCGGATTAGATCTTGAGGATGCGGTTGAATCCCAATCCTTGTGGTGAGTAGTCATGTTTTCAATCAACTCTCTACACTCCTTCGGTCTCCTTTTCATAAAAGTACCACCGGCGGCGTTGATCGTGTCACGATCACGAAAAGTGAGACCATTGTAGAAAGTATCAATGAGAGTGACGGGGAGCATGTTATGATTTGGACAACGGTCGATCAAATCATTGTAGCGTTCCCAAGCATCAAAGATCGATTCATCATTGTCTTGCATGAATCCACTAATTTGGTTACGAAGGCTCGTGACCATGGATGGTGGAAAGTAGCGCGACAAAAATCGTTGAGTCATGTCGTCCCAAGTATGAATAGAATTCTTTGGGAGACGGTCAAACATTTTTCGGCATGGTGCGAAAGCGTGTGGGGAAATAGTTGAAGGCGAAGTACATCCATAGAAACACCGGGCATCTTCATGCTTTGAGTAATGGTAATAAATTTGTCGAGGTGCTTGTTGGCATCATCATCCGGCAATCCGCAAAATGGATTAGTTTGCACTTGTTGGATCATGTGATGTTTTAACGAAAACTCCTGAGCCGTGATTTGCATCGGCGCAATCGGTCCTCCACGTCCGTTCATGGTGGGTTGACATAATTCCTCCATTGTTCGTAAATCGGGTAGGGGAACATTGTTGTTGTTGGTATTGTTATTCAAATTGGGAAGAGGTGGGTTGTTATTGTTGTTATGAACACCAGCCATATCTAAATCTTCACGAGTCTCGGGCTCAGAATAATTTGAAGATCAAGTACGCATACACCTGCAGAAGAAAAAGATACAGAAAGAATATCTATATAATCTTTTTGGTGCAAAAGCTTTGGAAAGGAAATGTTTTTTATGATTTTATAATGTTTTTGTATTTTTGAAAATTTTATATTTTTAATGGAGTTTTGAAAAAAATTTAGCAAGGAAAATAACGTTCCTAAAAGAACGGGTCCCAAAATTCAATGCGTCTCTCACTAGAAACCGTTAATCTTAACGAAAACAGCCGGCAGCGGCGCCATTTAATACTTAGTTTTTCACTAAGTATCAAAGTTCGTTGTTCCATATCTCTTCGAATTGATTATCGTTAATTAGTGCGATTCAATTTTCTTTGGGTGAACAATGAGGGTGGTTTGGTTATCTAATTTAAACTAAAAGCAAGTATGAAATGTCGTTGAGTAAAATTGAAGTGTTTAATTTTTAAACTAGAAAATTATTTGGAAAAACACTTAAAACATAAAACTTTGTAAAACTTTGTAAAACTTTAAAACTTAAAAACTTAAAAACTTAGTCTATCGGAATGTAACTAGTCTTTTCCATCGGAATGCACCAAAGTTAAAACCATCAGAATACAACTAAAACAAGTCATCGGAATAATCCATGTGAAAGTCCATCGAAATGCAAATCTGAATACCCATCGGAATACAAAATCAATACTGTCGCGATATGGTCTTTTCGGAATGTCCCAGATCGGAATATACAAGCTATCAGAATGTTCCTGTCGTAATATGATTCTATCGGAATGATGACCAACCTATCGGAAAGTAGTTGAAAAATTTTGGGCAGCGTTTCGACTTAAGGCAACCTTAAATCCCGTCGGAATATGCGATCGCAATGAGCGATCGCAATCCCAGATCGGAATAAGGGAGACGGTACAAGTGATCGCAAAGTAGAACCCTTAAGGGCTATTGCGATCGAAACAAGCTTCTCGTCGGAATGTTTAAACCCCCAATATTGCAATGCACACAAACTTAATCCGAAATTGGTGGCAAGCTGAAAAATCAATAAGCACGTATAATAAGCTACCTTACTCAAACCTTAAACAGCCCAATAAGCTTAATTTGAAAACTTTCGAAACATAAAATCATAGACTTTATAAAAGAAACTTTTGAAAAGATTAAACCTTTTAAGAATCCGAAAAGCAATAAGCAAAAACATGAATAAGCCAATAAGCTAAAAGAGCTTATAGCCTAAACCGTATGAAAGCTTATGTAGGAATGAAAAGATTATCCTTTTAATCACGAAATAATCAAATCAAACATATGAAGTAAGATATTCGGATCAAAATTAAAATGAAACCAAGAAATGTGGAAAGAGATTAAAGAACACAAACTTAAACTTAACTTTTGATCAAAGATACTCCAATACAAAGATTAATGAAAGCTTAAACTTGAAAGATTAAAAGAAACAAAAGATGAAAAACTTAGTGAGAGAAAGTTTGGAACTTTATCTCTCTAAAAACTAGAAAGGAAAAATTAAAAGTGAAACTAGCTAACCACCCTCCTAATGTGATTAGGAGGGTATTTATAGGCTAAGTGGGAAGTGCATGTGCGGTGTGCTTCCTTCTTTCTTTTCTTCTCGACTCGATTTAAATCTTTGTCTTTTCTCGACGTCGTCTCGGGATTTGAACTTGTCTTAATAATTTTCTATTTTAATTTAGACTTGAGTTCTTTGACTTCATTAAACTTCCGTCTTTAGACTTTTTCTTCGATAAATATTTAGAATAGGCCTTGGACTTTCGTTCTTTAAGCACTCTTGATCTTTTGACTTCGTCTTTTCTCGTTTTCTTCGATAAAAGCCCGTGAAAGCCAGTGTTTTCTTCCTTTTTCATCTTTTGGTCCTAAAAACACAATAAGAACACAAACCACGCATAATTCCGACTTTTACGACATAAAATACACGTTTTGGTCTTGTTATTATTGGAAATGAGTGGTAAAAGGATAAGTGTTTTCACACTTATTAATCTCATTAAGGTGCGCGGATATTTCGCTTAGGGAATCGATGTCTCTAAAATAAAACTAAAACCACAAATTCACAAACGTTAGCGTTAGCGTTTGTTAATATTAATATACAAAACAAACAAACAAACAAGCATACAATTCTATCCTGGAACAAATTAAACGAGCAAACAATCAAAAAAAAAATTAAAAAAAAATTACAGTACGAAAGTAGCCGACTGGATCCTTTTGGGGTGCCGGTGGCATGATTGGCACAGGAAGAAGTAGTCAGCCGGCTACATAAAGTTGCCGGCGGCAAGGTGTATTAGGATAGAAGGAGCCGACTGGCTCCTTGTAGGTGCCGGCGGCTTCTTTTCTGTAGCAAAAAAACACATTTTTTTCTTTGATTTTCGACTTCTTTTTAACCACAATTTTTTAATTTTTTCTAAACACATTTTTTGGAGTTTTTCACTAAATTAATAAGAATAAACAAATTATGAACACAAAACTTAAAAATCAATCAAGCAAGAGCTTGATCCAAACACTAGATTATTTATTTTTACTCTTTTTTATGAAGGCTGTGAACTCATGTCATTTTCAATGTAATGACATCAAATAAACACAAGAACATATATGCTATTCTAATATTATTCGTGATTACAAATACTAAACTCAATTCTTTATTCCATTTTATTTTGCTAAAAACTAAAGTTTTACACCACCACTAATTTGTAATGATTATAACATGAAAGTAAAAAAATCCCCGACAGCGGCGGCAAAAACTTGATGCGCGTATTGCACTCCTAGTTTTAAATTTATAAACAAGACTTATTAATTCCTTAACTACGAATACGAGCAAGTATACTCGTTCATTTGTAGCAAAGTTGGGTAAGTCAAGATCGTCCCATGGGATTTGTGTATATTCATAACATGGTACTAGTGTTGGTGTAGGGTTGTCACTACCGATATTACTGCTAGAACTATTGTTGTAAAGGAAAACATAATCAAAAGTAACACTTGTGTGAATTTCATTTCATCCGTAGGAGAGAAATTTGTCTGTGTTTCACAACTACAAATCACAAACCTAAAGTACATGGAACCCATTCCATGGTGTATTTCATGGAATCCATATTAATAAATTGATTCAGAAAAACCCTTTCGACCTATGATTATCTATTCCAACTCATTATAATCGCCATTTGCTAGAAAATATTAAGAGATAGGTTTAGTTTGAATGGGTTCTTTCGACCTATACCCAAGACAAATCTTTCGACAAGTTCCTTTAACCAACTCGTCTTGGTGAGTGTCAATCACCAAGAAACCAAATTGACTCATGCTCAAATCGTTTCGAACATAGTTTACCGGAAATCCTTTCGACCTTTAAATCCAATATAAAGCTATATTTCATTGATTGTCAAAACATGTTTCAAGAATTTATCAACCGTAATAATCCAATTATTTCCTTGACCATAAAATCATAACTCTCCTTTAGAATCCATTTTTTTCAAAAAAGCATATCACACTACTAGGAAATCATACTCAAACACATTTCATAACAATTAATCATCATCAGATTAAACATTCAATAATACTCAAATTAAGAATAAAACCAATTCAAGTACAAGAGTCTTTACCAAATGATTCTCCAAACACAAAATCACTAATACAAGAATTTATAGTCACTCCAAAGCCTCTAATTGATCAACAAACCTCCAACCGAATCTCCCTTATGAGAAATTCATCCCCCCCTATGCGGATAAGCAGGGTTTTGTTATCTTTTGGGTTATGTAAGATTGGTGTTCTAACCTTTGTCAAGGGTTAGAAATATTACAATGAAAAGCACACACATAACCATACCCATTAGGGTCAATTTATACATGTTAATCCTTGGGGAAGAGGTAAAAAACGACCTAAAGGTGTTATGGGAGGGAAATGATCAGCCTCCCATTGATGGTGAAGAGTTATGGTATTGATTGAAGTCATTTAACCAAAACCCGTTTTTGAAGTTGCTGGTGTAATTTCAGAGCAGCCGCCTACCATTTCATTTTACTGGCAGCTCTTTTTTGCTATTCTGCTTGCCACATTTTGATTTCGCTGGTGGCTTCTTTTCTACTGCCCACTTCTTTACCATCTTTCTCATTTTCTATTTTTGGTCCTTGTTCTTTCTTCCAAACTTCCCAAGATTCTTTATTTATCTATTATTATTCATACGAGAGCTTACGTTCCCATACCTCGTTTATATTTTCGCTTCCAATCCTCGCCTTTTATTCTTAACTTCGCGTTTCTTCTTCCATGCTAGCTACAAAATACAAGAATCGAACTTTGCACCATATTAGCAATAAAAGTACGTTTATTACCACAAATACTATACTAATAGTGAAGATAACGCTTATAAATACATGTTGGGTTTTAGCGTTATCAGTTCCACGATCGCGAATGATGGCACGCGGTGTACCAAAACGAGCAAAAAGTTGCTTTAAAAACTTAACGAAGACTCAGGCATCGTGAGCGGGGAGGCCTTTGCTTCCACCCACTTCGATAGATAATCAACGGAAACGAGGATATACTTATTTTCTTGAGAACGGAAACGGACCAATGAAGTCTATACCTCATATTTCTAAGATTTCACAAACTTGAATCGCGCTTTGAGGCATCTCATCACGTTGAGAGACTTTTCCTAGGCGTTGACAAGAATCACATGACTTGACGAAGTCATGTGCATCACGGTAAATAGTCGGCCAAAAAACCCGCGTCAAATATTTTCTTAGCGGCGTCATTCTGTCCATGATGGCCTCCGGTGGGTCCTTCATGACAAGCTGTGAGGATAGAAGTGGCTTGTCACACTCCCAAAATATCAGAGTATAATGGCGACAAGGGAGTGGTGACGTCATGATTATCATACGCACATAGCCACAAAGAACGACCTCTAAATGAGACGTTCGGAAAATAGATCACTTGTAATTAATAAAATAAATTGTTTTAACAAAGTGCGGAAGCATAAACTGAATACGGTTACAAAACATAGTTTTCTTAAATGGTACAAATGATCGTTGTTTCAAAGAAATGACGGCAATGCATGAGACCTCATTTAGCATCTTCCTTCTTAATACCTGAGAAAAACATTGCTAAAGTGTCAACATAAAGTTGATGAGTTCATAGGTTTAGTTAAGTGGAAATGTTTAATGAACCACAAGATTTTCCCAAGTGTGATGACAATATAACAGATACAAAGTCATCTCAAAAGTATTTATTACAGTCTAAGCTCGTGACACCGAAGCGTTAACAACACCGGCAGTATAATCATATAAATGTAGCCCAAACTAGATGCCTAAACCCACGACATCCTATATCAGATTCAAATGAAACTGTGCCCGCTTGTCCCCTTGTTGGACAAGACAGACAGGGACGTCAATCCCGATAGATCTATCCATTACATTCGCGCTTACACAAAGTAATTAACGGTTCACGATTCACGGGCCAAAGCAACTGGGTTTTTAGTGGGACTTAGACTAATATATAAATCAGTAAATGCACTTGTGTTCATACGTTAAAATCAAGCAATGTCTCACCCCAAAAGCAGTGAAAATAGTAAAGTATGGGGCTATAAACTCACCTTGTTAATTCAGCAAAGAGAACGAAGATAAAATAGCTCGAGTTTACGGTTACGCTAGCCGCGACCTAATTAATTTGAGAATCGAGTTACGATACGAATAATTGTATTATTAAATGACTCGACACCCTAGTTGTGCTTGACGAAACCATACGTTTATGAGAAGTACGTTTTATGGAAAAGTACGATAAATAAAAGTCGGTTTATTAAATGGTCGGGTTTCACGGGTTAAATTATAACTTAAATTTACAAAAATTCGTTTTGGGCTTATAACTAAACTAAATAAACAAATAAGGCCCAAGTTGGGTCCAAAACCTTTACACACCAACCGGCCCAAGGTCAATAGACCCGGCCCGGTCCATGGGCGGACATAACAAGAACGGAGGGAGTAAATAACGTGTGTTTAACACACACAATCCTATAACAGAGAGTGAAACTCTCTCTCCTCCCTTGAGAATAACTCCACCGTCCCAAAACTCTCTCTCTCTTGAATCTAGATCGGTTCAATCCTTTTCTATGGCTATCATCTAATCATTTGGGATATAACAATCAAATATGGGTGGTCTGAGGTTCTTAGATCGCGTGAGATGTGGGGTTTAATCCCCACATCAAACCGATTTGGTGTTCTGATGTGTTCTCCCTTGCGGTTACGTGAATCAATAACCAAGAAAATCAAAGATAAGTTTATTTTTCTTTTACTTCTTTTTAAAAGTTTATTTGATTTTCGATTTAATAAATATCAGTGGGTTTAATTGATTTGTATAAACTTGTTATGAATCATATGGTTCTCGGATTAAAAATGAATGAATTTAGGGTTTTGAAATATTTGGGGGTTTTCATCAAACTCGGGTTTAAACATAATTAATTGATGTTTTCTATTATAAAATCAAACTAATTTCAATATAAAATCGATTTATAAAAATTAGGGTTTCGGTTAATTGGGGGTTTTTGCATAACTTATTTTCAATTAAATTAAATATGGGGTTTGGGTTTAGATTAGGTTTAATTAACGTTTTAATTAATAAAAATTCAATCTAGGGTTTTCATAAAATTGGGGGTTTTTATATATTCGACTGATTCTCATGTTTATGTGATGTTTTGAAAGATGAAAAATACTAATTTAATGTTTAAAAAGGTGTTTAAATAATTAGGGTTTCGATTTGAATTGGGGTTTCTATACCCGCGGCATGATTAATGATTTTTAGGATGTTTCTGTAAAATAAAACTTGATTAAGACATTTGGATTGGTTGGTAATAATGGTTGATAATTTGGCAGAAAGTAGAACTTGGTTGGTTTGGTTTGATTCTCGGTTTGGTTCTTGATTGAGTCTCGGTTTGGTTGGACATGGGTCTCGGTTTGGTTCTTGATTGAGGTCTTGATTTGGTTGAACATGGGTCTCGGTTTGGTTCTAAGTTGGGTCTCGGTTTGGTCTCAATCGGGTCTCGGTTTGGTCTAAATTGGGTCTCGGTTTGGTCTAAATTGGGTCTCGGTTTGGTTGACAGCAAAATAATATCATATACATGTTTGTATTAGTTATAAAGTTTGACAAATTTCAGTTTTTAGTTAAAAGTATAAGACCATTACAATGACTAACCATTGTTTCGTTTATTCGCAGGTTCGTACAAAACAAGCACGTCTAGACTTCATAAGGAAAGACGAAAAGACAAAAGACTCACAAAGGGATGCTGTGTTCGGTTTGCAGGTTCGGACAGGATGGAAGACTTTCGGTTGTGCAGGTTCGGGCGAGACGTGTGGGTTGGCTGGACCAAATCTTCTACCCAGGAGTTGTATTAGGAAAGACTTGTGCAGATTTTTGTGTTTTGTAATTTGGACTGAGATAAACTTGTATTTGGACATTGGATAATACTTTGGGTTTGTATATAAACTTGTATTGTTAGTCTAGGGTTAGTGTCAAGCTGAAAATGTTTACTTGTGATATACCCAAAAGGGGTAAACTAGGCATGTGTGCTGTCCTTTAGTGAGGCAATAAACTATGAAGTTTATATGTAGTTTAGACATGTGACTGATTTTTGAGACCCTTGTAAGACAAGCTTGGTAATATAAATAAATGAGGGTTTATACTCAGTTATTGTACCTGCTGTGACAGCTTATACAACTCGACTCGGTTCACAATGTTTAAATTTAGACGCGACTGGATAATCCCGACACCAAAACCGTTTAGCATACGATCCCAAAACAAAACAATTGTGCGAGACGTCACGAAATCTTAATAACTATAACAAATAAACGTACGGCAAAACATAAGACGCTCACAAACTTGTGTATTGCATTCAACTTAATACTTGTGAATACTCGAGATGTTACATATGCTCTCCCTAAAAACGGCTTTGTCCGCAAAGCAAAATGATTAACACGTTCATGTCGACAACTCGTCAGTAAACAGTTAAAATACTCGTACTATATGAATAAATTAAGATGGAAATTTGACGAATGTCACAGTATTCCCATGTTTTAGAGATTTCGTCACGAAATCAAGACGTTGTTGTTGTAGGTTGGTTAGCGAAAAGATGAGGATACTTGCTCTTGAACTGATCTTCACGTTCCCACGTGTATTCTGGACCTCTACGCGCGTTCCATCGGATTTTCACAATAGGTATACGGCTTTGCTTGAGTTGTTTAACTTGACGGTCCATAACTTCTACCGGTTCTTCTACGAAGTTGAGTTTGTCGTCGAGTTGAATCTCCTCCAAAGGGATAACGAGTGTTTCGTCGGCTAAGCATTTCTTCAGATTGCAAATGTGGAACACATTATGCACTCGGCTAAGTTCTTGGGGTAATTCCAAACGATAGGCTACGGGACCAATCCTCTCTATAATCTTGAAGGGTCCAATGTAACGAGGGTTTAACTTTCCACGCTTTCCAAAGCGAATCACACCTTTCCAAGGTGAGACCTTCAACATGACTTTGTCACCAACTTCAAACTCAAGAGGTTTGCGTCTCATATCAGCATAACTCTTCTGTCGATCTCTTGCGGCTTGCATACGGCTCTTAATCTTAAAGATCTTCTCAGTAGTCTCGTGTATGATCTCAGGTCCAGTGAGTTGTGCTTCACCGACCTCTGCCCAACACACGGGTGAACGACACTTCCTACCATACAGTGCTTCGAACGGCGCTGCCTTAATGCTAGTGTGATAACTATTGTTATATGAGAATTCCACCAGAGGTAGGTGTCTATCCCATCTATTTCCAAAGTCAATCACACAAGCTCTCAGCATATCTTCTAGGGTTTGAATGGTCCGTTCACTTTGACCGTCAGTCTGGGGATGATACGCAGTGCTCATATCCAACTGCGTTCCCAATGCCTTCTGCAGTGACTTCCAAAACTGCGAAGTAAATCGGCTGTCTCGGTCGGAGATTATAGACACAGGCACACCGTGCTTCGTGACTACTTCCTCCAAGTACGTCCTTGCTAATTTATCCATTCCATCAGTCTCCTTGATGGGTAGGAAATGAGCCGATTTAGTGAGTCGGTCGACGATTACCCAAATCGTATCGAATCCGGCTGCGGTCTTTGGTAGCTTGGTAATGAAATCCATAGTGATCCTTTCCCACTTCCATTCTGGCAGTTCGGGTTGGACCAATAATCCTGATGGTTTCATATGTTCGGCTTTGACTTTGGCACAAGTCAAACACTTGCTAACGTATGTAGCAATATCCGCCTTCATGTTCGGCCACCAATACAGCATCTTCAGATCATGATACATTTTATCAGATCCCGGATGTATGGAGTACTTTGACTTATGCGACTCATGCATAATCAAGGATCGTAGGTCACCATGGCATGGTAACCAACTCCTATTATCAAGGCATAACGTTCCATCCGAACGTGCTTCCAACTTCTTTATCATTCCTCCAACATCTTCAGTCTTGAGAATTTCTTCCTCGACTGCTTCTTTCTGAGCCTTGAGAATTAAGGATGGAAGGTCTAAGTCAATGGTCATCATTAAAGCCTTCACCCTAAGAACTCTCTCCTTTCGACTCAAAGCGTCGGCCACGACATTTGCCTTGCCTGGGTGATAACGGATCTCGCAATCGTAATCACTTAGCAACTCTAGCCAACGTCGTTGTCTCATGTTGAGTTCCTTTTGGTTCAAAATATGTTGTAGACTCTTATGATCAGTGAATACAACACACTTAGTACGATAAAGGTAGTGTCTCCAAATCTTCAAGGCAAACACCACTGCTCCCAACTCTAGGTCATGAGTTGTGTAGTTCTTCTCGTGCACTTTTAGTTGTCTTGATGCGTAAGCTATGACCTTAGTCCTTTGCATCAGTACTGCACCTAACCCTTTTATGGATGCATCACAATACACCACAAAGTCTTCATTACCCTCGGGTAGGGCTAGTATAGGTGCTTCACACAACATCTGCTTCAATGTCTGGAATGCCAAATCTTGATCTTCCTTCCACTCAAACTTCTTATCCTTTTGAGTCAATTCCGTCATGGGTTTAGCTATCTTGGAGAAACCTTCAATGAATCTCCTATAGTAACCAGCAAGACCTAAAAATTGACGGATCTCCGTGGGTGTTGTTGGAGTCGCCCAATCCTTTACAGCCTCGATCTTAGCAGGATCAACGTGAATACCACTGTTGTCGATCACATGCCCAAGGAATTGCACTGTGTTTATCCAAAACTCACATTTGGAAAACTTTGCATATAACTTCTCCTTCCTTAGCAGCTCTAATATGGTCTTCAAATGTTCCTTGTGCTCTTCTTCATTACGAGAATAGATTAGAATGTCATCGATAAATACAATCACAAACTTGTCCAAGTATGGTTTGCAAACTCGGTTCATGAGATCCATGAATACCGCAGGTGCGTTTGTCAAACCGAAGGGCATAACTTGGAACTCGTAGTGTCCGTACCGGGTTCTAAAAGCCGTTTTATGAACGTCTTCCTCTCTAACCCTTAGTTGATGGTATCCTGACCTTAAATCGATCTTCGAGTATATGCTAGATCCTTGCAATTGGTCGAAAAGATCGTCAATCCTCGGCAATGGGTAGCGGTTCTTTATCGTCAGCTTATTCAATTCTCGGTAATCGATACACATTCTAAAGGATCCATCTTTCTTTTTGACAAATAAGACCGGCGCTCCCCAGGGTGAGGAACTTGGTCTAATGAAACCTTTG
The DNA here is from genome assembly GCA_025667525.1 of Glebionis coronaria. Taxonomy (NCBI): domain Eukaryota; kingdom Viridiplantae; phylum Streptophyta; class Magnoliopsida; order Asterales; family Asteraceae; genus Glebionis; species Glebionis coronaria. Next base: position 97,110 of record JANFOE010000721.1, on the reverse strand, counting down.
TCAGAAAGTTCCTTTATCTGTTCAGCTAACTCTGTCATCTCGGCCGGTGCTAGACGGTATGGGGCTCTAGCAACAGGCGCGGCTCCTGGTGTAAGCTCGATGTGAAACTCCACTTGCCGTGCTGGTGGTAGTCCAGGTAAATCCTCTGGGAATACGTCCGGAAAGTCTCTAACGATCGGTACATCTTCCACCTTCTTCTCGCGATCTTCTTCTCCTTCCTTTTGTGTTACTTGAACCAAGAATACCGGACATCCCTTCTCAATGTATCTTTGGGTCCTGATACATGAGATGACTTCCAATCTTGATCCATTCTTCACTCCACTTCTTTCGCCTTGTATGATGAGTACGTCGTTTCCATAAGGAACACGGACACACTTCTCATGACATACAATCTCCGCGTGATGCTTCGACATCTAATCCATTCCAATGATGACGTCAAAACTTCCCAATTCTATAGGGAGTAGGTCGATACTAAACGAACGAACTTGTAGCCTTACACTACATCCTTTCAGAATAACGTCGGTGGTTACTGACTTCCCATCGGCTAATTCTACATTATACTTAACGTCTAACGCAGTAGGGGTAACATTTAGGCGTTCACTAAATATAGACGACACAAAACTCCTATCCGCACCAGAATCAAATAGTACTGAAGCATAGTTGTTATTGACTAGAAACGTACCAGTCACAACATTGTTGTCTTGCACAGCAGCTTCAGCACAGAGATGATACACTTTGCTAGGTGCCGTGAATCCTCCAGGAGTACTAGTTGTGGCTCGGTTATTCCCTCCTCGGTTCCCTTGATTCTGCTTCTGGTTCCCTTGGTTCTGATTTTGATTCCCTTGAATCTGGTTACTACGACCTTGGTTCCCACCGCTTGGACACTTGTTCTTGTAGTGACCTTTCTCTCCACATCCAAAGCAAGTGACATTTGCTCCTTGGCCACCTTGCGTTCCAGGTCCTCTTTGATTAGTAGAACGAGGTGGTGCTCGGCATTCCTTTGCCTTATGTCCCGCCTTCCCATAATTGTAGCACGTAGGGGGACATGCTCCTTCGTGGTGTCGGCCACATTTTCCGCAGAAAGGAAGTCTTCCAGCGTAGTTCCCAGTATTTCCTTGTCCAGCAGTAAACACTCTTGCTACTTCTTGTCGCTTGTTCTGGTTGTAGTTGTTTGGGTTGTTGTTGTTGTTGGTATTGTTGTTGTAGTGGTTGCCAGACCACTTTCTTTTATCCCCAGTATTCTCTCCCAACTCCTGTACCACTTGGTACATCAGACTCTGAGCCATGTCGATTGCCTCGTGCAAATCAGTCGGCTTGGATGAAGTCACATTCCCTTTGATGCTCAAAGGTAGTCCTTCAATGTAGCGCTCCAACAATCGGTCATCGTTGGGCACCATTTCAGGACATAACAAGATCAGCTCTTGAAAGCGCTGATTGTAAGCAGTAAGAGCAGTACCCTTGACCTTCAGGTTCCACAGCTCAACTTCCATCTGCTTGACTTCATTTCGTGGGCAGTATTTCCTCACAAACATAGCTTTAAATTCACTCCAGGGCGTCGCTTGGGCAACGTCAATGGTCACTGCACGAGCATAGACGTTCCACCAAGTCAAAGCACCATCCACTAACGTGCTTGACGCAAACTTCACCTTGTCGGCTTCAGCGACATTGCTAATCCCAAATTGGGATTCTAGCTTCTCAAACCATCTGGTTAATCCTACTGCTCCTTCAGTACCGTGGAAACTTACTTGCGTAACTGCACGAAATTCCTTGTAGGTACAAGTACGTGCAACAGCATTAGTAGCTCCTTGGTTGGTCTCCTCCTGTGTGCTAGCTGTACGATTTGCTTCAGCGGTCGCGAGTGCCTCGGCCACTCGTTCGGCTATCATTTGGCTTAACATGGCGGTGTCGATTCCACCGGTAGCGGCAGGCGGATTCTGCGTTTCGGATCTTCTAACTGGCGCCATAATCTTACAAGGTAATAGGATAATAAGTTTTTGCCAGACATAACATGCATGGCACACACAACATAATTATGAAATGCTCCAGGATATAATACACAATATATAATGATATCACAATTTTTGCAACTCATAATATCATTCATGAAATCGTTTGATAGTACATCATAGTTTGTCATAATAAAAGAAAATAAAATACCAACTAGCTAAGACAAACTTCAAAGCTTAGTGGTCATACAGGGATAGGTCGATGGTACAAGATAAATCTAACTAGTGCCCTCACGGCGCTGATGAAGCTCCTTCTCCAACTCTGCTAACCTCCTCTCAACCACTAGCTCACGAGCCTGGGAATCTCTCAATCTAACATCGGTGTCATGACAAGCGGCTCTAAACCTCTTATCCAAGTCTGCAACAGGGTCATCCACTGGTGCCTCTAGTCCGCCTGTCTCCACCAATGGCTCTACTCCCCAACGGGTCATCAAGCTCTCAATCTCCTCAAGACGAGCGTTCGGCATGGATTCCATCTGATCAAGAACAGTAAGAAGCTGTCCTCGTAGACGGGTCACACATACTGTCAACACTGTCTCATCCCTGACTGGACTCTTCTTCGCCAGTGCCTCTAACTTATCCTGTACTTCATTATACTCTTCACCTAACGCCTCTACAGCATCCTCCAACCTGTTCAACCGTGTCGTCACACATCCATCTGTCGCCCCAAGCATCACCACCGTCGACGTAGCTCTCCTAGGAAGAGGAGTCGTAGCTCTCGGTCCTGTAGAGATACCAGCGTCAGTAAGCATCTCCTGGTACACTGCAGGTACAGTCTCTGGTGGTGGTAGTAGTAATGGTGTCTCTGGGACAGAACTGGCAGGTGTGCGGGCTGCATGCCTGTCAGTGGCAGTGAAAGGTATGAGGGGTCGGTAAGGTGAAAGTGGTGGTCGAGCAGCTCTCCCCCGAAGACGTCGTCTCACATAGTAGAAAGGTAGAGTACCAGGTGCTGGAGCAGGAATAGCAGTCCTTTCTCCTTCGTCTTTAGATGAAGATGAGGAGATGTGTGCCAGGGAAACCTCAGGAGTAGCGGCATATGCAGTAGGAGGGTCCTCAGTGTCTGTGACCTCCATAGGCTCTCCTTCCCCATCTGTAAACTCCATCCCATCATCCTCTGTCTCCTCTACCGTCTCATCTCCAGTCACTGATGTCTGACCTGGTGACTGCACCACGTCAGTGTCTAAGTCATCCTCTCCTCCGCCTTCTAGGCTAAGCACATCGTCATCTGATGCATCAGGAATACGGATCGGTGAATGACGAACCTCCTCAGTCTCTCTCTCTATATCATCATCTGAAACCATCCGGTACCACGGATATCCTGACGGCGATCCTCTAGGTAGTCCTACTGATGAACTGATGGTCGACTGTGAACTACGGTTGTAGTACGCTCCTGTAGACGTGGAATCATCGGATGAAGACATCGCTGTAATCATAAACAAGATAAATATGTGTAAATATCTTATAAAATTAGTCCGTAAAAAGGACATTAACATAACATAGCAATCATTGTTGAATCCACATGTATCCCATATAACATAATTCAGATTTTGTTGTTGCACATGTAACCCATGTAAATATACCTCGTAATTGTTAATTCACATGTATCCCATTTATTACTTATGTATCTACATATACTTAATACTTACAATCTGTATGATAATCGATTAAACATAGAGCAGTTATAGTCTAGAATTACTAAATGCAACCTAGTTCTCTATAACTAGTGCTCTGATACCAATCTGTCACACTCCCAAAATATCAGAGTATAATGGCGACAAGGGAGTGGTGACGTCATGATTATCATACGCACATAGCCACAAAGAACGACCTCTAAATGAGACGTTCGGAAAATAGATCACTTGTAATTAATAAAATAAATTGTTTTAACAAAGTGCGGAAGCATAAACTGAATACGGTTACAAAACATAGTTTTCTTAAATGGTACAAATGATCGTTGTTTCAAAGAAATGACGGCAATGCATGAGACCTCATTTAGCATCTTCCTTCTTAATACCTGAGAAAAACATTGCTAAAGTGTCAACATAAAGTTGGTGAGTTCATAGGTTTAGTTAAGTGGAAATGTTTAATGAACCACAAGATTTTCCCAAGTGTGATGACAATATAACAGATACAAAGTCATCTCAAAAGTATTTATTACAGTCTAAGCTCGTGACACCGAAGCGTTAACAACACCGGCAATATAATCATATAAATGTAGCCCAAACTAGATGCCTAAACCCACGACATCCTATATCAGATTCAAATGAAACTGTGCCCGCTTGTCCCCTTGTTGGACAAGACAGACAGGGACGTCAATCCCGATAGATCTATCCATTACATTCGCGCTTACACAAAGTAATTAACGGTTCACGATTCACGGGCCAAAGCAACTGGGTTTTTAGTGGGACTTAGACTAATATATAAATCAGTAAATGCACTTGTGTTCATACGTTAAAATCAAGCAATGTCTCACCCCAAAAGCAGTGAAAATAGTAAAGTATGGGGCTATAAACTCACCTTGTTAATTCAACAAAGAGAACGAAGATAAAATAGCTCGAGTTTACGGTTACGCTAGCCGCGACCTAATTAATTTGAGAATCGAGTTACGATACGAATAATTGTATTATTAAATGACTCGACACCCTAGTTGTGCTTGACGAAACCATACGTTTATGAGAAGTACGTTTTATGGAAAAGTACGATAAATAAAAGTCGGTTTATTAAATGGTCGGGTTTCACGGGTTAAATTATAACTTAAATTTACAAAAATTCGTTTTGGGCTTATAACTAAACTAAATAAACAAATAAGGCCCAAGTTGGGTCCAAAACCTTTACACACCAACCGGCCCAAGGTCAATAGACCCGGCCCGGTCCATGGGCGGACATAACAAGAACGGAGGGAGTAAATAACGTGTGTTTAACACACACAATCCCATAACAGAGAGTGAAACTCTCTCCCCTCCCTTGAGAATAACTCCACCGTCCCAAAACTCTCTCTCTCTTGAATCTAGATCGGTTCAATCCTTTTCTATGGCTATCATCTAATCATTTGGGATATAACAATCAAATATGGGTGGTCTGAGGTTCTTAGATCGCGTGAGATGTGGGGTTTAATCCCCACATCAAACCGATTTGGTGTTCTGATGTGTTCTCCCTTGCGGTTACGTGAATCAATAACCAAGAAAATCAAAGATAAGTTTATTTTTCTTTTACTTCTTTTTAAAAGTTTATTTGATTTTCGATTTAATAAATATCAGTGGGTTTAATTGATTTGTATAAACTTGTTATGAATCATATGGTTCTCGGATTAAAAATGAATGAATTTAGGGTTTTGAAATATTTGGGGGTTTTCATCAAACTCGGGTTTAAACATAATTAATTGATGTTTTCTATTATAAAATCAAACTAATTTCAATATAAAATCGATTTATAAAAATTAGGGTTTCGGTTAATTGGGGGTTTTTGCATAACTTATTTTCAATTAAATTAAATATGGGGTTTGGGTTTAGATTAGGTTTAATTAACGTTTTAATTAATAAAAATTCAATCTAGGGTTTTCATAAAATTGGGGGTTTTTATATATTCGACTGATTCTCATGTTTATGTGATGTTTTGAAAGATGAAAAGTACTAATTTAATGTTTAAAAAGGTGTTTAAATAATTAGGGTTTCGATTTGAATTGGGGTTTCTATACCCGCGGCATGATTAATGATTTTTAGGATGTTTCTGTAAAATAAAACTTGATTAAGACATTTGGATTGGTTGGTAATAATGGTTGATAATTTGGCAGAAAGTAGAACTTGGTTGGTTTGGTTTGATTCTCGGTTTGGTTCTTGATTGAGTCTCGGTTTGGTTGGACATGGGTCTCGGTTTGGTTCTTGATTGAGGTCTTGATTTGGTTGAACATGGGTCTCGGTTTGGTTCTAAGTTGGGTCTCGGTTTGGTCTCAATCGGGTCTCGGTTTGGTCTAAATTGGGTCTCGGTTTGGTCTAAATTGGGTCTCGGTTTGGTTGACAGCAAAATAATATCATATACATGTTTGTATTAGTTATAAAGTTTGACAAATTTCAGTTTTTAGTTAAAAGTATAAGACCATTACAATGACTAACCATTGTTTCGTTTATTCGCAGGTTCGTACAAAACAAGCACGTCTAGACTTCATAAGGAAAGACGAAAAGACAAAAGACTCACAAAGGGATGCTGTGTTCGGTTTGCAGGTTCGGACAGGATGGAAGACTTTCGGTTGTGCAGGTTCGGGCGAGACGTGTGGGTTGGCTGGACCAAATCTTCTACCCAGGAGTTGTATTTGGAAAGACTTGTGCAGATTTTTGTGTTTTGTAATTTGGACTGAGATAAACTTGTATTTGGACATTGGATAATACTTTGGGTTTGTATATAAACTTGTATTGTTAGTCTAGGGTTAGTGTCAAGCTGAAAATGTTTACTTGTGATATACCCAAAAGGGGTAAACTAGGCATGTGTGCTGTCCTTTAGTGAGGCAATAAACTATGAAGTTTATATGTAGTTTAGACATGTGACTGATTTTTGAGACCCTTGTAAGACAAGCTTGGTAATATAAATAAATGAGGGTTTATACTCAGTTATTGTACCTGCTGTGACAGCTTATACAACTCGACTCGGTTCACAATGTTTAAATTTAGACGCGACTGGATAATCCCGACACCAAAACCGTTTAGCATACGATCCCAAAACAAAACAATTGTGCGAGACGTCACGAAATCTTAATAACTATAACAAATAAACGTACGGCAAAACATAAGACGCTCACAAACTTGTGTATTGCATTCAACTTAATACTTGCGAATACTCGAGATGTTACATATGCTCTCCCTAAAAAGGGCTTTGTCCGCAAAGCAAAATGATTAACACGTTCGTGTCGACAACTCGTCAGTAAACAGTTAAAATACTCGTACTATATGAATAAATTAAGATGGAAATTTGACGAATGTCACATGGCTTCTTCTCCGAATACACAACGTCGAATCACTTGATCGGCACAAACACGAAACAAAAATGGGTCGTCCCAAAAATAGTATCGAACGTCTTTAAAAATTTAGCTTTTATTGGGACTACGTCCCTTTGGGAATGAATTTTCCCGCATGGTAATTTGCAAAGTCCGCAAACCATGGGGTACTTGAATTTTCGAAAGAAGAAATGAGAAAAAGTGTCTCGAGAGGAAATGTTTTGGTTATTTCCTTGGTCTCAAGATCACATTGATGAGGATTTTCAAGATGAGTTAAATGATCGGCCGTTAGGTTCTCCGCTCCTCTTTTGTCACGGATTGTGATATCAAATTCTTGTAAAAGGAGGAACTATCGAAGTAACCTAGGCTTTGCGTCTTGTTTGTAAAACAAATATTTCAAAGTGGAATGATCGATGTAAAAAACGTTATTGGAGAAAACGAGGTATGATCGAACTTTTTGAAAGAATATACAATGGCTAATAACTCTTTATCGGTGGTAGTGTAATGAGATTGAACATTAATTCATTGTTTTACTTGCGTAGTGAATTGATATAAGTGTTTACCCCTTCGTTGTCCTTGAACCGCCCTATGGAAAATCACTTGCGTCGCACATGACTTCAGAGGGCGAATCCCAATTTGGAAAAATGAAAAACTTTGAAAAATCTGAATTTTAATTTTTAATAATAAAATATTAATAAAAATCTAAAATTTATAAAAAATTCTAAAAAGTTGCAAACTAGTTTATTTTAACCTAAATAATACAGAAATGAAGTTGAAATTACAAAAATACCCCTATTGGGCCTTGAAATGGGCCAAAAGTCCAAACAGACCCCTTAATGGCTTTTTTAAGGCCCAATAAGAGAACTGTTGTCCAAATAAGCCCAAAAACTCCTATCTGACTTAAATTTTGATTTTAAGAACAAAAATCTGAAGGCCCAAAAGCTGAAAATGTGTTTAAGCTAGCTTATTTCAAAGCAGCTTATTCTTAATGGGCTTTTTGGCCCATTAAGCTATAAGCTGATGCCATAAGCTCAAATTTGACACACAAGCTTCTTTTGAGTTACTTAAGTGATCTGTAAACAGAAAATTGGAAAAAGCACAAGAAATAAGCCTGAAATAAGCGAAGACTCTCTTCACAAAACGACAAAATAGTCGTTTATGAGTTCTAGACCACCTCAAGTGCTGATTCAACTTTCAAAAGCTTTTAAATGACTTAATTAAGCTAAATAATCAAAAAGTTTTCAAAAAAGCACAAGCAATAAGCCAGAATAAGCATATAAGCACTTGTTTAAAAGTTAACTTAATGAGTTTTCAAGTAAAAAGTCAAAGTCAAAGTCTAATAAGCTCCAGATCAAATAAATGGGTCAAATGAGGAAGATCTATCACAAAAAATAAGTTGTTGCAAGTCTGGATAAGCCAAATTGGCTTATGAATAAGCTGAATGATAATTAACACTAGCAGGGGCTAGTTTTGGTGGTTGAGCAGTGGGAACTTTTCCCCCTGCTTGACCTTTTTGACTTTTTGTCTTTTGTGACTTTTTGTTGGATTCAAGTTACAAACAAGGCACCCTTGTAATCAGTGGATCACAAGGAGTCAAGAACAACAAAAATATCACACTTCCAATCAGCCAATCAGTGCAGTTAATTCCATTTATCACCAGATAAGCACCGGATATGAACAATAAGCAGATTTCACTCAATAAGCAATTTTAGCAAAAATCAGCCAGCCAAACTTCACCAAATGCATACACAAGCTATAATAAATTCAAATGAACAAATTCTAACAGGTTTCATGCATTGATTCAAAGTCTAGATCAAGATTCAAGCATACAAAAGTTACTGATGAACAAGAACATGCAGTTATGAACACTTGCTGATATACTTGACCACACAGCCAAATTCAAACACTTAAATCTTCTTAATAGGTTATGTTGGATATGATTTATCACTTTTTATCCTAAGTCTAAGCCTAGAACTAGGTGTGCACTAAATCACAGTCCAAAATATCACTTAATCAAGATTTTATAAGCTTATGTTTGATTTAGGTGTTCAAAAGCATACAACTTGCAGATATTCACTCTATTATACTTCTTAAACAAGAACCACTAGCATACAACATCAAACACTTAACCAATAACACAAATACTTCAATATGAAGTTGACCCAAACACCCCTTTATAATTTCAAAACAAGATTTTTAAATCAAAAGTTGGAATTAGGTTAGCACATGCATACATAAGCATCAAAACATCAAACTTAAACAGAATCAACAAGATTTGGAGCCCAAGAACAACACATACACAAGCAGAACTCAAATATCACAAATATCTAGATTTTTGACAGATTTTGAGATTAAGGGTTCAAACCGCATGGATGTACATCCACACCCACGTATGTTTGAGCTGATGTGCTAGCAAGAACAAGAACAAGCTTCCAATATCAAGCTGCTAAGATGGAACAAAGTTAGAAGCAAAAATAATAAACAGAAAGGTGACAAATCCTTGATTAATACAACCCTTGTACCCTGATAACTCGGTTTTAGTTAGGAAAATTGTTCTTTGTCGAATGTCTAATAGAATTGATAACTGGTTAACTATGTGACTCAGCTGTCTTTGGTGGAAACAATAGTTGTGTCGTTGTAGTAAAATTAAAGGTGCACAAACTTTAAAGTAAAAGGTAGGTAAAATAAATCTAAATCTAATTTAAAATAAATGACGGTAATTTAAAGCGTGACGAAAAGTAAATGGGCACTAAAAGTAAATAACGCGAACTTAAAACTAACCTAAAGGCAAACTTAAAACGCAACTAAAACTTAAACTAAGGCGAGCTTAAAATAAATCTATGGCAAGTAAACTTAAAGTTCGACTAAGGAAAAAGGCGTGAAAAGTAAAGGTTAAAAATTAAAACTTAGAAAAAGAAACTTAAAATAACCTGAAAACAGCTCATTCGGAATAAACCTTCGTTCGGAATAAATCACTCGTCCGGGATGTCACCTTCGTTCGGAATAATTCTTCTTTACTCGGAATATTGCTTCATCCGGAATAAATCATTTACTCGGAATATGTCACTTTATCCGGAATAAACTCTTTATTCGGAATATCACCTTGATCCGGAATATATTCCGAATGAACACCTTGATTCGGAATATAAGATATTCCTAATGAACACCTTTGGTTCGAAATGTTTTCCTTGACTCGGAATGTTTTGTTGATCCGGAATAAATCCTCAAACCCTTCGTTTGGAATGTTCCGAATGAACAACCACAACCTTGATTCGGAATATATGATATTCCGAATGAAGACCCTTGATTCGGAACACAAGCTTGGTTTGGAATATCCACTGATTCGGAATGTTGCTCTGATCCGGAATAACAAGCTGATCCGGAATATGTCACTTATCCGGAATGATTGTTTGGTTCGGAATAATCACAACTCCACCTTGATCCGGAATAACTTTGCTTGGTTCGGAATGTATTGTTGATCCGGAATAAACCTGGGAAACAGAAACACAGCGAAAACAAGGAAGAACAAAAGGAACACGAATCTAACCAAATCTAATCTAAATCAACCAAAAGATTAAACAAGGCGAACCAAAAATGATCAACTAATGAATACCAATCAAACCAAATCAAAAACACTAACAATAATAATCAAAATAATCAAAACTCACTTAATCAATTTAATAAAAACTTAAGAACATGAACATAAACAATAAAGCATAAAGATCAAAGATTAAACAAGAAAGGAAGATGAGAGATTAACAATAAAAGTAAAGATTAACAATAATTAAAAGGAAACTTACTTGAAATTAAATGAATTTAAGGTGCAAGACAATGTATTTAAATTGACATGAATTTAAAGAACAAGTAATTAAAAGGGTGGAAGACTAATTGTCACACTTAGCCTACAAAAACAAATGAAAGGAAAATGAAGACTATTTATAGGAGGATTAGGGAGATGCTTAAAGGAAGCTTCCTCCCCTGTTTCTTCTTTTCTTTAATTGCTTGATTAGTCCTTGTCTTCTTAATTCTTTGACTTTAACGACTTTGTCTCGGGATTTAATAAACTCGTCTTGTAATTTCTTCAATAAATTAGACTTGAGTTCTTTGGCTTTTAGTAAACTTTCGTCTTTTGACTTTTTCTTTGATAAATCTTCATAATTGTTCTTGGAATTCCGTTATTTTTGCACTCTTGATTTCTTGACTTCGTCTTTTGTCTTTTTCTTCGATAAAAGCCCGTGAATGCCCGTGTTTTCTTTCCTTTTTCACATTTCATCCTAAATCACAATAAAAACACAAACCACGCATAATTTCGACATTTACGACATAAAGTACACGTTTTGGCTTGGTTATTATTGTAATTAAGTGGTAAAAAGGATGGGTGTTTACACACCTATCAAATCCCCTACACTTGACCATTGCAATGTCCTCATGCAATGCATTAGTTACAAAGCACGTTTTACATTTTCCATCATAATCAATCCATATTGGCCTTTATTAAAGAGATAGAAAATAACAAAACAAGTAAAGAAATCAAAAACTTACCTTAGGGTTTTTAAAATGTCATGAATGATCATCATCCTCAAGTTTTCACTTTCTCCAAACCAAGCTTAAAAACGAGATCATTGTTATTATAAGTTAGCAAACTAACACGAACTCATGTGGGCCAATTATTTACTTAGACTCCCTTATTCCTAGGTGTATCTCTTATATATTATTATTGTCTTGAATGATCACGAGGATGCATTGTTGACTTATTTCGATAGTTATTTAGACTGAAAATAAAGTGGGACGATTTAATCAATAGTTAGCAAAAGGACAAAATCTTTTAAAACTGCTTCTCTGGACCTCATAAAGTTCATATCTTGGCATAACTCGCTTCGCGATTTGAGACCTTTCTCGGACCGATATTTGGCAGCGACTTCATACTCTAAATTTTGAGAGACGTTCATGAAATAATGGTCTTCTCTTCATAATAGGAATTTCTTCACTTTAAGTTTTGAGAGATTCTTCATACTTGGACCACGACTTCTTCATTTTTCTCCAATTTTTATTTGGGATTTTGATATACAACGATCCGCCTCCTTTTAGGACTTGGATCTATTTATCCTCATACCTTGTTAGGGCCTTTTCGGATAGACTTCTCCATGATCTTTTGGGGAGTTTTTGCTTTTCGTCGTGTGTCTCGATCCTTCATATTGATTTTTGATAAATGATTCTTCACATCACTTTTGGATCTTTAGCAACAAAATGTAGCCCTCATGTCTTGTTAGGACCTTTTTGGACTCGCCAACCTTCGCATCCCGCTTCAATAAGTTATGCCTTGGCTATGAACTCTAATCATACCGAGCAACTTTTAAACGATCTTGGGCTAGAAGCTAAGTAACTTTTCAAATCGTACAACCTTATTTATTGCAGATAAATTTATTAGCAAGCGATGGGAGAATAGGCTTATAATTAACTCACATAAATTCACGAAAGAATACCAAACTTATAGTTGACTCTATCATCTCTCGTTCTCCACAGTTTAAAATCTCAAGGAATGAGACTCGTGGATGCTTAGCCTATTAAATCAAAGTTTTGGGTTTTCGAGTCGTCTATAGGATCTTGCAAACTCTTAGACTTTTTCAAGTTTAGAAATCACATTTTAAAGTTCCCTTGATAAACAACTCTCTAGGATCAATTATAGGAACTTGCGAAAAGTTCTTGTTCTTAACCTGTGAGAGTTAAGACTTTCGCGTTTTATAGCTCCCTAAATAAAAGCCTAGCAAAACTTGACTTAAACACGTTAAGGATACTAGCTAGAGTAAACTTAGATAAGTAAACTCGGGTTGAGTCAAAAGATTCACAACGTTTGAAAATTAAAACCACTTTATTAAAAATTTATTCTAATAAGGAAAGAAAATAACTATACAAAGGGAAAAACTAATAGGCCAAAATAGATCAAAAATTTTCAAAAATGTCGAAAAATTGATTTTCTGGTTAAAATGAGGACAAATACAAGGAAAAGGCCACTTAACTTCGATAGAAGTCCCCCCTACACTTAATATAAACATTGTCCTTAATATTTAAGCATGTGGGAGTAAACTCCCCTACACTTAAAACATTGTGCACTTTGTTTAAATCTCGCTAAGGAAAAGACAACTAAAGAGATTCCTATTTTAATATTGGAAAATATAAAATAGTGAATCGAAAAGAGTTTAGGATAGAACCGGGAAGACGAAAACACGGAATCACGGGTCGTCAAAAATCATCAAGAGTGGATCATTGAGCGCTCGAATCCCTGAATATGAGAAGAGAGGAAATAGCAAACACCAACGGGTCTCCCCAACACTTAGGATAAAGATAGCTAAAAGATAGATACTTGGGTTGCCTCCCAAAAAGCGCGTGTTTATATTAACCGAGTCACGAGCCTGACTCGTCCCCGAATTAAATGGTCCATGGGGAAGCCTCGATTGTAATACCGGGATCAAAGACCTTGTCCTCGTTCCCAGAGGACATCAATGAAGGAGAGGCGGGGGGATAAGTCTTGAATGGGAGAAAGGTTCTTTCAACATACGAAAAGTATGTGAAATCGAGATCCACGGGAGGTGGGGTGGGTAAAGTAAGCACATTGTTATCCCCCAAAGACAATGGATGCTGAGCACTCGGCAAAGCCGTAATATTATCAATCATGAGATAGTGAATGTCACCTCCCGGGTCAAAGCACTCATCCTCCGTAATAGTGGCTAAAGGGGAGGATGAAAGGTGCTCGGGAGGGGGACTTGGGACAATACCTTCCTGCAGCAAATAATCAAAAATAATATCCCCCTCCGTGTCATCATCATTAATACCCGGAGGTATTGAGTGAATGTCGATTTCTTCTAGCAATGGGTCATTATCTTCAACAGGAGGAATAGATGGAGGTAAAGACTCGGAAAGAGGAGGAGAAGTCAATTCTTCGATTTGAGCAATAAGAAGATGCACTTTCCGTAATCTGTCGCGGAGAAGCACGTCTTCCACCTCATCTTCAAGAGCAAGTTCATCGGTGAACTTCTCGTAAGCCGGAGAGAATAAATCGTCATCGCCCGCATCTCCCTGTGGAGATTGAGAAATTTCAAAAGTGAAATTCTCATAGCGTGGAGAAAAATCGTCATCATTAGGATCGACCTCTTCCGTAAGAGCAACCTCATCCTCAGACTCCATAGCAGTCGGTATGTCACAAACCTCATCATCAAAGAATTTATCGAGACCAAAATCACTAATCTCACTCAATGAATCATCATCCTTATACGCATTAGGAATATCGAGAGTCGGAGTAGCAACTTCAATAGATGGGTCGAGAGCGTAGACATCATCGTCGTCATCATCATCATAATAGACGGGACCATTCCAATTATGAGTGACATAGTCGGCTAACTCTTCCTTGATAACCTCCACATCTTTAAGAAGCTCATGAAGCAAATTTTGTTGTTCATCTCCCCGAGTATGTTCAATTAAACCAATTCTATCCCACGCTGTAATTAAACATTTTGGTGTAGAAAAGAAGGGAAAACGACCAAATTGGCTCAAAAAGGTGTTCGTGGATTTCAAGATTTCGTCACCATCAAGCAAAGGTTGCCTTTCCTGATGCAAGTCAGCTCGGATTTGAGCTAAACTTTCTAGAACATGGTTCAAAGAAGTGAGTTGTTGGTCAAGACTAATTTGCTGAGAGGATTGATGATTGAGGGTGTGATGTGGGGGCTCAAAGTTATACACACTAGGATGATAGCACGGAACTTTCTCAAAGACCTTCGACGGATCACAAGAAGAAGCATCGTGAGGGCCCCCACAAATATAGCACCACGGGTATGGAGAAAAACTGGGTGCGTCATGTGGAAAGCTATTACCATTGTCATAATTGTAACCCGGTTCTTTCCCGTGATCATACGGGTATCGAACCGGGCACGAAACATGCCAATGAGAATCGCTTCCACAATAGATGCACGGGGGAACATGAGGTGGATTATAAAAGGACGAATTAGTCGAGTTGCACGATGGACAAAATCCGAATTGTGTATTGTCGATATCATTTCCGCACTGCTCACATGTACACCATTGACATGAGTCGTTCACGTATAATCGTCTCCCACACCCGATGCAATGGACATAAGAATCCATAAAGAAATATAGATAAGCAAGAAGAATATTTTTGGTGCAAAACTTTAAAAAAGAGATGCTTTTTATGATTTTTCAAATGTTTTTGGGATTTTTGAAAATTTTTGATACGAAAAATAATGTTCACGAGTGAACGGATCCCAAACGCCAACGCGTCTCTCACAAAAAACCGTTAATCTTCACGAAAAGAGCCGGCAACGGCGCCATTTGATAACTCGGTTTTAGTTAGGAAAGTTTTTCTATGTCGAATGTCTAATCGAGTTTATAACTGGTTAACTATGTGACTCAGCTGTCTTTGGTGGAAACAATAGTTGTGTCGTTGTAGTAAAATTAAAGGTGCACAAACTTTAAAGTAAAAGGCAGGTAAAATAAATCTAAATCTAATTTAAAATAAATGACGGTAATTTAAAGCGTGACGAAAAGTAAATGGGCACTAAAAGTAAATAACGCGAACTTAAAACTAACCTAAAGGCAAACTTAAAACGCAACTAAAACTTAAACTAAGGCGAGCTTAAAATTAATCTAAGGCAAGTAAACTTAAAGTGCGACTAAGGAAAAAGGAGGGAAAAGTAAAAGTTAAAAGTTAAAACTTAGAAACAGAAACTTAAAATAACCTGAAAACAGCTCATTCGGAATAAACCTTCGTTCAGAATAAATCACTCGTTCGGAATGTCACCTTCGTTCGGAATAATTATTCTTCACTCGGAATATTGCTTCATCTGGAATAAATCCTTTACTCTGAATATGTCACTTTATCCGGAATAAACTCTTTATTCGGAATATCACCTTGATCCGGAATATATTCCGAATGAACACCTTGATTCGGAATATAAGATATTCCGAATGAACACCTTTGGTTCGGAATGTTTTCCTTGACTCGGAATGTTTTGTTGATCCGGAATAAATCCTCAAACCCTTCGTTCGGAATGTTCCGAATGACCAACCACAACCTTGATTCGGAATATATGATATTCCGAATGAAGACCCTTGATTCGGAACACAAGCTTGGTTCGGAATATCCACTGATTCGGAATGTTGCTCTGATCCGGAATAACAACCTGATCCGGAATATGTCACTTACCCGGAATGATTGTTTGGTTCGGAATAATCACAACTCCACCTTGATCCGGAATAACTTTGCTTGGTTCGGAATGTATTGTTGATCCGGAATAAACCTGAGAAACAGAAACACAACGAAGAACAAGGAAGAACAAAAGGAACACGAATCTAACCAAATCTAATCTAAATCAACCAAAAGATTAAATAAGGCTAACAAAAAATGATCAACTAATGAATACCAATCAAACCAAATAAAAAACACTAACAATAATAATCAAAATAATTAAAACCCACTTAATCAATTTAACAAAAACTTAAGAACATGAACATAAACAATAAAGCATAAAGATCAAAGATTAAACAAGAAAGGAAGATGAGAGATTAACAATAAAAGTAAAGATTAACAATAATTAAAAGGAAACTTACTTGAAAATAAATGAATTTAAGGTGCAAAACAATGTATTTAAATTGACATGAATTTAAAGAACAAGTAATTAAAAGGGTGGAAGACTAATTGTCACACTTAGCCAACAAAAACAAATGAAAGGAAAATGAAGACTATTTATAGGAGGATTAAGGAGGTGCTAAGAGGAAGCTTCCTCCCCTCTTTCTTCTTTTCTTTAATTGCTTGATTAGTCATTGTCTTCTTAATTCTTTGACTTTAACGACTTTGTCTCGGGATTTAATAACTCGTCTTGTAATTTCTTCAATAAATTAGACTTGAGTTCTTTGGCTTTTAGTAAACTTCCGTCTTTTGACTTTTTCTTCGATAAATCTTCAGAATTGGTCTTGGACTTCCGTTCTTTTTGCACTTTTGATTTCTTGACATCGTCTTTTGTCTTTTTCTTCGATAAAAGCCCGTGAATGCCCGTGTTTTCTTCCCTTTTTCACATTTTCGTCCTAAATCACAACAAAAACACAAACCACGCATTATTCTGACATTTACGACATAAAATACACGTTTTGGCTTGGTTATTATTGTAATTAAGTGGTAAAAAGGATGGGTGTCTACACACCTATCATACCCCACACTTGATTATCCCCAAGTTATAAGCCTCACAACACCTTGATATCACAATATCAGGATGCTATGATCCACTTATAGCCCAAGAATTCCAAGGTGTACCAAGGAACTTAGCAAAATATCAAGGTTTTAGGACTTTGAGCAATTTCTTGCACAAAGCTTAAAGAAAACGTTTTGAGATTCAGTTTTAGCAAACATGTAACATAAACAAACAAAATAAGAGATTGGCACTTGACTTTTCTTCACAAAATTCAAACACTTTTCATTAAACAATGAACAAGGATATACATTAATGTGAACTAGGAAAAATTCAAGAGCAACTGAAAATGAAAGAGGTCATATGCCTTATATAGGCTACGAATATTCTATGAAAGCTGAAAAATACATAAACCCTAATGTGTAGAAGTCCTAAATATCCCTTGTCGATTTTGAATATCTTGGGATCATGTGACTTTCTTTGGCAGGTTGTGTGAGTTGGCAA
Source organism: Glebionis coronaria (assembly GCA_025667525.1). Taxonomy (NCBI): domain Eukaryota; kingdom Viridiplantae; phylum Streptophyta; class Magnoliopsida; order Asterales; family Asteraceae; genus Glebionis; species Glebionis coronaria. The sequence goes on along the minus strand of JANFOE010000721.1, from coordinate 79,423 downwards.
GGGTGAAATAACATCCAAAGGCTTCAAACAAGCTTATAATGTAAGAAGAAATCTTGGGCGTTGGATGGCTGGCATAGTTTTGGCAGTTTCTTCCCAAGTGTAGTAGGGAAATCTTGTGTGGGGTTGTGAGGTGATGAGGTGTCCAAGTTAGGAGTTGGGTTATGATTATGATATGCTTAATCATAAATCTGGAGATGATGGAGGTTTAATTACAACACAATTAGGACCCACATCGTTTTCATGTGTGAATAGTAGCATGTTTAATCTGGTTTACGATTCAAAAAGGTGTTAGGCGCCATTTTAAAAAACTAATCACATATTAGTTTAAGTTAGTTGTGAGTGGGAAATGAGGTGGAGAAAGGGTGGGTTCTTATTGGTGGGTTGGGTGAGTGGGACAGGTGTCAACCCACCACTGGTCTAGGTAAGTATTCTTGTCGCCTCCTTTTAGCCCCTCAATTCTTTAACTCCTTTCACTTGCATTTAAATAAACCAAAACCCGTTTTCCTTTGTTAGCAAAGTTTTGGTTTTTACACTTTGGCCACAAATACATTTCCAAAGTATTTTTAGGGGTAATTCTTGCCATTTGTTGATTCTTGAAGGGTTGTTTTGGCATTTTATTCAAAGATGATGGTCTTGACTTGTTTGATTGACTTTTCAGAGGACTAGTATTGACAAGTCATGATTGTTGAGGGACCATTCTTGCCAATTCTTCAAAGTAGAGGGCCCTTTTTGTAAATTTGACAAACTTTAAGGACCAAACTTGTAATTATGAATATACAAGGGTTTAAAGTGTCAATTCTTCAATATTGGAGGACCCTTCTTGCATAATCTTCAATTCTTCAAGGGTTTTTTCTTGGAAAATCTTCATTAGGGCTTGGTTCATTGTGCGGCTTCGTTTCCCGTGTTCGTTTTTGCATGTTTCTTGTGATCTTTTGTCATTTTCTCAATATCCATACCTAAAATACACAAGTAACAAACACAAGCATATATTTGGCGTCTTTGATGATATTTAATGCATTTAAAGCCCGTTTTGGACGATGAGACTATGTATAAAAGCAGTCTCATCAAGCAACCAAAATCAGAGCTTCGGTAGGCTTCCGTTTAAGGGTATTAAAATCCGTGATGCAATCGTCGGAAAACACGAAAGGAGTATCTTTTTCAAGAAGGTGGGTCATCGGTCTTGCAATTTTAGAAAAAATCTTGAATAAAACAACGATAAAATCCCACATGACCCAAAAAGCTTCTAACTCCTTTGACGGTGGTCGGATATAGCAATTTAGCAATTACATCAATTTTCAATTTGTCGACTTCAATTTCGTTTTTAGAATTTTTATGACCCAAAACAATTCCTTCTTTGTACGTAAAATGATATTTTTCCCAATTAAGTACCAAGTTAGTTTCTTGACATCTTTTAAGCATTCTTTTCTAATTATTTAAGGATGACAAAAAAGATATTCCGAAAAACAAAAAGTCGTCCATAAAAACTTCCATTGTTTTTCAATCATGTAGTGGCAAATTGCCATCATACATCGTTTGTTGGAAATACGTTTTTACGTATTTAGGAAGATTCGGTCACTCCGATAATATATTAAGTAGTAGCTCGTAGTCTAGATATCTTTTAATATATCAAACAAAGAAAGGTCTATTCCATGTTATGTATGGACGGCCCAAATGTAAGCCCAAGCCCATCATATGGGCTTGATATATAAAACCTCTCCTTAGATGGAGAGGGTGGTGGTTTCATTTCATTTTACACATAGTTAATCACTTTCTCTCTCAAAGTGTGTGTGAAATCATCTATCTTTTTATCTCTTTCTCTCTCTAAAATATAAGCAAGATTTACAATATTCTACAAATGGTATCAAGAGCCATGGGATGATTGTTTGGTTTTTGTGTTTGTGTTCTTGATTCTCTCGCCTATTTTGATCCTAAATCACACGAACCAATTTTTTTTTGTGTTTTTATGAGTTAATCTTGAGATACTTCATCTAGTTACTTATTATAGTGATTTGGTATTGTTATTTGGGTTTAAAACAAAAATTTTTTGGGTGTTTGATTCATTTTTAGGCTTAGAATCTCGAATTGGTTGTGTTATTGTACTGTCCGAGAAAAATGGTAAGTTTGTTCCATAGTACGATCTGTGTATTGTGATCGCATAAACCTGGGGTTTCTAATTCCGATCCAATATCATGATCACTAGTACGATCACTCGCTGTGATCACGAGTGCGATCACTCGCTGCGATCACGAGTACGATCACTCGTTGCGATCACGAGTACGATCACTCGCTGCGATCACGAGTACGATCACACGTTGCGATAACGAGTACGATCACACGTTGCGATCACTAGTACGATCACTAGTTGTGATCACCAGTACGATCACTCGTTGCGATCATTGGGTACGATCACGAGTGCGATCAAGGAGTACGATCGTTGGGTGCAATCAAGGAGTACGATCGTTGGGTGCGATCAAGGAGTACGATCGTTGGGTGCGATCAAGGAGTACGATCGTTGGGTGCGATCAAGGAGTGCGATCACTCGTCATTATCAAGGAGTACGATCACTCGTCATGATCAACGACTGCGATCCCCACTACGATCTAATATTTTTTCAAAAACGTGTTTTTGAAAATTTTTAACAATCGTGTGTATTTTGACTTGGATTTTTGGTTTATCGAGGACATAATTTAGGGGATTTCAACATTATTTCTCGGATTTAAAACACAACAAAAAATACATTTACTTTCTCTCATTGATCGATCAACTTTGTAAATCTTAACTTATAGAAATGGAGTACACATCTCTTACGGATAAGTCCATCCTCTCGGGTACGGATAATCGTCCACCAATGTTGGTGAAGTCTATGTATGAGGATTGGGCTTCCCGAATGCAACTTTATATGTTGAACAAAGAAATGGACATCTAATTTGGGCATCGGTGCTCAATGGACCATTGGTATATGGTACTGTGACGGAAGGTGCTGTTACTCGTCCTCGCAGAACGGGTGAACTAACTTGAGATGCTAAGTAATAAGTGTGAAAACACTTATCCTTTTACCGCTTATTTCCAATAATAACATGACCAAAACGTGTATTTTATGTCGTAAAAGTCGGAATTATGCGTGGTTTGTGTTTTTATTGTGTTTCAGGATAAAAATATGAAAAAGGGAGAAAACACGGGCTATCGCGGGCTTTTATCAAAGAAAACGACAAAAGACGAAGTCAAAAGATCAAGAATGCAAAAAGAACGGAAGTCCAAGGCCTATTCTGAAGATTTATCGAAGAAAAAGTCTAAAGACGGAAGTTTAACGAAATCGAAGAACCAAGTCTACAAAAAGAAGAAAAATAGAAGACGAGTTCAAATTATCATTCGACTAATCCAGAGACTGAGTCGAAAAAGACGAGAAGAAAAGAGAAGAAACAAGCACTTACCACCTCCCCTATATATAGTAGAAAAATAGTCATTAGTGGGGAGTTAATTTTTAGTTTTTAATTTTTAGTAGGTAATTAGTGTGTTTATTTCTCTCTCTAGCTTTTTCTTCAAGTTTTCTTAATCTTCATCTTAATATTGTAACTTTGAATCTTAAATCTGCAGTTTAATAAACTTTTTCATTTAATTCTCATTCTACCTTTCTTAATCTTTTGGTGATTTAATTAATCGTGTAGTTGATTTCATCTATTTTATTATGTGATTGATTTATTCATGTGATTCATCTTATAGTTTTGATGTGGTGGATGTGTTGAGCTTATTGTGATTGTTGATTTACTAGTGTTTGGCTTATTTTTGATTAAGTTGGTTTGATAGATTTATAGATTTGATTATTAGTTGATTTTAAATGTTTTGATTATTTAGTATTTTTATAGTTTTTAATTTGTGGCTTATTTAGTTTTTCTTAAAATTTATTTGGTTAAAGTTTTAGTTATTTTCTTATTTGATTTGTGCTTAATCATAGCTTATTTTCCTTTTCTAGACGTTACAGTATCTGTTAATCTGTTTTTCATTTTTTTTCGCAAAAGGGTTTCAATACTCTGAAAATATATCATTTCTCTGAAAACCTTCAATATTTTGAAAACCCATCTTTTCTCTGAAAAAGTTAAATATTCCGAAAATATAGCTTTTCTCTGAATTTCTTAATTTTTCCGAAAATATTGATTTTTCTGAATTTAGTTATTATTCCGAAAAAATATTAAAGTCCGAAAAAGTCATTTTTCCGAAGAAAGTTCTGAAAACAAATTATTTCGAAGAAAGTTCTGAAAACTAAAAGTTCCGAAAAAGTGAAACAATACTAGTATTTCGAAGAATCAATTATTGCGAAAAAAAGAATATTGCGAAGAAATATAAGATTGGGAAGAGAACTGTACCTATTGCGAAATAATTAACATGTGTGCTTGCCTGCTTAGCAATCTTGGCGCCAAAGTAAGCTGCCTGGCTGGCTGCTTCCAGCTGCTTGCCTGCTAGCTTGTTAATTATTTAGTATTGTTCCGTAATTGTTTAGTTTTATCTGAAAGTTGTTCCGACTTAATTCTGAAAGTTATGTATTTTTAGTTGAATTTTTCGTCGATTTTTAGTATTAATATTTTTTCGTAAAGTTTAAGTTTTATCTTTTATTTAGTACCCGCTTTAACTTTTGTCTCGTTTAGTTTTAAAGTACCATCTTAGTTTTATTCTCTCCTTTTTCATTAAGTAAACATTATTTTCGAGTCGATAGTTAATTTCGTCTTTTAATTTTATTTTTATTAATTGTTTCGTTTTAAATTCACGTTTTATTATTTATATTATTTTGTTTTTATTAGTTAATTGCTTTTAGCTTATTGTTATTATTTTGCGCATTTACCTTTTAAGTAGAATAGATAACCAAACCATTTTATTTTCCACCAAGAACGACTGAGTCGCACTTTCAGCTTGTAATCAATTCGAAAAGATTGGATTAACGAATCAACTTTCATAACTAAGTGAAAACCTAGTTATTAAATGGCGCCGCTGCCGGCTCTTTTCGTTAAGATTAACGGTTTTAAGTGAGAGACGCGTTGGATTTTGGGATCCGTTAAATTTTTAACGTTATTTTCCTTGCTTAAAAATTTTCAAAAAATCCATAATAATTAAAAATTTTCAAAAAAAAAAAATTAAAAAAAAATAGAAAACATAAAAAACCAAAAATATTTCTTGTCTATCTTTCTTTTCTTTTTGTAGGTGTGCATGCGTACCCGTACTCGTAAGAAGAAAGAAATTCAAGCCGAAGTCATTACTCCACCTATTGTCACCATGGACAATCAACCAATGATCGAGCTTTTGCAATCGCAAGTAGATGGCAACACCGATGCTATTGTCATACCCGAGATTGGAGCCAACAACTTTGAGCTCAAATCCGGCTTCATTCAAATGGTCTCTGCTCAACCTTTCTTAGGGCGTACACTTGATGATCCTCACGACCATATCAAAAGGTTTCTTCAACTTACTAATACGGTCAAGTATAATGGGGTTTCACAAGAGGTAATTGGCTTGCAACTTTTTCATTTCTCCTTAGAGGGACAAGCCCGACATTGGCTTGATAAGGAACCGCCACAAAGTATTCTTACATGGAAGGATTTAGAGACTAAATTCATCAACTACTTTTTCCCACCCTCACGTACTACCGCTTTACGGTGAGACATTTAGTGAATCTTGGGACCGTTTTAAGGAACTTTTAAGAAAGTGTCCACAACATGGTTTCACAAAAGTACATCAAACTAATACTTTTTACAATGGTTTAAGCATGAATGACCAAGATTCACTAAATAGCGCCTCGGGGGGTAATATTTTGGTTAAGTCTTCTAATGCCGCTTGTGATATTATTGAGAATAAGTCTAGAGTGCAACCCAAGAGTGTTCGGACTAATGTGGCTAGTGCTAGCACTAGTGAGAGCGACAAGAGAATTGATAAGCTTACTTCGCTTGTTGAAACACTTGCTCTCCAAACCGCTAACAATACCAAAGCCATCAATGCCCAAGTTAATGCTATGAGTCAGTCATGTGAAATATGCGGGGGTTCTCATTCATACACCGATTATCCTTCGACTCATGACAATCCAGAAAATGTGTATGCCGCCAACGGTAACTTTTCTACGGGAGGCTATCAAGAACGTCCTCAAGGTGACCGCAATTTGCTCAGTTATCGTTCAAACAACTTTCTTTCACCACCCGGTTTTCCACCTCATAACCCAAACAACCTCAATCGCAACAATCAAAACCAACCTCGAGCTCCAAATCAATATCAAACCCAAAGAAACCCATATCCACCTCAAGGAAACAATCAAGTTCACCAACCTCCCGCTTATCAACCACCTTCCTACCATGCTCTTCCTCCCACCCAATCTACCGCATTTCATCAAGAGGTTGACACTTACATGAGGACTAATGATGCGATAGTGCAGAATCTTCAGCGGCAAATGGCCAACTTAAAAGGAGATATGGTGAAACAAGGGAATGATCTTCGAGCCGATATGCGAAACTCTTTGAGCAGTCAAACAAATGACTTAAGGGAGATGATGGCGAGTTTCTTTCAAAGTAATCAAGCCTCTGGTTCGGGTTCTCTTCCGAGTAATACCTTTGCTAATCCAAGAGGGGAGATGAAAGCAATCACCACTCGAAGTGGAAAAGGTTTAAAGGAACCCGAGCTTTCTACACCTACACCGGTGATTGTGACAAAGGAAAACGAGTCCCCTTTTCCAATTCCTCCAACTTCTACTTCTCCAATTCCTCCAACTTCTACTTCTCCAATTCCACCACCTTCTACTTCCACCCCTCCACCACCCAAGGATGTGAGTGAGAATTCCATTCCAAAGTCTTCATCTCAACCCAATATACCTTATCCCTCAAGGTTGAGGAAAGAGAAATTAAAGAACAAGGATGATATTCAGGTTTCTAACTTTCTCAAAATGTTTAAACAAATGAATTTCAATATCTCCTTTGCTGAGGCTCTCGCTCACATGCCAAAATATGCTAAAATGTTTAAAGATCTTCTCAGTGATAAGGAGAAACTTCTTGATATCGCTCAGACCCAACTTAACGAGAATTGCTCCGCAGTGCTCTTAAGGAAATTACTAACCAAACTTGGTGATCCGGGTCGTTTTCTCATTCCTTGCAACTTCCCCGGGGTAGAGAATTATATGGCCCTAGCCGATCTAGGTGCTAGTATCAACTTAATGCCTCTAAGAGTTTGGAAACAATTATCTCTACCCGAGCTAGTCCCCACACGTATGACATTGGAATTAGCTAACCGTACGGTTGCTTATCTAGTGGGGATAGCCGAAGATGTCTTCGTCGGTGTCGACAAATTCACCTTTCCGGCGGATTTTGTGGTCGTTGACTACGAGATGGATGCCCGTGTTCTATTAATCGTTGGACGTCCATTCTTGAAGACCGGTCGTACGCTCATTGATGTAGCCGCGGGCGAATTAATCATGAGAGTTGGTGACGAGAAAATCGTCTTCAACATGGGTAAACTTTCTAAGCAACCTTTTGAAAACGAGAGCGTTAATTTCATTGACGTTCTTGATGAGGCTTGTGAAGAACATTTCAAAGACGCTTGTAAAAGTGGTTCTTCTTCTCTACCCATTGTTGAGACCGTTGCCTCTATTGCTCCATCACTGACTCCATTTGGAGAAAGTGATCTCCTCTTGAAAGAATTTGATGCAACTTTGGGGGATGTGGACTTACAATATGACGATTCTCCCTCCAATTGGGATGAAGACATTGATACCATTGAGAAACTTCTCAATGAGGACCATATTTCTCCACCATCTACTAAGGAAATCTCTATCGATGATCCGAATTTGAAAACGTCTTCCATCGAAAATCCTCCGGATTTAGAGCTTAAGGATCTATCGTCTCATCTCGAATACGTGTTCCTTGAAGACAATAAGAAGTTACCCGTCATCATCGCTAAGGATTTGAAAGAAGACGAAAAATCCCGACTTATCGTCGTGCTAAAGAATCATAAGAAAGTGATTGCTTGGAAAATCTCCGATATTCGTGGAATTGATCCTCACTTTTGCACACATAAAATTCTCATGGAGGACGACTTTAAACCCACTATTCAAAGCCAAAGAAGGGTGAATCCCAAGATCCATGACGTTATCAAAAAAAGAGGTTATCAAACTTCTTGATGCGGGAATGATCTACCCTATCTCGGATTCACCATGGGTTAGTCCGGTCCATTGTGTGCCTAAGAAAGGCGGAATCACCGTTGTTCCCAATGAAAACAACGAGTTGATTCCTACTCGTCTTGTTACAGGGTGGAGAGATTATATAGACTATCGCAAACTCAATGATGCTACGAGAAAGGATCATTTTCCCCTTCCTTTTATGGACCAAATGCTTGAACGTCTAGCGGGTAATGACTATTACTGCTTCTTAGACGGTTTCTCCGGGTATTTTCAAATTCCCATCGATCCTAAAGACCAAGAGAAAACCACATTCACTTGTCCTTATGGCACATTTGCTTACAAAAGAATGCCTTTCGGCTTATGCAATGCTCCCGGGACTTTCCAAAGGTGTATGATGGCTATCTTTCATGACATGGTTGAAGAAACTATGGAAGTCTTCATGGATGATTTCTCGGTCTATGGTGATTCTTTCTCTCATTTCCTTGCCAATTTAGAACGCATGCTTAAGCGGTGTGAAGACACTCGTCTCGTTCTTAATTGGGAAAAATTCCATTTCATGGTAAAAGAAGGCATTGTTCTTGGATACAAAATCTCCAAAGCGGGTCTTGAAGTGGACCGTGCTAAAGTCGATGTTATTGCAAAATTACCTCCACCTTCAACTTTGAAGGGTGTGAGAAGTTTCCTTGGTCATGCGGGCTTCTATCGTCGATTCATTCAAGATTTTTCTAAAATTGCTCGCCCGATGACCCACCTCTTGGAAAAAGATACTCCTTTTATATTTTCTAAAGAGTGTCTCGAATCTTTCAATCTTCTTAAGGATAAGCTAACTAAGGCACCGGTCTTTGTTACCCCTAATTGGGTGCTTCCTTTTGAATTGATGTGTGATGCTAGCGACTTTGCTATTGGAGCGGCTTTGAGCCAAAGTGAACAAACACTTCCAACCAATCCATTATGCTAGCAAGACAATGACGAGGGCTCAATTGCATTATACCACTACCAAAAAGAGCTTTTAGCTTTAGTGTATGCTTTTGAGAAGTTCCGCACCTATCTTGTTCTTTCCACCACCATCGTGTACACCGATCATTCCGCGTTGAAGTACTTGTTGACTAAGCAAGATTCTAAGCCAAGACTTCTTTGTTGGATTTTGCTCCTTTATGAATTTAAAATTGAAATTCGTGACAAGAAGGGAGCCGAAAACCTAGTCGCGGATCATCTAAGTAGACTTGAGGATCCTTATCAAGGGGATCATCCGACTCAAGAGATCAATGACTCTTTTCCCCTTGAGACCTTAATTTCTATCAATTCTAATCTTGATGAAAATCCGTGGTTTGCGGACATTGCAAACTACTTAGCGGGTGGAATTCTCAAGGAAGGGTTAACGTCCCAACAAAAGAAAAAGTTCTTTAAAGACATTGAACACTATTTTTGGGATGACCCTTACCTTTACAAACAATGTGCGGATCTTGTCATTCGTTGATGTGTTGATGGGCCGGCAGCTTTACTAATCCTTGAAGCTTACCATAAAGGACCCACCGGTGGTCACTTTGGTCCTAATTCACCGCAAAGAAAGCTTTCGAATCTGGATTTTATTAGCCCACCATTTATCATGACGCTCATGGAATGGTTAAACATTGTGATGCTTGCCAAAGACAAGGCAAAGTTACACATAAAGATGAGATGCCTCAAAATTTCATACAAGAATGTGAAATCTTTGATGTATGGGGTATCTACTTTATGGGGCCATTTCCATCATCTAAAGGGAACAAGTACATCCTCGTAGTTGTTGACTACGTATCCAAATGGGTTGAAGCTAAGGCTCTCCCTACGATGATGTGAGGGTGGTTGTGAACTTTCTGAAGCAACTTTTTGCTCGATTCGGTGTTCCTCGTGCTATAATCAGTGACCGCGGGACTCATTTTTGCAATGATCAATTTGCTCGAGTCATGGCTAAGTAGGATGTCAATCACCGTCTTTCCACCGCATATCATTCTCAAACAAATGTTCAAGCCGAGATATCTAACCGTCGATTGAAGCAAAATCTTGAGCGTACTGTGGGAGAGCATCGTGCCTCGTGGGCCGATAAGTTAGACGATGCTTTGTGGGCTTTTCGTACCGCATATAAGACCCCGATTGGTTGTACACCTTATCGTCTTGTGTACGGGAAGGCATGCCACCTCCCTATCGAGCTGGAACATAAGGCATATTGGGCCTTGAAGTGGGCGAATTTTGACATCAACAAAGGCGGTGATCTTCAGAAGATTCAACTCAACGAGCTCAATGAACTTAGGAATAAAGCTTACGAAAACTCATTGATCTACAAGGAGAAGACCAAGATCATTCATGATACAAGAATAAAGAACCGAGAGTTCCACGTTGGTGATCAAGTCTTACTCTTTAACTCTCGGTTGAAGATCTTCTCGGGCAAGCTGAAGAGCCGTTGGTCTGGTCCATTCACCGTCGCAAAAGTTTCCCCATATGGCACCATTGAGCTTTCTCAACCAAATGGGCCCACAGCGCGTGAAGTTGTACTTTGGTGAGGACATCTCTCATCAGATGATTCCATCCCTCACCACGTTTCCCTTGAACTAGTTCTGGGTCGAGTCAGGCTCGTGACTCGGTTAACAAAAACAAGCGCTTCTCGGGAGGCAACCCGTTGATCTATCCATTACCGTGTTCATAATAAGTGTAGGGGGAGCCCCATATGTGTTTGCTGTCTTGTTTATTATAATGTGCAGGGATTAAAGCTTCCAAGATCCATTCTTGATAACTTTTGACGAACCGTGATCTCGTGTTCCCATCTTCCCGGTTCTATCCTAAACTATCGTGGTTCAATATTTCATATCTCATATGTTCGCATTGAAATCACTCTAGTTGTCCTTTCCTTAGCAAGGTTTAAATAAAGTGCACAATGTCTTAAGTGTAGGGGAGTTTACTCCCACATGCTTAAACATTGAGGACAATGTTTATATAAAGTGTAGGGGGATTTCTATTGAAGTAAGTAGGCTTTTCCATTCCTTTGTTATCGTTATTTACTTTCCTTGCTAAAATAAAGTTTAATAAAGTGGTTTTAAATTTTTCAAAGTCATGAATATTTTGACTCAACCCGAGTTTACTTATCTAAGTTTACTCTAGCTAGTATCCTAAACGTGTTTAAGTCAAGTTTTTCTAGGCTTTTATATAGGTAGCTTTAAAACGCGAAAGTCTTAACTCTTACGGGTTAAGAACAAGAACTTTTCGCAAGTTCCTATAACTGATCCTAGAAAGTCGTTTATCAAGGGAACTTTAAAATGCGAATTCTAAACTTGAAAAAGTCTAAGAGTTTGCAAGATCCTATAAATGACTGGAAAACCCAAAACATTGATTTAATTGGCTAAGCATCCACGAGTCTCATTCCTTGAGATTTTAAATTATGGAGAACGAGAGATGATAGAGTCAATTATAAGTTTGGTATTCTTTCGTGAATTTATGTGAGTTGATTATAAGCCTAATCTCCCATCGCTTGCTAATAAATTTATCTGCAATAAATAAGGTTGTACGATTTGAAAAGTTACTTAGCTTCTAGCACAAGATCGTTTAAAAGTTGCTCGGTATTAATTAGAGTTCATAGCCAAGGCATAATTTATTAAAGCGGGATGCAAAGATTGGCGAGTCCGAAAAGGTCCTAACAAGACATGAGGGCTACATTTTGTTGCTAAAGATCCAAAAGTGATGTGAAGAATCATTTATCAAAAATCAATATGAAGGATCGAGACACACGACAAAAAGCAAATACTCCCCTAAAGATCATGGAGAAGTCTATCCAAAAAGACCCTAGCAAGGTATGAGGATAAATAGATCCAAGTCCTAAAAGGAGGCGGATCGTTGTATATCAAAGTCCAAAAGAAAGATTGGAGAAAAATGAAGAAGTCATGGTCCAAGTATGAAGAATCTCTCAAAACTTCAAGTGAAGAAATTCCTATTATGAAGAGAAGACCATTATTTCATGAACGTCTCTCAAGATTTAAAGTATGAAGTCACTGCCAAAAATCGGTCCGAGAAAGGTCTCAAATCGTGAAGCGAGTTATGCCAAGATATGAACTTTATGAGGTCCCGAGAAGCAGTTTTGAACGATTTTGTCCTTTAGCTAACTATTGATTAAATCGCCCACTTTATTTTCGGCCTAAATAAACTATCAAAATAAGTCAAACAATGTATCCTAGTGAGCATTCAAGACAAAATTAAAATATAATAGATACACCTAGGAATAAGGGAGTCTAAGTAAATAATGTGGCCACATGAGTTCGTGTTAGTTTGCTAACTAATAATAACAATGATCTCGTTTATAAGCTTGGTATGGGGAACGTGAAACTTGAGGATGATAAACATTCATGACACCAAAACCCCAATGTAAGCCTTTAATTTCTTTACTTGTTTAGTATATATTTCTATATTTTCAGTTTCCTTAGTGGTGGTTTCATTTCATTTTACACATAGTTAATCACTTTCTCTCTCAAAAGTGTGTGTGATATCATCTATCTTTCTATCTCTTTCTCTCTCTCTAAAACATAAGCAAGATTTACAATATTCTACAAATGGTATCAAGAGCCATGGGATGATTGTTTGGTTTTTGTGTTTGTGTTCTTGATTCTCTCGCCTATTTTGATCCTAAATCAAACGAACCAATTTTTTTTGTGTTTTTATGAGTTAGTCTTGATATACTTCATCTAGTTACTTGTTATAGTGATTTGGTATTGTTATTTGGGTTAAAAACACAAAATTTTTGGGTGTTTGATTCATTTTTAGGCTTAGACTCTCGAATTGGTTGTGTTATTGTACTGTCCGAGAAAAGTGGTAAGTTTGTTCCATAGTATGATCTGTGTATTGTGATCGCATAAACCTAGCGTTTCTACTTGAGATCCAATATCACGATCACTAGTACGATCACTCGCTGCGATCACGAGTGCGATCACTCGCTGTGATCGCGAGTACGATCACTCGTTGCGATCGCGAGTACGATCACTCGCTGTGATCACGAGTACGATCACACGTTGCGATCACGAGTATGATCACACGTTGCGATAACTAGTACGATCACTAGCTGCGATCACCAATACGATCACTCGTTGCGATCGTTGGGTACGATCACGAGTGCGATCAAGGAGTACGATCGTTGGGTGCGATCCAGGAGTACAATCGTTGGGTGCGATTAAGGAGTACGATCGTTGGGTGCGATCAAGGAGTACGATCGTTGGGTGCGATCAAGGAGTGCGATCACTCGTCACGATCAACGACTGCGATCCCCACTACGATCCAACATATTTTCAAAAACGTGTTTTTGAGAATTTTTAACAATCGTGTGTAATTTTGACTTGGATTTTTGGTTTGTCGAGGACATAATTTAGGGGATTTCAACATTATTTCTCGGATTTAAAACACAAAAACAAATACATTTACTTTCTCTCATTGATCGATCAACTTTGTAAATCTTAACTTATAGAAATGGAGTACACATCTCTTACGGATAAGTCCATCCTCTCGGGTACGGATAATCGTTCACCAATGTTGGTGAAGTCTATGTACGGGGATTGGGCTTCCCGAATGGAACTTTATATGTTGAACAAAGAAAATGGACATCTAATTTAGGCATCGGTGCTCAATGGACCATTGGTATATGGTACTGTGACGGAAGGTGCTGTTACTCGTCCTCGCACAATGGGTGAACTAACTGGAGATGCTAAGTAATAAGTGTGAAAACACTTATCCTTTTACAGCTTATTTCCAATAATAACATGACCAAAACGTGTATTTTATGTCGTAAAAGTCGAAACTATGCGTGGTTTGTGTTTTTATTGTGTTTCAGGATAAAAATATTAAAAAGGGAGAAAACACGGGCTATCACGGGCTTTTATCAAAGAAAACGACAAAAGACGAAGTCAAAAGATCAAGAGTGCGAAAAGAACGGAAGTCCAAGGCCTATTCTGAAGATTTATCGAAGAAAAAGTCTAAAGACGAAAGTTTAACGAAATCGAAGAACCAAGTCTACAAAAAGAAGAAAAATAGAAGACGAGTTCAAATTATCATTCGACTAATCCCGAGACTGAGTCGAAAAAGACGAGAAGAAAAGAGAAGAAACAAGCACTTACCACCTCCCCTATATATAGTAGAAAAATAGTCATTAGTGGGGGTTTATTTTTAGTTTTTAATTTTTAGTAGGTAATTAGTGTGTTTATTTCTCTCTCTAGATTTTTCTTCAAGTTTTCTTAATCTTCATCTTAATCTTGTAACTTTGAATCTTAAATCTTTAATTTAATCAACTTTTTCATTTAATTCTCATTCTACCTTTCTTAATCTTTTGGTGATTTAATTAATCATGTAGTTGATTTTATCTATTTGATTATGTGATTGATTTATTCATGTGATTCATCTTATAGTTTAGATGTGGTGGATGTGTTGAGCTTATTGTGATTGTTGATTTACTAGTGTTTGGCTTATTTTTGATTAAGTTGGTTTGATAGATTTATAGATTTGATTATTAGTTGATTTTAAATGTTTTGATTATTTAGTATTTTTATAGTTTTTAATTTGTGGCTTATTTAGTTTTTCTTAAAATTTATTTGGTTAAAGTTTTAGTTATTTGCTTATTTGATTTGTGCTTAATCATAGCTTATTTTCCTTTTCTAGACGTTACAGTATCTGTTAATCTGTTTTTCATTTTTCTTCGCAAAAGGGTTTCAAAATTCTGAAAATATATCATTTCTCTGAAAACCTTCAGTATTCCGAAAACCCGTATTTTCTCTGAAAAAGTTAAATATTCCAAAAATATAGCTTTTCTAGGAATTTCTTAATTTTTCCGAAAATATTGATTTTTCTGAATTTAGTCATTATTTCAAAAAAATATTAAAGTCCGAAAAAGTCATTTTTCCGAAGAAAGTTCTGAAAAAAAAATTATTCCGAAGAAAGTTCTGATAAATAAAAGTTCTGAAAAAGTGAAACAATACTAGTATTCCGAAGAATCAATTATTGCGAAAAAAAGAATATTGCGAAGAAATATAAGATTGCGAAGAGAACTGTAGCTATTGCGAAATAATTAACATGTGTGCTTGCCTGCTTAGCAATTTTGTTTATTATTTAGTATTGTTCCGTAATTGTTTAGTTTTATCTGAAAGTTGTTCCGATTTTTATTCTGAAAGTTACGTATTTTTAGTTGAATTTTTCGTCGATTTTTTGCATTAATATTTTTTCGTAAAGTTTAAGTTTTATCTTTTATTTAGTAACCGCTTTAGCTTTTGTCTCGTTTAGTTTTAAAGTACCATCTTAGTTTTATTCTCTCCTTTTTCATTAAGTAAACATTATTTTTGAGTCGATAGTTAATTTCGTCTTTTAATTTTATTTTTATTAGTTGTTTCGTTTTAAATTCACGTTTTATTATTTATATTGTTTTGTTTTTATTAGTTAATTGCTTTTAGCTTATTGTTATTATTTTGCGCATTTACCTTTTAAGTAGAATAGATAACCAAACCATTTTATTTTCCACCAAGAACGACTGAGTCGCACTTTCAAGTTGTAATCAATTCGAAAAGACTGGATTAACGAATCAACTTTCATAACTAAGTGAAAACCTAGTTATTACTAAGATACAAGAAAAGTGTGATAAACAAGCTACAAATATCATTCTCCAAACCCTTCCTCCAGATGTCTACAAACTCGTCAGTAAACATAAAGTTGCCAAAGAGTTATGGGATAGAATTCGTGTTCTAATGCAAGGCACTTCGTTAACTAAACAAGAACGAGAGTGTAAGCTTTATGATACTTTTGATAAGTTTTCCTATGTCCCAGGGGAGACTCTCAATGATTACTACCTGAGATTTACCCTATTGTTTAATGAGCTTAATATCTATGGCATGGCAATTCCTACGTTTCAAATGAACACCAAGTATTTGAACACTCTTCCTTCAGAATGGAAAAAGTACGTGACGGATGTTAAATTTGCTAAGGACTTGCATAACACCAATGTGGATCAACTTCAAGCTTTTCTTCAACAACACGAATGCCATGTGATCGAGGCTCGGTTGTCTACACCTCAAGTTCATGATCCACTTGCCATGTATGCTTCTCAACAAAACATGGCTTATACTTATCAACAACCATCATACTTGCAGCAACCACCATCACACACCTATTAGCAACCACAACAACCATCTTATCAACCACTAATGATGCCACAACAAGCATTTCAACAAAGTGTTCATCAACAATATTTTCCACAGCAACCACCACATTAGACATCACCATCACAAGCCAACACTTCTCCAATGGACTATACTCCTCAGCAAGGATATTTTCCAATTGAAGCACAACCAGCACAAGCCTTCTACTCCAATGAACTTCCACCAATCCAAGCACCGGTCTTTACTCCAAATGATACGCCAGCTGATGTTCTAAACCATCTCACTGCCTACTTGTCAAAACTTGTTGCAACTAGAGGATTTCCACCAACAAACAATCAGCTCCGCACCTCTTCAAATCCTCGATAATAAGCCACTGTTCAAGATAGTCAAGTGACGGTGCAACCTATTCAGGGAAGGAAAACTTCATATGGACCTCCTACAAGGACTGTGAATGCTCAAGCTGTGAATTCTCAAGCTAATGGAAATGGAAGCCCTATTGGTCCTCAAAAGGCTGTGACTTGCTACAATTGCCGAGGACAAGATCATATGGCTAGGGAACGCACTCAGCCAAAACGAAGAAGGGATGCAACATGGTTTCGTGAGAAGATGTGTTTGGTTGATGCTCAGTCTAAGGGAAAGAACTTGGATTCAGAAGAGTTAGCATTTCTTGCAGACCCAGGGGCAGCAGACAATGAAGGCATTGCAGTCGTTTCCACTTCTAATGCAGCTTATCAAGCAGATGATCTTGACGCATATGACTCGAATTGTGATGACATTCACTTTTGGTAATGATGATAACCAACATCAAGTTGGGAATGAAAATGACAACCTCGAACAGCATTCGGGAACTAGTAACTCAAATGATGTGGTACCCAATCCTACACATTTGAGTGAACCTCAACTAAAGGCTACGACGGGTATAGAATCTTATGCTCAACATGATTTGGTCATAGTGCCTAAACATATTATTGATTAAATGCATATGGCTCTCAGATAATCCGTAGATACGAATTCCACCCTAACTGCTGAGCTTGCGTTGCATAAAGAAAAGGTTAAAACTTTTGAAATGGTCCCTCAAGCAGAGAAAATAACATGTTCTGAATTTGACCAATTTCGTTTTGAAAAGATTAAACACTTGAAAGAAATAGAATCATTAAAAGCTAATCTTTCCAATGAAGTAAAAGCAAAAGAGTCGGTTGTCAATGATTTTTAGAAACTTAAAATAAATTTCAAAACTCTCGAGTCTAGAAAGTTTGAATCGGAAATTAATGCTACCAAACTTTTTAATTCAAAGAACAACATCTTTTAAAACAATACGCTTCCACAGAAAAGGTTCATCTTTTAACTAAATCGTTTAAAGAACTCGAACTTAAGCGTCTTCAAGATTTACCATCTAATCCCGGTTATGCAAAACAAGCTCAGGAATATATTCCGTGTCTTTATGATATGACCCTAATTGGAAAATCGAAAGAAGCACCTTTTGTTCGTAGTACTGAGGAGACACATTAACTTGCGAAAGAAACTCATTCTAAAAGGCTTTCAAAATTCCATAAGCTTGATTATGATAAGTATAATAAAGATCAATTTTCTAAAAAGACCCGCATTCGCTTACAAAAGGAATTAGCTGAATTGACAGTTCTTGTGCCCCAAAGTTTTTCAAATGAAAACCCTCCTAGTACGTCTCCTACACTTGTCAAAACGGATTTAACGAAGTTAATTCCACCGGTAAGTAAGGCGTCCGTTAGCTTAATTGCGGTACACCAACACTTAGCCGATTTTGACAAGGTCATTTTGGAACGTACGACGGCCTCGGCCATAACGGAAGGTGAATGGAATTTTGAGAACACTATAGCTGCGTTCTGAGACGAAATTGTTCCATTTGTAAACAATGTTAAAGCTTGTCTTAGTACTATTGATCAAGATTTT
The DNA here is from genome assembly GCA_025667525.1 of Glebionis coronaria. Taxonomy (NCBI): domain Eukaryota; kingdom Viridiplantae; phylum Streptophyta; class Magnoliopsida; order Asterales; family Asteraceae; genus Glebionis; species Glebionis coronaria. The sequence continues at coordinate 61,207 of JANFOE010000721.1, read as the reverse complement.
CTTTTGGAAATAGAAGAAGTTAGACGTGTTTTCAATGAAATGGATGATGCTTATGAAAGCAGTTTACTTGAAACAGAACGAGTTTCACTCCAAAATGATCAGCTTCTGAAGCAAGTGATGTCTCATGATATAGTTTTCGTCTGTGTGAATAAAAGTCTTGATAATGATTATATTGTGCATAATGTTGAATCTGTGGATAATGTGGTAGATAGACCTTGCCACAAATCTGACGCTGAATTTTTAAAGCTTCAAAATTCTTATTCTTTGCTTTCAGAAAGTTTTGATGAAATACAAAATCATTGCATTTCCCTTGAATGTAAACAACAATTTATTCAAGAGATTTTTGAAACGTCTTTCGAAGGTGTTAATATAAAAGATGCAAATTTTCAAAAGAATCTTAGATTTGATTTACAATCAAAACAGCGTCAGCCAAGTGACAAGGTTTCTAAATCTTTACCGATTGACATAGAGAAATCTAAGGAGCTTAAGTTTGTGAACGTACTTGAGGCCGCTGAGAATTTAAAATTTGATCTTGATAAGAGTTTCCAAGATTTTGTCCAAATTTGATAACTTAAAACAGAAAAATACACAACTCTTTGATTCAGTAAAGCCCACATGTGCTAATACCACTTCACATAATCAATCTTTAATTGAACAATTGAATCGAAAGTCGGTGGAAATATCTGATTTGAGGGAACAAATTTGTGATAAAAATCTGGCCTTGGCTGAGTTAAAGGAAACACTTTGTACTCTAAAAGGTAAGAATGTTGTGGATAACGCAGCCACTGTCTCAGCATCGTCCTCTAGTGCAATCAAAAGGAACCTCATAGCCGTCACACCATTTAATAAGGGCCCTAGGACTAAACCATCTCAAACTTTGGTCACTAAAGATAAGACAGAATCAAAACCAGCTTCTAATATTCCCGTGTTGCCTTCTACAGGAGTAAGCACCACTACTAAGGCTCAAAGATCTAAGCTTTAAAGAAACAAGAAGAATGATAGGATCTTGCCCCCATCTAGTAGTCAAGTGAAGAAGAAAGTAGAAGCCCATCCTAGGAATGTTATTTCTGTTTTGAATAAAAAGAATCATGTAGCTAAACCTAAAGGCTCTGCGGTTGTGCAGCGTTCTAAGCCTACTGTGAATTCTAATTTGAAATGTTGGAATTGAAATGAATGAATGTTTTCTAGTCGTCATGATTCTTTCCTTATTGACCATGCGAATGAGATGAATGCCCGGAAAAATGGATTAGAATGGAAACCGACTGGGAAAGTGTTAACCCAAGTTGGTTGGATGTGGCGCCCCACTAGTAGAACTTTCACTATAGTAGGAAATGTGTGCCCTTTAACTAGGATCACTCCCGCTAAAGCGAATAAAGCGTGCCCTTTAACTAGGAGTACCAAGGCTACCAAAACACAAGCGTGTCCTTTAACTAGGAACACCAACACTACCGTAGGAACAAAGTTCCCTTTAAATAGGTCTACTCCCACTGTAGTGCTCGATAATACTCCAAAACCTAAGAAAGTTGGAACAGTAAAACCTGTTAGTGCTAAAACTCACATTAGAAAACGCGGGAAATCTAAGGGTCACACAAATGTTAGCACTTCTGATAATTTCATATCTGTATCTGCTAACACTCCGGAACCAATAGTTTCCAATACATTGTCTACTATTGTTACTGAAAACAGGTGGTCCAAATTGTTCTCTGGTATTTGGACTCTGGTTGCTCCAAGCATATGACCGGAGATCGCTCTCAGCTCAGAAATTTCGTCAGCAAGTTTCTTGGTATGGTTCGATTTGGAAATGATCATATTGCAAAGATAATGGGTTACGTTGAATATCATATTGGGAATGTTAAAATTTCAAGAGTGTATTATGTGGAAGGTCTCGGTCACAACTTATTTTCTGTGGGACAATTTTGTGATGCAAACCTAGAAGTTGCTTTTCGAGAGCATACCTGCTTCATACGTAATTTTGAAGGGGTTGATTTATTGAAAGGTACTCGAGGGAATAATTTGTATACTTTGTCTCTACAAGACATGATGGCCGCTTCTCCTGTATGTCTTGTCTCCAAAGCATCAAAGACTAAGTCATGGTTATGGCATCGACGGTTATCTCATCTTAACTTTGACGCTATTAATCATTTGTGTTAGCCTCAAAAATATTGAGTCAAACAAGAATGTTTGGTCATAGGTTTCTATTGTAATATTTATTAGAACGTTGTAATAAGTAGTTATTTAGTCGTGGTTCACGGGCTTGGATTTAAACTAATTAAAGTCCAAAAGACAAGCCCGGCCCAATATATAGTCCATTAAAGCCCGCATGTGGGTGGACTATATATACTACCCTCCTAGCATGTTAGGAGGGTGGATGGTCATTTGTAACAACTTCTTTTCTTAATCTAATCTCACCAAGTTAATCATCTCCTCTCTACTTTTCTCTCACTACTTTCTCTCTCTAGGAATTCATCTCTTCTTCATCTATTTTCTTTCTCTCTTCATTGCTTAATCATCACAAATACATGGGACAACATTTGGTATCAATCGCCACGGGGTAGATTTGTGCTTGGTTGGTGTTATTATATTTGATTCGAATGATTTAATCCATAAATCATCTCGGATTAAATTTTTTTGTGTTTTCCGTGCTTTACTTCTTCATCTACATCTTATACATAGTTGTAGTAGTGATTTGGTATATTTACTTTGGCTAAAAACACAAAATTTTTGGGTTTTTTGATCATTTTTTGGCTTAAAATCACGTATTGGTTGAGTTTTGTCCGAGAAAAGGGGGATACATTCCGATTGGTGTAATCGGAAAAGGGTTTATAGATTCCGATTGGGATTCCGATCAACATTCCGATTGGACTTCCAACATTCCGATTGGGATTCCGATCAACATTCCGATTGGACTTCCAACATTCCGATTGGACAAAACATTCCGATCTGCATTCCGATCAGTTATTCCGATCTGCATTCCGATCAGTGATTCCGATCTGCATTCCGATTAGGTTATTCCGACAGGTGTATTCCGATTGGGGACATTCCGATCATAACTTCCGATCATCATTCCGATTAGACATTCCGACCATACATTCCGATCATACATTCCGATCATACATTCCGATCATACATTCCGATTAGACATTTCGATGACATGTTTTGCTAAATTTTGTTTGAGTATTTTTTAGACTTAGCCACCATCTAGACTAGTTTCGGAATATCGTTTCCACGAAGATCAAAAAAAAAAATAAAAAAAAAGAGTTTTTTGGCGGGAAAACCCAAGAAAAATTATTTTTTCCTAGACCATTTTTAGGCCATTTAAGCTTCGATTTCAAATTTTGGCGATGCGAAAATTTTTTTGACCAAAAATTCAAATTTTCGGACCAAAATTCAAATTTTTAGGCCATTTTTAGGTTTTATTTTTCGTTAAAATTTTCATTTTTCAAACTTTTTCCCTAATAGTTATTGGCTATTTCTAACTTGTTTTCAAAATTTGGTTATTGAAAAATTTTCGGTTTACCGTTTTAGTCGGACTGAGGAAAAATTTCAAATTTTCGAAATTTCAACATCAACACAATCACAGCATATCTACTTAAGATCCAAAGTCACTTCATCCACAGAGAGAGACGATCATCATGCCAACGAGTAATGCGGTTACTGAAAGTTCAGACGTGAAAGACCTTGAAATGGAACGACTACAACAACAGATATGTTTCTTAAGAAAAAATGCCATGGACGGTTTTAGAGTACTTCAAGATTCTTTTCAGAACCTTTCAAAAGTCTTGTTTGACTTACGTGAATCCACTGGCACATTCAGCAAAACATTCACTCATGCCATGGATAAACTTCAAACACAACTTGTCAACGAAAGAATCATTGCTAGTGAATGCAAGATCACTTTCACTGATCTCAAGACATCACTTGAAACGATGTTTACTTCTGACTTCATCAAGTCTTCGCTTACCAACGAGTGCTTCAAGCGATACCATGGAATGGATGCTTTATCATACAAAGATCGGATAACCCGCAACATCGACTTCATTGTAACCTATGTGAATCACACAATACAGACGCAACAAACGATTGATGATAGACTTCATACCAGTTGTGGTATCGCATCAGATGTTGAGAATACAAGCTGCAGATATGAGACTCCAACGCATAGTTCAGGGAATGACGACAACAACTTTAGGAAAGACAACAGCAGCTCTGACAAACAACACATCGACTCTGAGAATGTCATCAACAATACACCTTCCTATGATAATGGTCCTGTTTTCGATTCTGAGCCATTGGAAGAGGTACACTCTGATGAATATAATGTGTTTGGTGATATTCCTGAGCATAGTGATCTACCCAATGCCATTAATGACACGTGTATGATGGAAACGGTTGATAGCAATACCACACCCGATTCATCAGACATGTGCAATAATGAGTCTGAGGATGATCGACATGCAAATGAATATGATGAAGAGGAACGTATTGCGCTTGCTAATTTAATTGCTACTTTACAAAAAGATGTCACTGAAAATAAAAATAGTCAAAAGCAATTAAAGAAGGCAAACGCTACGCTCACTCAAAGCTTTGAAGAATGCAAAGCCGCTCTAATTAAATCTAGTGAGACCCTTGAAAGTAATAGGGCTGAGCTTCTTCAGAAAACCAAAGAGCTTGAGGGGTACAAGGGAAGTGCGTTAAAAAGTCAAAAGGACGATTTTGAAAACAAATATAATACAACTCTTGAGTTATTAGCTAAAGAGAAGCGTCAATATAATGTTTTCTTAATGGATGAACGTCAAAAAACGTACCTTGCCAATACCAAAGTTAATGAACTTGAACAAAAGCTCTCTATGACCACCACTGATTCTGCTAAAATTCTAGAGGATAAGAAACAAGAGGTAGATGCGTTAAAACAAGACTTCAAAAGTAGATATGATAAAGAAACCGAAAAAGTTACGAAACTAGAAGCACAAGTCGACTTTTTGAAGAATGTTGTTTATAAAACGCATGATTCTATTCAATCCGTAAGAATGCTAGCACCTCCATCGATGTTTAAGGGTCAAGCTAGCTTTGCAAGTCCTGAGTACCTTGCCAAAGCTCAAGCTGCGAACCCGTGTCTTTATCTTGATGAGACTGAAAGGACAGATCTTGATTGCATGCCTGTTAGTGCCAATAGTGAAGAGACTGCCCTTTGGGATGCAGATAGTCAACCACTTGTCAATAAGGAGTTTGTGAAACCATATAATTATGCTTATGAGAATAGTCTTTATGGTCTTTTCAACAAAAAAACTCAGAAAACTCGTGAGGAAGTGTTTCTAGAATGCAAACAAAAGAGAATTCAATGGAAGAAAGCATTTGCCCCTAAGAAATCTAATGTTTACAAATACATAAACTACCTCCCTCTAGATGCATCTAAAAGCAAGAGTAGGAAAACATTAGGTATTCTTAAACATCACATAGATAATGTCAAATCTATTGTTGAAAGAGACTGGGCAAAACGTGAAAATGCTGAGTGGACACGTCCGATTCCTAAAGATATTACCTTGCTTGTGAAAGAACTATTGATTCCTAACACGGCATTGATTAAAGAAACTGTTCTTCAACTTGAGGAGTTCATTCGGACTGAAATGTTTGATGACTTAAAATATGTTGAATCTCTTGAGAAACACATTGATGATCTTCAAATAGAGAAGTCTGATTTCTCAGATGAATATGATTTACTCTTGCAAGAATGCGTTTCTAAAGATGTTATGTGTGCTTATTTTACATCTTGTGCTGATATTGATGAATATTCTGAAGTTGCATGCCAATATCTTGATAAGAGCAAAGAATGTGAACGTCTTGAAATTGAGCTTTCAAAACGTAAAGAAAATGTTGACAAAAAGGCTTTTGAGTTACTTCAACACAAAACTGATTTCCTTCAAAAACATTGTCATTCACTTGAACTTGCTTTGCAAAAAGACGTTGGTCGTTTTCCACATGATAATAAATTGCGAGAAAAACTTTCCCAAACGTTTCGAGAAATGAATGAACAGAATTTGGAAATTAATGGGTTGAAAGCTCAATTACAAGACAGGGACAGAGCAATAGCAGAGTTGCAGAAACTCGTTGCTAAAATGGGTGGGAAAGTTGTGGAACCTAAAGTTGTGAAACCTGTTGTTCGACAACTCAATGCCTACAAGGATCCAAAGCCGTCTATCTTAGGAAAACCGACTCCGTTTTCCAATTCTTCTCATATGAAATCTAGGTTACCCCCTAAGACTGATGTGCAACCAAGTGTTCCAAAACCATCCATATCACCCTATGTTCCTCCATTTAGAAAGCACACTGTTGCTAAACCCAACCATGTGAATGCACCTAGCACTTCTAGGACTCCTCCAAAACGTGTGACATTCACGTCCACAAAGGAATCTGTAGGTTCAAATGACCTCGTTCATACCCACAACCTAGTGTATGAAAAACCTAGTTCACCAAATCCCGCTAGAGTTCTACACACTCCTAATGGTAGTCAACCAAAACCTAGGATCCCTCTTCAGCAATCTAGGAATTGGAAACCATCCATGAATAGTCGTGTTTCAAACACTACGCCTGAACGATTTGGAAAACAAAGGAATACAAGTACTTTCGTGAATCCAAAATTCCCTGTATGTCCCACTTGCAAAAAGGGCATTCACAATGAAAATCATGACCATTGCATTTTGCAATACCTCTATGAGGTCAAATCTCGTTCATTTGAACGAAGATCGAATACAGAATCCCATAAGACAACAAGGAGATACAAACCCGTCGTAAAGCAAAGCAACAACACCAAATCTGAAACGTGGATTCAAAAAGGACATAGTTTCTCTCCAAAGAAGTCTTCCGCTGTGCAAGAGAAAGCTACTCCTAAATCTAGTCTTCAGTGGAAACCAACGGGACGGATCTTCACAGAAGTTGGTCTTAAGTGCATTCCAATAGAGAAGAGTGATGACACCTGCACCAGCACTAATGCTACTGTTCTACACGCTGAAAAGGAATTTGTTACTCCTAATTCTAGTATCTGTGCAAACTCGTCTTCTGTGATTGCAGGTATAACAGCGGATTCTGAACCCACTTCTCCTTCTTCAAAGGGTTCCAATTCTGTATATTCGATATCACCTTCTTCTGCTGTACAAAAGTCTATTTTGGATTATTTTCGAAAAACTTGAGAAAACAAAAAATATAATAAAACGTAAATATCCATAGAAAAACAAATTAAAAAATGGAAAACTTTCAAAATACCAAAAATATTCCTCTTGACATGTCTTTCAGTATCGATAATATGGACGTACCTAGAAATGTCGCTCAATAACGACACGGGTGTGTACATAAAGCTCGAATGAAAGTTGTAAATATTTTTCAAAACATGTCATTTCAATGATTTACAATTACCTCAGATTGTGACTCGTACTTCCAAGAAAGGAAAGTTGATCACGAATGATAACTTATCCTTAACAACGGGAAAATAAATTTTTTCGGTCATGAGCTCTCATTAAAAACATTCAAAGTTTATAAGCTCATGTAAACGACTTACAGTTAAATGTCAGACTGTAACTCGGACCTCAAATAAAGGAAAGTGTATCTTTAAAGATACCATATCCTAACAAACGGGTAGAGCAATCTATCACGGGTTGAGCTTGTCACAAAACATTCAACGTTTTGAGCTCAACACAATGGCTTGTAATCACTTTCAGATTGCAACCCGGATCTAAATTCACGGGGGAGTGTACGCTTTTGTACTCTTACCCTTAGCAAAAGAAGTTAAATCTTCTTACATTTGAGTGGATTCGTCAAGACATTCAAAGTCTATGAACTCAAGTTTATGCTTTAGAAAAACCTTTTCGTCAAAAAGAATTGATTTTTCAAAAAGCGTTGAACACAATTTTTTCAAGAATTTCTCAATGATATTCAAAATCTTTCAAAAATTGTGTGTTCAACAACTCCTATCCTCAAAAGTTTAATGTGGATCAAATCCTCGTAATGACAATTCCATTGGATCAATTTTTGAGGGGGAGCAATTCAACTTCATGCAAAAGATTAACACATCTTTCTCCCGAAGATTTTCAAGACTATTTTTTAAAATATATTTTAATCAAATTTGGTATCTCTAATATCAAAAGATTTTATATATTAGAGATAGGGGGAGAAAATGTGATTAAAATGTGATCTATAAGACTCAAGCACTTTAACTCTTACCCAGATGTGCGAAACACTTTCGATTATCGATGCACATGTGAAGGGGGAGCATTTATGAAACGACAAAACTAGCAAGGTGTTAAATGTTTTTCAAACACTTTGTTAGAATTTAAAGTGGTTTTCATGGTTACGATCAAATACCCACAACATCTTTAATTCACGACGTTATTGGTGTCAAAAGGGTGGTTAGGTTTAAGTCCTATGATCCAACCAGAACCGGAGGGATCTTCCCAGGGACAATCCAATAGATTATTAGAAGTCCTTAGGAAAGATGGAGTAGAATGTGAACGTAGCTGAATGCCGACTAAGTACTGATGATAGCACTGGAACAATCACAACAAGGTGCTATTAATGATGTCTTGGTAAGCATTGAAGGGGTTGAAGAATGAAAAAGAAATGTAAGGATAAAGGGTCTAAAGAAAGAAGCCCTCCATAAAACTTAGGCAGAAACCGGGTCAACTCATCATGAAGACAAACTCATCATGGACCCAGTGATGTGAAGCACAACCCTTTCCTAGCTACTCAGACTTCTCTTAAAAGAAGTTTGTTTTATTGTCACGGAGATCAACACGACTTCTATTGACTTTCTCACTCCGAGATTGTTGATATTGAATAGGTGGCATCTGCTCCAGCCTCCGACCACTACAAGTGCACAAATCGAGTCTAGAGCCAAGAGATCAATCAAATCTCGTTAGGACACACGGATGAAGATCAAGAGAGTCCTACGCTATATCCTTGCGATATTGCTAGAACACTCAGAGTGATACTACTTAGTATTCACAATGATGAGTGGAAATCCTTCCAGTGTTAACATCAAACAGCACTTCGGTAGGTCATATGCAAGATTCTTTATGAATTGAACATATGTAAAACTGAAAAGCAACAGTGGTTTGATTCTGAATTGATTCAAACTCGTTTCAGGTTTCTACGCAATATCTTTATGGTCTTGCCAGAGCATTCAGAGTGATATTTGTAAATATTTACAGTGACGAATGGAAATCCTTCTAGCGTCAACATCAAACAGCACTACGGTAGGTAACTTGTGAGATTCTTATGAATCAAACTTGTGTCAACTGGAAAGCAACAATGGTAAGATTCTTAATGAATCAAACTTGTTCCAGGAACTTGAATTGACGACTTTAATCAAGCGGATATTTATCCAATTGATTCACTCTTTATGTTCGCAGTCTTGCTTTGAGACGGTCGAGTAAAGAGAACGCCTAGTACTGCCGCGAAACCCTGTTAAGGAGATTCTTAATTGAATCTACCTGATCACAGGTACGATATTTAATATCGTATAACGGTCTTCACCGACCGGAGGTAAAACGCTACCGATTTAGGAAGAATGTCAAAGCCATTCAGTCCGTGTCTATGTTTTGTCTCGAGAAGGTGGCGTCACGGTGTACTCAGCAAAGTCAAAGATTCACAACCACATATTCATGCCCAAAGACTTATCCAACAATTGATAGTGTGAGCATGTGGATAAAGACACAAGATCGCAAGATGGCAATGACAAGTCAAGGATGATTTGAAGATCTCAAGACTAAAAGACAAAGTCGAAAGACAACGACAAAGGCTCAAAGATCATAGCATGAAGGAACAAAACTACTGTTACACGTTCAAGACTCATTTATGACGAAATCCATAAATCTCCATTGGAATCCAAATATCAAAGAGGAATGACCTCACATTGGGGGAGATTGTTAGCCTCAAAAATATTGAGTCAAACAAGAATGTTCGGTCATAGGTTTCTATTGTAATATTTATTAGAACGTTGTAATAAGTAGTTATTTAGTCGTGGTTCACGGGCTTGGATTTAAACTAATTAAAGTCCAAAAGACAAGCCCGGCCCAATATATAGTCCATTAAAGCCCGCATGTGGGTGGACTATATATACTACCCTCCTAGCATGTTAGGAGGGTGGATGGTCATTTGTAACAACTTCTTTTCTTAATCTAATCTCACCAAGTTAATCATCTCCTCTCTACTTTTCTCTCACTACTTTCTCTCTCTAGGAATTCATCTCTTCTTCATCTATTTTCTTTCTCTCTTCATTGCTTAATCATCACAAATACATGGGACAACAATTTGGCCAAAAACGAACTTGTTCGTGGTCTTCCTAAACTTTTAATTCACAAGGATCATTTGTATTCCGCGTGTACAATGGCGAAAAGCACTAAGAAATCATACAAACCCAAGACTGAAGACAACAACCAAGAGAAACTTTATTTGTTGCATATGGATCTTTGTGGGTCAATGCGTGTTGAAAGTCTTAGTGGCAAAAGTACATCCTCGTAATTGTCGATGATTACTCTCGGTTTACATGGGTGAAATTTCTTACAACAAAAAATGAGGCACCTAAATTCATCATCAGATTTCTCAAGATGATTCAAGTGCGTCTCAACACTACTGTCCGACGCACTCGTACAGATAATGGAACCGAATTTGTGAATCAAATTTTGCGTGATTATTATGAAGAAGTTGGCATATCTCATGAAACATCCGTTGCTCGCACTCCACAACAAAACGGTGTCGTTGAAAGGCGAAATTGCACACTTATGGAAGCTGCTCGCACGATGTTAATTTATGCAAAGGCTTTATTATTTTTATGGGCAGAAGCAGTATCTACCGCAGTGTACACCCAAAACCGGTCACTAATTCGTAAACGCCATGGTAAAACACCTTATGAGCTTCTACATGGAAAAGTACAAGATTTATCATATCTTCATGTATTTGGTTCTCTTTGCTATCTAAATAATGATGGTGACAATTTGGGAAAAGTTCAACCAAAGGTTGATATTGGTATTTTCATTGGTTATGCACCTACAAAGAAGGCATAGCGAAACTACAACCGTAAGTCTCGTAAGATCCTCGAAACTATGAATGTTGATTTTGATGAGCTGACAACAATGTCTTCTGAGCAAAGCAGCTCTGAACTCGCACTACATGAAATGGGACCCAGTAACATCAGCTCTGGTCTTGTCCCAAACAACCCTACTTCATCATCATTTACACCACCTTCTAGGAATGAATGAGATACGTTGTTTCAACCGTTCTTTTATGAATTCTTTACTCCTCCAAGTATTGTTGCTCCAGAACCTGAGGTAATAGCTCCGGTAAACGAAGTTGTCGCTCCAGCAACCGAAGCACAATCAGACACATCTGCACCTACAATTGGTCAAGATATACCTTCAACGAGTAATTGTCAACCAACACATGTTTCAACTACCAATGTCATACCTATTAATGATGAAGAGGATGATGATGATCAAGATTTGGAATTCGCTCAAATGCGTGAACTTCCATTCTTTGGTGTACCAATTCCCGACCATAATCAAGCCGGGTCGTCCACCTCAGAGGAAGCTCCTACTACGGCTTACTCCAATCCACGGATTCGTGAACATGACAGCAAGTGGACAAAGGATCATCCTATCGATTCTATTATTGGTGACCCTAATCGTCCGGTATCCACAAGAAGTCAGTTACAAGAAAATGCAATGTTTTGTCATTTTGATGCTTTTCTCACTGAAGTTGAACCTAAGACATGGCAAGAAGCTTTTACTCAATCTTGTTGGATAGAAGCTATGCAAGAAGAACTTAATGAATTTATACGTCTTGAAGTATGGGAACTTGTCCCATGCCCGGATCAAGTGCAGTTACTCACTTTGAAATGGGTTTACAAGGTGAAAATCGATGAGTTAGGCGGAATATTGAAGAACAAAGCTCGACTAGTAGCTCGTGGATACAAGCAATTATTGGGCATCGACTTTGTGGAATCCTTTGCACCTGTTGCCCATTTGGAAGCTATTAGACTATTCCTCGCTTATGCAGCCCACATGAATATGATCGTCTATCAGATGGATGTGAAGACGGCATTTCTTAATGGTGAAATCAAGGAAGAGGTCTATGTTCAATAGGCGGATGGTTTTGTGAATCCTAATTATCCTAATCATGTGTACAAGCTTAAGAAGGCTCTCTATGGGTTGAAGCAAGCTCCACGCGCATGGTATGATCTATTGTCACAATTCCTCATTACGCAAGGCTTCGCTAAAGGCAAGGTGGATCCCACGCTGTTCATTCAGAAACGAGGTAAAGATATGATTATGGTACAAATATATGTTGATGATATTATATTTGCATCCTCGACCCAAACCTTATCCGACGAGTTTGGGAAACTCATGTCTTCCAAGTTTAAGATGTCAATGATGGGCAAGGTATCATTCTTCTTAGGTCTTCAGATATCTCAGAGTCCAGAGGCATCTTTATCAATCAATCCAAGTATTCCCTTGAATCGTTAAAGAAGTATAAGATGGAACTTCCGACCCCGTGGATACTCCAATGGTGGAACGAACTAAACTTGATGCAGATCCACATGGACTTGCCGTGGATCCGAAACTTTATCGTGGAATGATCGGTACCCTTCTGTATATCACAGCTAGTCGACCTGATCTTCAGTTTGCTATATGTATGTGTGCTCGGTATCAAACTAGGCCTACTGAGTTACACTTAGATACTGTTAAACGGATCTTTCGATATCTTAAAGGAACCATTAATCGGGGACCTTAGTATTCGAAGGACTCTTCGATTGCGCTTATGGCATATGCGGATGCGGATCACGCGGGTTGTAAAGATACAAGGCGTAACACGAGTGGAACTAGGAGATCGACTAATCAGTTGGGCATCGAAAAGGCAGAAAAGCGCTGCAATTTCAAGTACGGAAGCATAATACATAGCTATGTCCGGTTGTTGTGCTCAAATTCTTTGGATGAGATCGCAATTAACCGACTATGGTCTAGGCTTCAACAAAATTCCGATGTTCTGTGACAACAAAAGTGCAATTGCCTTATGCTGCAACAATGTTCAATTATCCCGGTCGAAGCATTATTGACATTCGCTACCACTTTATCAAGGAGCAAGTGGAAAATGGAGTGATCGAGCTTTACTTTTTCCGATCTGAGTATCAACTGGCGGATATTTTCACGATGGCTCTAGATCGCGCTCGAATGGAATTTTTTACCGACAAGCTAGGAATGAGAACTTTCTCGCCTGAGACTCCAAAGCAACTGGCAGATGAAGCGAAAGAATAGTGGTGGTAAACTATTCTCCATATCCTTTGTGATCATCTGAATATATTGTTTATATCATTATCTACAAAAGCAAAATACAAAAATATAAAACCATATAAAAAGCATAAAAATTGAAAAATTTAGAAAAATCGAAAAATATTTTTACTTTATTTTTCAAAGGCATGTCTTTTGGTACGATAATATTTACGGCCTTAGAAATGTTGATCAATATTGACACGGCGCCATAAATAGAGTTCGTACAAAAGTTGTAAATATTTCATAAAACATGCCCATATGGTTGTAGTTATTTCTGACTGCAACCCGGTTTTCATATTAAAGTCAAGTATTTCTTATGAAAGCTTTGGCTCAACAACGGGAATTAATTTTCTCGGGCATGGTTTACTTTATAACCATGTAAGGGATTGTGTTTACGTTATAACACAATCTAACACGGATATATGTACGCTTCACTGCATTTATTTGTTAAAACAAGAGAAGTCTTGTTTTATGAAGCTATCATCTCTACAACCATAGAAATCTCCAGGTGGTATCTACATACTCGACGATGCGACTACTCAACCGACGACTACAGCTCTTTCAATAGAACACGGGTCAACAATTAAGGGGGAGCAATTTTCAAGCATTTAGAATCTTTGATGCCGAAAGTGCCAAGTTGATAGGTTTGTAAACACCCATCCTGTTACCACTTAATTATAATAATAACCAAGCCAAAACGTGTATTTTATGTCGTAAATGTTGGAATTATGCGTGGTTTGTGTTTTTATTGTGTTTTAGGACCAAAATATGAAAAAGGAAGAAAACACGGGCTTTCAAGGGCTTTTATCGATGAAAACGAGAAAAGACGAAGTCAAAAGATCAAGAGTGCAAAAAGAACGGAAGTCCAAGGCCAATTCTGAAGATTTATCGAAGAAAAAGTCTAAAGACGGAAGTTTAATGAAGTCGAAGAACTCAAGTCTAATAATTGAAGAAATTATAAGACAAGTTCAATTTAGATCAACAAATCCCGAGACGACTTCGAGAAAGACAAAGAATTTAAATCAAGTCGAGACGAGAAAGTGAAAGGAAGAAGGAAGCAACACATGCATTCCCCACTTCCTATAAATACCCTCCTAATGACACATTAGGAGGGTGTTAGTAGAGTGAAGTTAGCTAGTTTATTTTCCTTTTTGTAGTTTTTCATTTTAGAAAGAGAAAGTGTTTAACTGTCTCTCACTAAAACTTCATCTTTTCTTTCTTTCATGTTTAAGTTTTAATTCAATCTTGTATTTTTGAATCTTTAATCTACAAGTTCAAGTTTAAGTTTTTCATATTCAATCTCTTTCTACCTTTCTTGATTTTTACTTGTTTGATCCGAAAATTATCTTTGATTTTGTTTAATCTTGATGTTTATGTGATTAAAAAGTTTATCTTTTTAATCCTATATAAGTCTTTATACGATTAAGCTTAAAGCTTGTTATGCTTTTTGGCTTGTTTAGTATTTAGCTTATTTACCTTTTAGTTTTCTTAAAAAGTTTAGTCTTTTTAAAGTTTGATTCATAAAGTTTGCTTATTTCGTATTTTAAAAGTTTCCAAATTTGTACTTACTGAGTTGATTAAGTTTTTGTTGATTGTTCTTTTTAGAAGTGCTTATTGGTTTATTAGCTTATTGCATTCATCCGAATATTGTGTCATTTCCATCACAATCATAGGGTTTACATATTGCGACGGTTATTCAGACGGATTTAGTGTGATCGCAATAACCCTTAGGGTTTTACTTTGCGATCAAGTATTAAGATCCCTTATTCCGACCGTGATTGCGATCGCTCATTGTGATCGTATATTGCGACGGGTCTTAAGGTTATATTAAGACGAAACGCTGCCCAATTTTTGTTAGCCATATTCAGATAGAATTATTCAGATAGAATTATTCAGATAGAATTATTCAGATATAATTATTCAGATAGAGTTATTCAGATAGAATTATTCAGATAGAATTATTCAGATAGAATTATTCAGATAGAAGTTTTTAATTTTTCGTCATTTACTTTTAAGTATTAATTTTTAGTTTAAAATTTCAAGCTTCCACTTTTACTTAACGACATTTACATTTACTTTTACGCTTTCATTTCTATTTTCGTTTTACTTTAGTTTAAAATAGATAACCTTTCCCCTTTATATTCCACCAAGAACGTCTGAGTCGCATTTTCTACCAATAATCAATTCGAATTGAATCGAGACGAACAAATTTTTATACTTGGCAAAAACCTTGTATCAAATGGCGCCGCTGCCGGCTCTTTTCGTGAAGATTAATGGTTTATTGTGAGAGACGCGTTGGATTTTGGGATCCTTTCATTCTTGAACGTTATTTTTCTTGTCAAATTTTCAAAAAATTTCAAAAATCCTAAAAAATATAAAATTTTCAAAACTCCAAAAAAATAGAAAAACATAAAAACCAAAAATATTTCTTGTCTATCTTTCTTTTCCTTTTGTAGGTATGCATGCGTACCCGTGCTCGTAAGAAGAAAGCAACTCAAGCCGAAGTCGAAACTCAACCTATTGTCACCATGGACAATCGACCAATGATCGAGCTTTTGCAATCGCACGTAGAGGGCAACACCAATGCTATTGTCATACCCGAGATTGGAGCTAACAACTTTGAGCTCAAATCCGGCTTCATTCAAATGGTCTCTGCTCAACCATTCTTGGGGCGTACACTTGATGATCCTCATGACCATATCAAAAGGTTTCGTCAACTCACTAATACGGTCAAGTTTAATGGGGTTTCACAAGAGGTAATTCACTTGCAACTTTTCCTTTCTACTTAGAGGGACAAGCTCGGCATTGGCTTGATAAGGAATCGCCACAAAGTATTCTTACGTGGTCGGATTTAGAGACCAAATTCATTAACTACTTTTTCCCACCCTCACGTACTACCGCTTTGCGGAATGAAATCATTAACTTTGAACAAAAATACGGTGAGACATTTAGTGAATCTTGGGACTGTTTTAAGGAACTTTTAAGAAAGTGTCCACAACATGGTTTCACAAAAGTGCATCAAATTAACACTTTTTACAATGGTTTAAGCATGAGTGACCAAGATTCACTAAATAGTGCCTCAGGGGGTAATATTTTGGTTAAGTCTTCTAATGCCGCATGGGATATTATTGAGAATAAATCTAAAGTGCAAACCAAAAGTGTTCGGGCTAATGTGGCTAGTGCTAGCACTAGTGACACCGAAAGGAGACTTGATAAGCTTACTACGGTTGTTGAAGCACATTCTTTACAAGCCGTTAACAATGCTAAAAACAACAATGCTATTACTATAACTTGTGAAACTTGTGCTGGGCCACACTCTTATGCTAATTGTGATAAAGCTTATGATCAATCTCACGGGGAAGTATATGCTTACAACACCACCGAGAGAGTTCATTTCAAGCCTAATGTCGATGTTAATCACTTTTCTTACAACTCGACCAATTACTTGGCTCCACCCGGTTTTCAACAAAGACCACCCCCACCAAACCCAAACAACCAAGGGCCGCCAAGAGCTAATTTCAAGGTAATGCTAATGTGAGGGGCTTAAATGAAAATTAAGGAAATTACCAAATGCAAAATCAAGGCTTTCCAAACCATGGTTTCAATCCTCAAGGTTTTCCACCTTATAACCAATACCTAAACCAAGGTTTTCAACAACAAGGGTTCAATTTACCTCATCCGCCAATGGACATGGTTTTGCAATAGTTGAATGAACATGAGAAAATCATGCAAGCAATGCAAGAATATACTAGACAAATTCAAGAGTCCACGGATAGGAAATTCGTTCAAATGTTACAAACCCTTCGCCCCCAAGTTTCTCTTCCTTCTAACACCGAAACAAACCCTAGAGCGAATGTGAGTGCAATTACTACCCGAAGTGCAGAAACTTTAGTAGGACCTTCTACCCCTCCTCCCATTACTCCATCTACACCTCCTCCACCTCCATTTATCCCTCCTACTTCCACGCCTAGTACTAGTTCTCCATTACCGTCTCCACCTATTAATGAAGAGGTACCCAAGCAAAACCCTCCACCAACCCCACCTACCACCTCTAAACCTTCTACTTCTCAACCTTCAACATCTCAACCTTTACTTGCTACAACCACACCACCTAAACCCAACATCCCTTATCCTTCTCGGTTAGACAAGTGCAAATTGCTTACTAAAGAGGATGCTCAAGTCACTTCTTTTATGAAGATGATATCTCAAATGAATTTCAACATTAGCCTCGTTGAAGCACTTGTCCAAATGCCGAAATTCGTCAAAGAATTCAAGGAATTGCTTAACAAGAAGGAAAAGATGGCTGAGTTTGTCAACACACACTTAAATAAAAACTGTTCTGCAGTCTTTCTTAAAGAACTTCCGGAAAAACTTGGAGATCCTGGTCGTTTTGTGTTGCCTTGCATTTTCAACAACATCGAAGAATTTACTGCCTTAGCTGATCTCGGGGCATGTATAAATCTGATGCCTTTAAGTGTTTGGAAAAAGTTATCATTACCCGACCTTATACCGACAAAGATGACTCTGGAGCTAGCAAATCGCACTCTCGCTTACCCCGTCGGTATTACCGAAGATGTGTTTATTAAAGTTGGAACTTTCACTTTTCCGGTGGATTTTGTTGTTGTTGATTATGAAATGGACCCTCGTATTCTGTTAATACTTGGACGACCATTTTTGAGAACCGAAAAAACTCTAGTCGATGTTGCCGAAGGTGAACTAATCTTAAGAGTCGGGAATGATGCTCAAGTTTTTAAAATGGGGAAGATCACAACAAAATCAAATGGAAGAGAATCAGCGAATATGATTAATGTGCTTGATGATTTTGTCGTCTACAACAATCCTCTTTTCGATTCTTGCCATGATAATCCACTGTTCAAAGATGATGTGGATGATTCTCTCTCCAAATTGGAACCCCCACCAATTTGTGATCCTCCACCGATCTATGATGATTATGATGATGATTCTAGTTCCGATGGGGATGATTATGATAATTTTGTTTTAGAGTATCCAGACATGCCCACTTATGATGATTTTGATGATGACGATACTCTCTCGAGTGATTCTTCTCATGATGACCTTACTCCTACTTTTGATGAAGATCCTCCACCAAACACTATTGATAATTTGGATAATTTCTCATTTGAGGAAGATTTTGCTACTTTTCTCAATACCTACTTCCCAAATGAGAATGATTCTCCTCCTTTGGACTTTGATGATGCTCTTTATCCTCTTTCGGATATGAAGAAACCTGTTTCAAAGGAGAAGAAGCCGGCCGACACCGATATCCGCAGTACCTATGTCTTGACACCTCTCTATCCACCTTCTGAGGATGAGATTGTGCGATTTATGAGCGGATCCTCTTCAAGGTCTACTGAGCCTAAGTGTTATTTTCCCCTAAAGGAAAAGGTGTTCGATCCCGGTATTGCAATTTTTAAGCCATCTCAGTATCCATATGATGAAATAAAATGAAAGATTTTTGGAACATTTGGAGATATGCTTGCACCTCATCACCCTTGCTACCACCGTGCTCAACAACTGCTTAAGGGAACCTTGCCTACTCTTCTTTGGCTTGCCTTGTTCGCCTTAAGCTTGTGCTATTTGATGGATGAAAACCATGTATTTGATCCTGGTGGATGTGTTTCAAGCTTCTTTCCATGATAATCAAGTTTGAGTCAGGCTCACGACTCGGTTAACAAAAACAAGCGCTTCTCGAGAAGCAACCCACAGTATCTATCCTTTTTATCTGTTTTTTTATAATAAGTGTAGGGGGAGACCCTAGTATGTGTTTGTTGTTTTCTTTCTGATCATGTGCTAGGATTCGAGCTTTCAAATATCCATTCTTGATGACTTTTGACGACCCGTGATTCCGTGTCTCCGTCTTCCCGGTTCTATCCTAAACTCTTTTGATTCTCTATTTTATATTCTTCAATATTAAAATAGGAATCACTTTAGTTGTCTCTTCCTTAGCTAGATTTGAACAACGTGCACAATGTCCTAAGTGTAGGAGAGTTTACTTCCACATGCTTAAACATTAAGGACAATGTTTATATTAAGTGTACGGGGGACTTCTATCGAAGTTAAGTGGGCTTTTCCTTGTATTTGTCCTCATTTTAACCGGAAAATTGATTTTTCGACAATTTTCAAAATTTTTGATCTATTTTGGCCCAGTCGTACTTACCTTTGTTATAGTTATTTTCTTTCATTAGAATAAAAGTTTAATAAAGTGGTTTTAAATTTTTCAAAGTCATGAATCTTTTGACTCAACCCGAGTTTACTTATCCAAGTTTACTCTAGCTAGTATCCTTAACGTGTTTAAGTCAAGTTTTGCTACGCTTTTATATAGGGAACTTTAAAACGCGAAAGTCTTAACTCTTACGGGTTAAGAACAAGAACTTTTCGCAAGTTCCGATAATTGATCCTAGCAAGTCGTTTATCAAGGGAACTTTAAAATACGAATTCCAAACTAGAAAAAGTCTAAGAAGTTGCAAGATCCTATAGACAACATGAAAACCAAAAACTTTGATTTAATAGGCAAAGCATCCACGAGTCTCATTCCTTGAGATTTTAAATTGTGGAGAACGAGAGATGATAGAGTCAATTATAAGTTTGGTATTCTTTCATGAATTTATGTGAGTTGATTATAATCTTTTTCTCCCGTCGCTTGCTAATAAATTTAATTGCAATAAATAAGGTTGTACGATTTGAAAAGTTACTTAGCTTCTAGCACAAGATCGTTTAAAAGTTGCTCGGTATTAATTAGAGTTCATAGCCAAGGCATAACTTATTGAAGCGGGATGCGAAGATTGGCGAGTCCGAAAAGGCCCTAACAAGGCATGAAGGCTACATTTTGTTGCTAAAGATCCCAAGTGATGTGAAGAATCATTTATCAAAAATCAATATGAAGGATCGAGACACACGACGAAAAGCAAATACTCCCCTAAAGATCATGGAGAAGTCTATCCAAAAAGTCCCTAACAAGGTATGAGGATAAATAGATCCAAGTCCTAAAAGGAGGCGGATCGTTGTATATCAAAATCCCAAATAAAGATTGGAGAAAAATTAAGAAGTCGTGGTCCAAATATGAAGAATCTCTCAAAGAGTTCAAGTGAATAAATTTCTATTATGAAGAGAAGACCATTATTTAATGAACATCTCTCAAGATTTGAAGTATGAAGTCACTGCCAAATATCGGTTCGGGAAAGGTCTCAAATCGTGAAGCGAGTTATGCCAAGATATGAACTTTATGAGGTCCCAAGAAGCAGTTTTAAAAGATTTTGTCCTTTAGTTAACTATTGATTAAATCGTCCTACTTTATTTTCGGCCTAATAACTATCGAAATAAGTCAACAATGCATCCTCGTGATCATTCAAGACAACAATAAAATATACGTGATACACCTAGGAATAAGGGAGTCTAAGTAAATAATTGGCCCACATGAGTTTGTTTTTGTAACACCCCATTTTGATAAATGGAATGTCACGCCTAGTTATGGCGTGTCATCAAAGCATACAAGGATAAATGTCTAAAACATTACATGACCATAGGGTAAACCAGAATCAAACATCAGTTCCCAAACATAAGCCCAAAACATAATAAAGTAAATGAAATGAATGAAAGACTTAAACAAGCATAAATATGTGAAGGCAGAAGGAAAAGAAGTCTATGGCAGCTTCCCTCCTATGCACGTCCTCTAAGTGCTCGAGTCTGTCCTTGGGTATCTGCCGTTTTGGGACATGGAAAGGAAAGTAACGGCTGAGCAAAACGCTCAGTGCACGGATGTACAAGTAAAGCATGAATAATATAAGCATATAAGTATGAAACAGCAGAAGAAACTAAGTCCTGGATAACCCGGTTAAGTCTTAGTAAAACTGGTTTTATAGTTTGAAAAGCCTTATGTTTATCTTATAAAAACTGTTTAACATATATTACCATTAGCCAATATAGGTCATGAAAATCCACCGTGCATGAATACTTGGAGGGGTGACCTCATCATGCAAATTAGAGGGTCTGCCTCTAATTTAATATACTGGTTTTTGGGTAGGGGGATCAGCTCCTTGTGAAGGATGCAAGGCACACACCACATTCAAACTGAGTAATCTGCTGGAAAACATGTAACTAGGATGTACCCATACGCCCCACATGATAAATATAATAATATGGCCAAAAGCTGAAGGGACGCCACGAGCGATCACTCTGCCGTGGGGAAGTCATAACACCAGTGCCTCTAGTCTTATGGTTATGGTACCTCCATAACTAGGTGAAACTGGTCATGCATGTATATGGCTTTAGGTATTCTAATTAAACATAAGCAATCAAACATATAACTTATACTATGGGAAAACAGTTGGCTGCATACGGGGAATCCTAATAAGGAAAGAATGTCCATACTGAAAGGACGGGAATCCGTACCTTATGTACAGTGAACGAAGAAGACAAACGGAAGAGTGTCCTACTTCGGTATCATTAATGCTACATAAATACATACGTGTATAAGTATCTGATTACTAAATACGTGACTGGTTTTATATCATGTCTTAGCTTGTTTTATATGTTCATGTCATGTTTTACTGTTTTAGGCTTCATACTGTGTTTACCTTATATTCTGTCTATTCTGATTAAGTATTACTTGTATTTCATGTATTATTATACTTACTGTGTAATAATAAGTAACTTTCTAAAAATAGCAGGTTTCCTAAAATAGAAAGTTTCCAAAAATAGAAAGTTACCAAAAATAGAAAGTTTCCAAAAATAGAAAGTTTCCAAAAATAGAAAGTTTCCAAAAATAGAAAGTTTCCAAAAATAGAAAGTTTCCAAAAATAGAAAGTTTCCAAAATAGAATTACTGCTTAAAATATATAAGTTTCTAAAAATAGAATTTTCCATAATTAGATTAGCTGCCTTAATCAAATGAGTTTCTAAAAATAGAAAGTTTCCATAAATAGATATAAGCGGGTTAAATAAGC
Source organism: Glebionis coronaria (assembly GCA_025667525.1). Taxonomy (NCBI): domain Eukaryota; kingdom Viridiplantae; phylum Streptophyta; class Magnoliopsida; order Asterales; family Asteraceae; genus Glebionis; species Glebionis coronaria. Next base: position 38,932 of record JANFOE010000721.1, on the reverse strand, counting down.
TAATTATATAAGCTTAAGTGTTTTCTGATTATTATTCTAAGTCATGTAGTTATAAAGTATAGTTTATTAATTATTACATGTAAATTAAATAAACTATAGGTTAAAAGTATTATTAAATATAACATGATTTTAATTAAATAAAGGTAAAATACTTAGGTTAAAACATGTATTATTAACTATTAATAATATAACCCAAGTCGTGTTAATTAATTAATTATAGTCATGGTTTTATATAATTAATTAATTATAAAGTCTAATTAAATATAAATACTTAGGTTAAAATTCATGAACTAATAATTAAATTTATAACCTAAGTCATGTACATTAAATTAATCATGTCATGTTTTTATTAATTTAATTTAAGTCTAAAACATAACTAGTGAAAATCATAAACCCTAAAAAAAAAATGATTCATGAACCGGACCCGTGATTAAAACCCATGAACCGGACCCGTAACCAACACCATAACTCGAACCACGTCGGGTTTCCCCTTGGTTTTGCTGCTGCCGTGGGACCATCACCACCATACCGAGACCATACGGTCTCGGTGGTGTTACATAAGCCAAGCCGAGACCCTTTAAGGGCTCGGTTAGGCGTCGGCTAGAAACAAAACACCCCTAAAACCCTTGTTTGATTTACCCCATGATCATTAACATGTTTAACATAATTGTTTTTAATTAGTTTAATTAAAACATCATGATCTTATGTGATTATCAAAATCAAAACATAAAAGAAAAGGGTTAAAAAGTTATACCGAATACGTGAAACAAATGAGGATGAACACATACGAATCCTTGCAAAATATCCAAGATCAAAATAAACCTGAACACCCCTCTATGGTGTTTATAGGTGGCGGCCAAAAAGGACAAAGGAGGAGGAGGAGGAAAACTTTTAGGGTTTTAATTATTTTCTAGATTTTGTTATAATGAAACAAGTTTTCTCCTTTTTCTTGTTTAGTAAAAGTTGATAGGCTAAGCCCTTTTTTTCTTCCTAATTCGTGGTATATGGGGCCAACATTGGTAACCCGAATATCTTCCGTGTCAAAATATTATAGTGTGTTCTCGTGTTTTATCGTGTTCGTGTTTTACGTGTTCCAATTAATTATTGATCGTGACTTAATATATTTATTCGTGTTCGTGATAAATATATATATACTTAATTAATATTAGCTCGTGATTAAATTACGTTCATGATTTCATGATCGCCTGTTCGTGTTTATAATTATTATTGGAATAATTATCGTGTGTTCATACGTAATAAATACTTATCGTGTTCTAACACGTACGTAATACTCGTAATTCTTATACGTGGAACGTAAACATGTTATAAAAGGAAAGTTCTAATCATATACGTACGATCTTAAGGGTACTATTCATGGTAAAATCATACGGGTTTTACAACTCTTCCCCCCTAAAAAGAATAAGTCGTCCCCGAATTATAGATAACGTAAACTGAAAGAGAAACATACCCGAATCAAACTGAGAGGGTATGTAAGATAAATGAACGTGTAGGTGACATGGTAGAAGGAACGTGGAACATGACATGTCTTGAAAGGACATGGAACGTGACTTGACTGAAAGGACATATCTAATTGATAAGAGAAAAACGGATAAGAAGTCCGGATGGACTTGTCCGTTTCCAAGTGGCCTCCCTCTTGGAACGGTTCCTTTACAAGATCTTGACACGAATGATAAATCTTGGTCCTCCTGACCTTGACTTGAAATACGAAGAAGTTCTTGGTTATCAACGTAAGGTAGATCCCCTAAATTTGATCGAGGGAATAAGAATTAACGTGTAAGGGCAACTAAAACGTTATCGTGCAAAACACTCTAACTTAACTGATAATTAGCAACGATGCGCGAGACATAAAGAAACGTAGTACGTGAAAAATTTTGAACATGATACGTGGAAAATCTTGAACGTGATATGTGGAGATATGGTGAGTGTAGTATGAGTAAACATATCGTGATCCATGATACGTGTAACATATCTTGATCGTGATATGAGGAATGTGGAATGAACATGACATGTGAAACATATCATGAACATAGAATATAATGGCGGTAACGCCAAACGCTACAAGGTGAGACGTGGAATATGACGTGAAACGTCTATCCGAGGATAGAGAGTTATACTAAACTTGGGTCTAGTCTCTCAAGTTCTTGCAAAACTTCCTAGAATGAGAAAAAAATGATCGTAAAATCGTAATCCAAGATACCATCATGAATGTGAATAGTGTCATGAACGCGAGTGTGAAAGCAAGTCGTGAAATTAGAACAAGGACGTGAAGTAAATAAGGAGCACAATTATGAATATTTGTCTGACCCGATAACTAAGGAATTGCTAAGTGATCGGATGAGCCTTGGCTGGAACATGTCTGATCAATCTGTTGGTTCTGAAATCCATGCGGATGTAAGGATTCTGTAGACTTGATCAAACTGTTTGCAATAAACCAGATAGCATCATGCTTCTTCTGAGTTTGCATTAATCTGGTAACCAAAATCCATGGAGATCTTGTCCAGTTTCAATTTACAATTTCAGATGATGAAAACATCCCAGTCTGTTGGTGTCCTATCTTAACCTGTTGGTATGTCAAGTACCCAGATATGAACGTAACTGTATCTTGCTTCGTAGAAACTCGATACATAGAAATTTGCGGAACTATGAGTCTCCGAATTTAGACTTCTCTTAGCGTAGGGTTTTCTGGGTACCTAATGTAGTGTAGGGTTCTCATCTTTGCGCATAAGCTGAGTTATGGTAAGATTAACCATGCGAATCCATGTGATTCAGCGTGTCACTGTAATCAACCCGAATTGATATTGGAAATTTCCAGGGTGAAATTTCGCTTGTCATAGAATTTGCAACATAGTGTAGATATGGTCTTCCTGTTCTTCTCTAGGTTTAGAGGGAAATCAGGTTATCCTCAATGAAAACACTGATGAATTTGCTTATGAGTTCATGGAAACTCATTCTTTTAATGTTGCTGGAGCAATGATGAGACTAATTCAAAATCATAAATCTAGCATGACCGAGTCGTGTACGAATAGCAGTCATGGACATGTCCTGCTCTTTCACTCGTGACTGTTGGCATCATGATCATGAGTTCGATCTTGGAAAAGTGATTAACACTATAAGGTCGATTGGACATGTTGACAATACGTGGAGGAGAATAACGGCTATGTATGGTGATTTGTTTTAAATGACGGTAGTTGACACATAATCTCATGCACCGTCCTTCTCCTTGTAGGTTCTTCCTAAATGTATGAGAAGATCTTGGAATAATCAACTGGCTATGCGTAAAAGGACTTCAGTAGTCGTGTCTTACTGTCAGCTAGAAAATTTTAGCGACCATGGCTAACAACGCACATGCTTGTAAGCATAGATAATTTGTACAGATTTTCCTGATGGAAAATCAAACAGAATGTATTCAGGAGCCTGAACATTACTGTACATAATTATGAATCGTAGCATGGTGTGCTGTTCATAGTCCATAATTAGGATAAAATTCAACTCGTGTCTGTCCAAGGAAATGCGTTAGCAGCTTGGATCTCATCATTAAGCTGAAGTAAAACCTTCGTATACGTGGGAATACGAAAGGCGTCCTTCATGGTCATGAATCTATGAGCTATGGTTACAAGAAATGAAAGTTTCACCGGGAAACGTGATAGTTCCCACTGATGCGCCGGTAACGGTACTGAAATTCTTGTGGCCTGATTAATACATGGCATAACAAAATGGATATACCCTTGGGGGGTACCCTGAATTTCTTAGAAATGATCCATAATTAGACGTGAGTCATGTGTCTTGACTCGTGTCTTGAGAAATGTAAGCATGACATGTGTCTTGACTGGTGTCTTGACATGTGTCTTCTAAAAGCATACATGAGACATGTGTCTTGACTGATGTCTTGACATGTGTCTTCTGAAAGCATACATGAGACATGTGTCTTGACTGATGTCTTGACATGTGTCTCGAGGTGTGAAACAAATAGAACTACATATATTAGGTTATTATGCCAGAATTGACGGATCGAATAAAAAGTCTAAAGACGGAAGTTTAATGAAGTCGAAGAACTCAAGTCTAATTATTGAAGAAATTATAAGACAAGTTCAATTTATATCAACAAATCCCGAGACGACGTCGAGAAAGACAAAGAATTTAAATCAAGTCGAGACGAGAAAGTGAAAGGAAGAAGGAAGCAACACATGCACTCCCCACTTCCTATAAATACCCTCCTAATGACACATTAGGAGGGTGTTAGTAGAGTGAAGTTAGCTAGTTTATTTTCCTTTTTGTAGTTTTTCATTTTAGAGAGAGAAAGTGTTTAACTGTCTCTCACTAAAACTTCATCTTTTCTTTCTTTCATGTTTAAGTTTTAATTCAATCTTGTATTTTTGAATCTTTAATCTACAAGTTCAAGTTTAAGTTTTTCATATTCAATCTCTTTCTACCTTTCTTGATTTTTACTTGTTTGATCCGAAAACTATCTTTGATTTTGTTTAATCTTGATGTTTATGTGATTAAAAAGTTTATCTTTTTAATCCTATATAAGTCTTTATACGATTAAGCTTAAAGCTTGTTATGCTTTTTGGCTTGTTTAGTATTTAGCTTATTTACCTTTTAGTTTTCTTAAAAAGTTTAGTCTTTTTAAATTTTGATTCATAAAGTTTTCTTATTTCGTATTTTAAAAGTTTCCAAATTTGTACTTATTGAGTTGGTTAAGTTTTTGTTGATTGTTCTTTTTAGAAGTTCTTATTGGTTTATTTGCTTATTGCATTCATCCGAATATTATGGCATTTCCATCACAATCATAGGGTTTACATATTGCGAGGTTATTCAGACGGATTTAGTGTGATCGCAATAACCCTTAAGGTTTTACTTTGCGATCAAGTAATAAGATCCCTTATTCTGATCGTGATTGCGATCGCTCATTGCGATCGTATATTGCGACGGGTCTTAAGGTTATATTAAGACGAAACGCTGCCTAATTTTTGTTAGCCATATTCAGATAGAATTATTCAGATAGAATTATTCAGATAGAATTATTTAGATAGAATTATTCAGATGGAATTATTCAGATAGAATTATTTAGATAGAATTATTCAGATAGAATTATTCAGATAGAATTATTTAGATAGAATTATTCAGATAGAATTATTCAAATAGAATTATTCAGATAGAAGTTTTTAATTTTTTGTCATTTACTTTTAAGTATTAATTTTTAGTTTAAAATTTCAAGCTTCCACTTTTACTTAACGACATTTACATTTGATTTTACGCTTTCATTTCTATTTTCGTTTTACTTTAGTTTAAAATAGATAACCTTTCCCCTTTATACTCTACCAAGAACGACTGAGTCGCACTTTCTACCAATAATCAATTCGAATTGAATCGAGACGAACAAATTTTTATACTTTGCAAAAACCTTGTATCACAAGTTCACAAACTGGTGTCAAGACAAGAATACCAATCGTACATGTGGTGTCAAGAGATGACTTCTGATGTGACGAGGCGACCAACATTTGCCGACAAGAACCATTTGACCTTATCATATGATGTTCTCATCAATCAGGTCCAACCTTGTCAATTTTTTCTAATATGGTAAATATGTGATCATGTTACAAATCGGTATCATATCTCATACATTTAGTATCATGAAGATAAAACGGACTTGCATTTTTCTTCCCAAAACCTTTGTTAAAACTTCACTAAATCAATTGATATTAAAAACATCGATTGGGTTAATATTTTTAATATGGGGGAGAAAATGTGATTTAATATGGGAAATTATCACAAATGGTTTGACTTAATGTGTTGGCTCATCCCGACATATGCGAAATGTTTTTGAATATCGTGGCATATGTTAAGGGGGAGCAAAACGGATTTGCACTACAAAAAAGGATTTCATGGTGATTTATACTTACCCACAACCCATTTATTTCACGACGATGAAGATTGTGGTGACATAAGGATGGTAGGATAGGTTAAGTACAATGATTCTTCTTAAACCGGAGGAATCTTCCCAAGGACATTCCATAGCTAGAAATAGTAGTCCTTAGGAAAGATGGAGAAAGATTGTGAATGTAGCTGAATGCAGACCAAGTACTTAAGTTAGCACTGGAAAAATCACAACAAGGTGCTAGTTATGACGTATTGGTAAGCATTGAAGGGGTTGAAGAATGAAAAAGAATTGTAAAGATAAAGGGTGTAAAGAAAGAAGCTCTCCTTACAACTTAGGCAGAAACCGGGTCAACACATATGCTATTGAGATCATTTTAATGATGCTCGATATTGAAGACAGACATCATGGACCCAGTGATGCAATGCACAACCCATCCCAGCTAACTGAGATATCTCTCAAAAGGTATTTGTTTTAATCACACAGAGACAACGCATTATCTATCGATTTATTCACTCCGAATAAATAGGTATTGAAATGGTGGCACTCCTCTCCAGCCTCCGATCACTAAAATCCAAAATACACGATCGAGTCTAGAGCCATTTGAGATCATCAAATATCTCATTAGGACACATTTCCATATTTCCTTGCTTCTTTACAAACTGTGAAAAGTAAGAAAGATCTTAAGAGTACTACGAAAAATCTTCATGATCTTGCCTAAACATCCGAGTAATACGTAAGTATTTACGATGAAGATGGAAATACTTCTTGAGCGAATATCAAAAAGCTCATGGTAGGTGACTTGTGCGATTCTTTATGAATCAAGCTTGTGATAACTGGAAAGCAACAGTGGTTTAATTCTTAACTGAATTTAAACACGTTCCAGGCCTCTACGCAATATCTAAGTGATCTTGCCAGAACACTCAGAGTGATACCTTAGTGTTCACAGTGATGAGTGGAAATCCTTCTAGTGTTAACCTTAAACAACACTTGGTAGGTAACTTGCAAGATTCAATATGAATCAAGCTCGTGACAACTGGAAAGCAACGATGGTGAGATTCTTTAATGAATCAAACTTGTTCCAGGAATCAGAATTGACGGCTTCAATCATGCGGATAATTTTTATCCAAATGATTCACTCTTTACGTTCGCAGTCAGCTTTGGACGGTCGAGTAAAGAGAACGGGTTTACCCGCGAAATCTTGTCAAGGAGATTTTTAATTAAATCTACCTGCCACAAGTACGATATTTTATATCGTCCAACGGTCTTCACCGACCGGAGGTAAAATGCTACCGAATTAGAATGAAATGTTCAAAGCCATTTCGTTCCTGTCTACTTATGTTGCGGCATTTGAAGACGGTGGCGTTGCGGAATCCGAGAAGAAGTCGTCTCCGCATGCTTATACTTTTTGCACTTAATACCTCATCTAATTCAAGAAAGCCTAAAAGTTAAGTCTTCCGTTGTATCGAACTCTGAAGCTTTCAAGAATTACGAAGGTATAAGTATGTGGGACATGGTGTCACAAAGAGGAGAATGTCACAAGTGAAGGATGTACAAGATCAAGGCAAGAGATTAATGCTCAAGATTGATATCAATAATCACGTCAGCATGTTCACCAGAAAAGAAAAAGAAAAGAAAAATGAAGACTATGAGCTCAAGACAAGCATAGTATGCTAGGTTTATTTTATTATTGTAACTCGGTTAACACCCTTGTTTGGAGTGACCTCCCTTAGGGGGAGATTGTTGGAAATACGTTTTTACGTATTTAGGAAGATTCGGTCACTCCGACAATATATTAAGTAGTAGCTCGTAGTCTAGATATCTTTTAATATATCAAACAAGGAAAGGCCTAGTCCATGTTATGTATGGACGGCCCAAATGTAAGCCCAAGCCCATCTTATGGGCTTGGTATATAAACCCTCTCCTTAGATGGAGAGGGTGGTGGTTTCATTTCATTTTACACATAGTTAATCACTTTCTCTCTCAAAAGTGTGTGTGAAATCATCTATGTTTCTATCTCTTTCTCTCTCAAAAACATAAGCAAGATTTACAATATTCTACATCGTTGAAAGGTGCATGGTGCATAACAAAGACCAAAGGGCATTCTTCGATAGGCAAAAGTTCCATAAGGACAAGTAAAAGTGGTCTTCTCTTGATCCCTAGGATTAATGAGGATATGGAAGTACCCGTAGAAACCATCTAAAAAACAATAAAAATCATTGCCGGCTAGTCGTTCTTACATTTGGTCCATAAATGGTAACGGAAAATGGTCTCTTCGGGTGGCTTCGTTGAGTTTACGATAATCGATGCAAACTCTCCACCCGGTGACAAGTAGAGTCGGAATTAATTCATTATTCTAATTTGGTACAACCGTTATTCCACCGTTCTTAGGCACACATTGTATGAGGCTCACCCACGGGCTATCAGATATTGGATAAATCATACCGGCATCAAGGAGTTTTAAAACTTCATTTTTAATAACCTCATGTATTTTTGGATTAACACGTCATTAACTTTGAATTGACGGTTTAAAATCATCTTCCATTAAAATATTATGGGTACAAAAACATGGATTAATTCCTTTGATGTCGGATAATTTCCATGCCGACGCTCGTTTGTGAGCCTTCAAAACTTTTAAAAGTGCATCTTTATCATCCTTTTTTAAACTTTTGAAATAATGACGGGTAATTTGTTGTTATCATATAAAAAAGTGATGTAGGTATTTCTATACTTCTTTTAGGAAAAAGAAATATATGCGGCAAGTATTAGACGTTACGATTTAGGAAAACCGTTAAAATTCGATATTGAAAGTTCGTTCTCGAAGGAGTTGTATGTGAGGCCAAAATTAAAAATACATGTTTTGATTAGTTCGTTTTTTAGAGAGAAAAGGTATTGAAAAGAAATGACGAGTTACGCTAAAATTAAACTACAACGTAAAATAAACGTAAAACCTTAAAACGCGACGAAAATAAAAAATTAAACTAAAAAATTATTAAAAATCACAATTAATTCCTAAATTATATAAGTAAGGATAAAAATTAAACAAACTTTTTGAAAACTTATTATTAAAATATTATTTAGTTTTAATTGCTAATTAAAGCCCTAAAATTAAAAATAATTAACAAAAAGTACAAATAAATATTTTATCAAATGTAAACATCACTTATATTATTCTCTAACTAAAAAGTAATTTTCAAAAAAATTTAAAACTATTTTTCTCTTTTTTAAAGCCTAAAAACAATTTTTAAATTAAAATAATCATAAAAAATAAAATAAAAAGTGGAAAAATACAAAATCTTTTTTAGAAATTATATTTTACTTTAATCTACTAGGGAAAAATGAAAAATGCTGAAAAATGTGGCTGATAAGCTGGAAAAGCAAATCAAATAAGTTGTTGGCCAAAATGCACTATTAGTGGCAATATATGATGAGGTCAGTGGGTACTTTTGTTCCCACTGACTGTGTTAATTTCACAGTGACAGAAAGGTGGACGGATTTGCCTTGTTATATGGTTGTTTGTGATATTTTGGGCACAAATGGCACCCCCACAAGAATGGGCTTGTGGAGAGTCTAGATAAACACCAAAACAACAACAAAAAGCACAAATCAATACCCTATTTGCACAGATCAGTTCATCAAAAAGCATGCAGGCAGGAAATGTTGTTTGCTGATGTACTTGACTATATCAATGACTTAAAGGCTACCAAATCTTAACCATAAAGCAACTAACTTCAAAAATAAAAACATAGAACCCTATTCTAACACAAGAATCAACAATGGACCAAGAACTTAACCACAATATTCAACCCTACAGCTACTGTTTGGCAGAAAGTGGTGTTTGTTGATGCAAATAACCACTTGGGTGATTTTTAAACAAGTCTAAAAGCTACAAATGATTTCCAAATTTAACACAAACAACTTGTAATCCTAAACTAACGTAAATCCTAATAGACTTCATGAATTAAACACCTAACATCAAAGTCAACGACTATATGGCCTGCTATTGGTATTTTGCTATGTTTATGCACTTTTGTGTATCATTCAAACCAAGATTTAACTTGAGCCAATTTCAACCAACACTTAAGCTAAAAACACCAGTTCAAACTACACTTGTTCAAGCAAAAATTAAGGGTAAGCTGTCACCAAAATCTATTTAACTGTTTTGACCCAAAGACCCCAATATAAACTTTTGACAACTTTTAAATAACAATATTCTTAACAAATCATTATCAAGTGACCTAGAACTAATTAAACATGCATAACCTGGTCTAAGAACAATAACTAAATAGAAAAATAACAATACTATCATACCAACATGAAAACTACATAAACCATGTGAAAGTCACAAATTTTGCAAACCAAATAGGGTTCAAGCCATACCTTGTGGCACCCACATCTAGGCCCCATAATGGCCAGCATAGGCCATCTCCCTACTTAGCAAATATTGCGGTTCTAGGGTTGTGAGAGGTTGTTTAAGTATGTAAGAGGATGAATAACCATACCATCCTAGACTACAACAGTCAAAAGGGTGGTGTTTGTGGTACATGTTGATCACAACACAGCCAATAAACAAGTCACAAAAGCAGCCCTTGAAGCTTGGTGTCAAGAAGCTTTAAGGGAGCTTATGGAACAGTTAGAATAATAAAAAATTTAAATAATAAGATTTTTAGGAAAATCGTAAATACACATAACTTTGAAACTGAAACCTTTTGAACTTGAAACTTTGGAACTAAAATTACCAAACACAAAGTAACACGAATCTAATACCACTAACCAAAGAGCAGTTGTCACTTCGCCTTGCTGACTAAATATTCATAGATCTTAAAAATAATATTTTCCAAAAGAACTTGAACAAATATATTTTTGATAAACAATAAATTTAAATTGCAGGAAAGTTAAAGTATTACACTAAGAAAACATTTAATGGAACACAACACTATGTAAATTTAAAAATAAAAAAATTTCATTAATTTAAAAAAATTAATACAAGTGTTGGAAGAAAATATAAGGTCACAATCCGACCTCTATATATACTATGATAAAGAAAGTTCTAGAAATAAAGGAATATGTAAACCCTAAGCTAATAAATTCCCAGAATGCCCTTGTTCTTGATCTTTGAAAAAGTGGTCAAGATCTTTATCCTGCTGCCGATGTGTTGTTGTTTGATTGCCAGTAGTGCAGTGATGATCTGAGCTCTTGAAAGTATCTTTGGGAGCACAAAAACATGATGAACCGTTGATTTTTTGTGCCTGTCTTGTTTTCTTATGAAACCTTGTAGCAGGGGACATGTGGGGAAGGACCCACAATGATGAGGTGTTGTTTCTGGGAGCGGGAAAGGGTTTTAGAGAAGCTTAAATCTTGATCTGAAATGATTTGGTTGATAGTTTTTAGGATTGAGGGTTTTTTGAGATTAGGGTTATGGGGTGGATGAACATGTGTTTGATCTGATTTGGGTTAAACATGAGGTGTTAGGCGCCTCTTATATTAATTAATAAAAATTTAAAAATTAATTAATATAATAAGCTAGGGTGACGTAGGCAGGGGTATGGACTTAGTGTTGGGTCGGGTTTTTATGGGAAGTGGGCTTATTGGTGGGTTTGGTCGGGTTTATGATGGGTTTGAGTTTCAGAAGTGGCAAGTGTCCCACTGTTGTTCCATAAAGTGTACAAATAAAGTTTAAATAGCTTTTTACCACATTTCCTTCATAAACAAGTTTGGTCAAATGACCAATTGACCCTCCAAACTTTTGTAGAATTAGAATAAGGGCTATTCTTGTAGAAATAGCATTCTTCAAGGGCTATAAGTGTATAATCTTGAAATATTAGAGATCCATTTGTAATATCTGAGTTTTACAAGGGTATAATATGACAAGTCTTCAAAATATGAGGGACCATTCTTGACAATCTTTAAAACTTCAAGGACTTCATTGGAAAATATCATGTTCATTTTTGCTTGTTTCTTTTGATCTTTTGTTGATATCATGATATCCATACCTAAAATACACAATGAACAAATACAAGCATATTTTATGGCATTTTATGATATTTTTACACATTTTAAGCCGATTCAGACGATGAGACTATGTATAATTGCAGTCTCATCAAAAAGCGTATTTGAGATGTGTCGATAAATCTTTGAGCTCTAACTCGGGAGGATCATCGACTGACGATTTTTCATTAACAACTTCGACTTGCTTAGCCTTCATCTACGGAGTATTAAAAGGATCGTCATTAATCAATTCCTCAAACCATGAATTTTCTCCCTCGGGGTCAAATTCATTTTCCTCAAATTCGTCTAGGTTTGAAAGGAATTCTTCGAGTTCTTCTAAGAGAAAATCACCTCATTCGAACGGAGTTATAGAATGAGAAGAAGTAGCAATGATCAGATCCGTTGAAGTGGGATTAGTGCCTTCGGAGATATCGAAAAAACCAAGAATTTCTTGCGAAAACTCATCACTTGTAGCTTCAACAACATCGATAACATTAACGGCTTCATCAAAATACTTGGAGGAGTATCGTGAAGTACATTCCACCTTAATCGTGATATCCTCTCCATCAAAACGTAAGATCAATTTCCTTCCATTTACGTCGATTAAAACATGAGCGGTGTGTAGAAATGGTCGTCCTAGTTTCAATGGAACTCTTGGATCGACCTCGTAGTCTACAACAACAAAATCGGTGGGAAAATTCTAACACCCCCAATTTACATTGCGTAGCGGAAATACATAATTGGGTGCTAGACACAAGCATCATCACACAAGGTATATTGAACGACTCAAAAGTGAGACATTTACACATAAATATAAACATGATTTTCATAAATGGTCTAAAACATAGATTTCAACCCAAATTGTACTGACATGATACCAGAGTAAAGCGTTTTGTCCCCATGTATCTCGACCAACAACCAACAGGTTTAGTACAGTACATCAACATAAAGTAAATTGTTCAACATTAAAAGGTAGAAACAGTTTTTAGACCAACATTCTTCCAAAAGCCAAGCCACAACCTCCACAGCAAAGCTCCTTGCTCCATCACTTCCTATTACCTGAAATACATGCATAAAACGAGTCAACAATAATGTTGAGCGAGACTATAGGTTTATCAAATCACATTTGAACACAAGAAAAAAATCAATCATAATCATTTATAGAATTGTCGTACACACAATCTATATTCAAGGCAGTAATAATAATGATATTATTAAACAAACATTGTATTTAAGCTCATGACACCGACCCCTTAACCAAATAGTCACCCACGCCAAATGCCGGCATGACTAGAATAAAAACATTGCCCCTCTAGGGTATCAGTTGCTAGAATACCACAATCTTATTCACGGAAAATTATCCTTCCCAGCGGGTGACTCAACGTAATGCCCTGGTCTCATATAGGGTGGTCAACCCAATAGTACTATCATTAGAATAAGCGGCTATTCCCGACTCACAACATCAAGTCAGAAGATAGTTAACGGCTCATGAATTTAGGGTCTTTAGCAACAAGTTACTCAATACAATGAAATCAACTTTAGGCAACATTCGGTTCTAACAATTACTCATGACTTGTGTTCATTTATTTTCAAATAGCATGTATCCCCCTCGCGGGTATTAAAATCATTAAAAAGAGTAGAAAGCGAGGCTATAGACTCACCTTAGTGTAAGAGATCTAGAGAGATGATCGTCGACGATAATGGATGCCTTTCAAACACGAGAACCGCTACCTATCAAATAAGGCGCATTCATTAATAATGACTCGAGAAATAAATCATACATAACAACATCAAACTCAAACTCATAAAGTCACGATAAACTCGAGAGAAAACGATATAAATAACTTCATTATACTTTACTACACATTTACTTTACCATTTTACACTTTTAACAAAGTCCGTCGGTACATACTACATGTACTAGCTCATTTACCCCTTTTAAACTCGTCAACCGTTTATGAAACGACTCGATAAAATAACTTACTATATATAGAAAATCCTCTTACAAGTTTATCAAATGAAAATACTTTTAAAGTACTTTACCCAACTCATTTTCAAACTACAAAATCCGGACAGATTTACGTTAATTTTTCATACAAGCGTTTTAACTTATTTAAACGACTCCGTTTACAAAACTGACACTCGGGTTTTAAAGTAAACTCAACCTAATAAGTAAACACCTCATTATCAGTAGGTTAAATTTTTCAAAACATCCATTTATAGTCCCCGATATTCGATCCAAATATCGACAACAACTATTTGTAGTGCCGATACTCGTCTCCCGGTACACGATCATTCAAAACATCATAACTTCGCGCTCGTTTTGAGCTAGAAGCTCTACCTTATATCAAATCAAAGCTAAGAAAATTATCTACAACCCTAGGCTATAAGTTAAGCCATTTTCAAAACATAAAAATTCGGATTTTACAGTTTACTTACTGTTATAAAATGACTACTCAAAACTTGTACAAAATCAACTTTTTGATAAAAACCAACCATGAAAATGATCATTACTATACCCTAATATCATCATACATCAACCATAACATAAAAATCATAATCAAAATAAAAATATTAAGATCAAAATGAAGTTTTTAACAAGATTTTCTAGCAAGAACACCATGGATCATCATGAAAATTCCATGCATGATCATAGCTCCTACCTACCAACATCAAGAAAAAAAATATGCTTGCATGTAAGGATTTATTACACCAAAATGATCCTTGATCAAATATAAGATTGGGTCTATGCTTGGTTTAGCTTGAATCAACCTCAAACTCAAGATAATTTGAAGTTTGAATGTGTTTTGGGGTGGTGGTAGGTTTCGGCAACACAAGAGAAAAAGAGAGAGAAGATGAAATTTTTAAATGAAAAATTGTGTAGTGTGTGTTTGTGTTTGGTTTATATATAGTGGGGTAGGGACCAAAGTTGCAATTTGGCAATAGTTGTGGCTAAAAATGTAAATAGTTAGCTAAAAGCGGGAAATAACTATTAGTCAATTTTCAAAATATTTACGGGGCTCGGGTTTCGTAAAGATACTTTTAAAAATTTAAAACGTACCTCAAAAATAATAATATCGACTATCGACTCGACTTAACACGTCATTTAAAATAAAACCTCAAAAATGACAAAAATCGAACAACCGACAATAAAACGTAAAATATTTGGCATCCATCGACATCACGCTTGCTAATACTCCTTATACTTAATAAATATTAAATATAGACCTTCCAACATCGGTTTAAACTTAAACCTCCAAAAATCAATATCGTTCAAATTCATCCAAAAAATTCAAAAATAATCGTAAAATAAGATTAAACAATGACCTCGATTTTTGGGTTGTCACATCCATCCCTTCTTAAAAGAAGCAAAGTCCGCGGCGCTTAATCCTTCCTAAACAAATGAGGATACTTGTCCTTAAAGAAATCCTCACGTTCCCACGTAAACTTTGGCCCACGTCTAGAGTTCCATCTCACCTTCATAATCGGAATTCTACTATGCTTCAACTTCTTAACTTCCCTATCCATTATCTCTACAGGTTCCTCTATAAAATTGCAACTTATCATCAAGTTGAATTTCCTCCAATGGAATCACCACATCCCTTTCAGCTAAACACTTCTTCAAATTAGACACATGAAAAGTATTATGAATAGCCTTAAGCTCATCAGGCAATTCTAACTTATAAGCCACCAATCCAACCCTTTGGATAATCTTAAATGGTCCAATATATCTCGGGCTCAACTTTCCTCTCTTTCCAAAACGTATTACTTCTTTCCATGGAGATACTTTCAACATAACCATGTCTCTAACTTCAAATTCCAACGGTTTCCTTCTGTTATCAGCATAACTCTTTTGTCTACTTCTGGCAGATAACAAACGCTTCTTAATTTGCACAATCTTTTCAGTCGTCTCAAATATCATTTCAGGCCCAGTCAATTGACTTTCTCCTACCTCACTCCAACACACTGGAGATCTACACTTACATCCATACAAAGCTTCAAATGGAGCGGCTTTAATACTAGCATGATAACTATTATTGTACGAAAATTCAACCAATGGCAAATGCTTATCCCAACCATTTCCAAAATCAATCACACATGCACGAAGCATATCCTCTAACGTTTGAATCGTTCTTTCACTTTGTCCATCAATTTCCGGATGATATGATGTACTCAAACATAACTCCGTTCCCATCGCTTTCTACAAAGACTTCCAAAATTATGAAGTAAACCTACTATCACGATCAGAAATTATCGACAAAGGCACACCATGTCGACAAACAATCTCCTTCACATACACTGTTGTTAACCTCTCCATACTATATGTCTTCTTCATTGGCAAAAAGTGAGCAGACTTAGTCAATCTATCTACAATCACCCATATCATATCACTACCATTTGCAGTCCTTCGTAAACCTGTCACAAAATCCATAGTAATCTTCTCCCATTTCCACTCAGGAATCTCAGGTTGCACTAATAACCCAGACGGTTTCTTATGTTCAGCCTTCACCTTCGCACAAGTTAAACACTTATTAACATACTATGCTATATCTGCCTTCATATTCGGCCACCAATAAACTTTCTTAAGATCTTGATACATCTTGTTCGATCCAAGATGTATTGAATACTTCGACTTATGAGATTCATTCGTCACCAAATCTCGCACCCCTAACGAATCTTCCTCAGACGGACACAACGTTAACCAAATCCTATTCTTAAAATACCTCAATCCATTCGACCTTACTTCAAACAATGGTTTCAACATTCTACCCAAATTTTCTGCCTCAACATTCTCTTTCTTCAAACCATTAGTTTGGGCTTTCAATATCTCTTCTGTCAAATCAACACTTTCTAACATCGTCAAAGCTCTAACTCTTATAGACTTATCTCTTTCCTTTCTACTAAGTGCATCAGATACCACATTCGCTTTACCCAGATGGTAAGAATCTCGCAGTCATAATCACTCAGCAACTCAACACATCTCCTTTGCCTCATATTCAATTCCTTTTGATCCAAAATATACTGCAAACTCTTACGATCAGTGAAAAGCACACACTTGGTTCCATACAAGTAGTGTCTCCACAACTTCAAAGCAAAAATAACAGCCCCAAGTTCTAAATCATGCGTAGTGTAATTCTCTTCATGCTTCCTTAATTTTCTCGACACATACGCTATTACTTTCTCCCTTTGCATCAACACATCTCCAAATCCTTTATGAGACGCGTCACAGTACACTACAAAATCCTCAGATCCTTCTGGCAAAGACAATATCGGCGCAGAACACAACTTATCCTTCAACATACTAAATGCAGATTCCTCTTCCAATCCCCATTCAAACACTCGATTCTTTTCTGTAAGCTTAGTCAACGGCTTAGCAATTAACGAAAACTTCTCAATAAACCTTCTATAATACCCTGCCAAACCAAGAAATTGGCGAACTTCAGTCGGCGTCTTCGGCACTGACCAATCCTTAATTGCCTCAATCTTAGCAGGATCCACACGAACACCTTCACTATCAATCACGTGCCCCAAAAAAATGAACTGATTTCAACCAAAATTCACACTTAGAGAATTTCGCATACAACTTCTCCTTCTTCAACAATTCCAAAATTGTTCTCAAATGCTTCTCATGTTCCTCTTCACTCTTGGAATAAACGATAATATCATCAATGAATACGATAACAAACTCATCCAAATACGGCTTACATACATGATTCATCAAATCCATAAATACAGCAAGCGCATTTGTTAACCCAAAAGGCATCACTTGAAATTTGAAATGTCCATATCGAGTACGGAAAGCTGTTATAGGAATATCTTCTTCCCTAACTCTCAGTTGATGATACCCATATCTCAAATCGATCTTCGAGTATACACATGACCCTTGCAACTGATCAAACAAATCATCAATCCTCGGCAGTGGATACCGATTCTTGACAGTCAATTTGTTAAGCTCTCTGTAATCAATACACATTCTAAAAGAACCATCTTTCTTCCTAACAAACAAAACAGGAGCACCCCACGGCGACGAACTCGGTCTAATAAATCCCTTATCCATCAATTCCTTCAATTGATCAGATAATTCCTTCATCTCAGATGGAGCTAAACGATACGGTGCACGAGCAACATGAGCAGCACCCGGCACTAAATCAATACGAAACTCTACTTCACGATGCGGCGGTAATCCTGGCAATTCCTCAGGGAAAACCTCCATACTCTCTAATCACAGGCACATCCTCCAATTTCCTTTCATTCACACCATCATTACTTATCTGTGCAAGGAACACATCACAACCTGCTTCTATATACCTCATCATCTTTAAACAAGAAACAACTCTCAAACGAGACGTACATTCATCACCTTTCACATTCAATACCCTATTCCTTAGCGGTATCTGAACTAATCTTTCTCCATAAACAATTACTGCACCATTACCAACTAACCAGTCCATTCCAACAATCACGTCAAAAGATCCTAATTCTATGGGCATCAAATCAATACTAAACACATAATTACCTAACTTCAAGGAACAACCTTTCAGTATAGAACTAGTGCTTACAACCTTACCATCAGCTAACTCCACATTATAACTAGTTGTCAATCTCACTGGTTCTCTATCCAATAGCTGACTGAATCTAACATCTACGAAACTTCTATCGGATCCAGAATTAAATAACACACTAGCATAACAAGCATCAAGTAAGAACTTACCAGTCACTACGTTCGGCCCTTGGGGTTTGTCAGCATCTCCCACGACATAGGCTGGAGCAGCAATCCCAGCAGCAACAGCAGCAACATTGCCTCCCTGTCGTATGCCAACCCTCGGACAGTTCCCTTGCTTATGTCCACGGCCTCCACATCCATAACAGTAAACTACCTTAACAGCATTAGCCCCAGTGGCTACACCCTTGTTTCTACAATCTGCCATCTTATGTCCGGCCTTCCCACACTTGTTGCAAGCAGGTGGACAATTTCCAACATGATACAGATTACATCGACCACACTTTGGACTCACCTTGTTACCTTGATTTCCTGTAGCAGCACGAACACCATCATTCCTTCTCAAATTATATTGCTGATTCCTATTCGGTCCTTGGTTATTGTTATTACGATAACCACCTCGATTCTGCCCTTGGTTTGAGTGTGCAGCTTCCCACTTTCTCTTATTTCCTTCAGCAATACTATCCTTTCGATCCTGCAGCTTTACATCCATTAAAGCATGAGCCATTTGAACAACTTCATCAAATGATTTGGGTTTCGACGAAGTAATTTCTCCCTTGATATTACTAGATAAACCCCTAATATATTGCTTCATCTTCTAACGGTCATCAGCAAACGCATCAGGACACAACAAACATAAATCAGAAAATCTCCTTGTATAAGCTACAGTATCATTGTTCCTCAGCACCAAATGCCTCAATTCATCTTCCAACTGACCTAACTCTTCCTCAAGACAAAACTTAGCAGTCAACAGTCCCTTGGTCACAGTCCATGTTCTAGCATTAGCTTCAACCAATCCTACAGTAGCTACTTGACTATTCCACCAACTCAACGCATCATCCTGAAAAGTAGCTGCAACAAATTTTACCTTACTAGCTTCTGAACATCCACTGATTTCAAAAGTACTTTCAATCTTCTCAATCCACCCCCTTAATTCAAATGCACCACCAGTACCACGAAATTGGGTAGGTCCACATTTCATGAAACTAGCATAAGAACATTCCTTCTGAACCTGCTGAACAACAGCATTACCTCCAACTTGTCCAGCAGCATTTCCTTCTGCTTGCTCATCAGCATTTCCTCCAGCCTGATTTCCAACATTCCTTCCAACCTGACCAGCAGCATTCCTATTCTCTGCCTCTTGGTTCCTCGCAGCACGTTCAGCTTCCAAAGCTCTAGCGATAGCTTGCTCAATCATGGTATTAACAGTAGCAATCGTCAATTTAGGCGGCATGTTTACAGGAAACTAACCAAACAATAATTTAGTAAAGTCAGAAAAATGCCTCCCAACTCCTTCCTGTAACCATAACAGAAAAAGAACAAGTAAGTATTCATATCAAGATAAGAAGAAGGATTTCTCTATCAAGATGTCACATGGATACTACATGCACCAAAAACACAATTCATAATGAATCATTAACCAATCACACAAAATAACTAATAAGACAAATCATAAGTCATGAAGGTAATTTTGGATTGCTTTGGAAAATCTCCACAAAATTGTGACAAGTAATGTCACTACAATCCTTCATCACAACAACTTAAAGTCATTAAGTTTAATCACAAACTAGAGTACGAGTCTACATAAGTTCTATTACAACGTGGCTAAATAAAAACAACATAAAGAACTAAACATCAAATCCCCGCAGCTTCTTGTACATCGGCTCGTCATCACTGCTGCTATCGTCATCATCAGATTCTTCCTCCACTTTTTCCTTCCCTTTACGACTACCTCCTTCACTCGGCTTCACCGACACTTGAGCTTCAACTTGATCCGGCACATCACGAATCACAACACCTCGACTAGGAAAAGATCTCATCGGCAAATCCCATGCACTCAACCTAACATTCCTTTCTTGCTCCCTACGCAACCTTTCAACTTGCCCACTCAAATTCAGCACCATAGATCTCAATCTAACAACTTCATCCATTTCCCTTGCCCTAACAAACTCTGATCTCCTCACACTACCAACAAACCTGTCAAACTTTTTCTCATCCTGCTCAAACCTCCTAATCACACGAGTCTCAACCAAATACCTTTCAAACAAAGACCTATCAAACTTCTTAAGAAACCAGAAAATATCATCATAAGACCTAGGACCTGGACAATAAACCTTAGGAATACCATCATGAATAGATCGAGCACTAGCAGCCCTACTCGACTCAACAGGAACATCACCCCTAGCAAATGCAATCCCAGGCAAACTGCTAATATAAGCATCACAAGTAGGAGTCGAAGAACGAACAACAGGTCGCTGACAATTTGGAACAGTCTATGGCACAACATTAACCCTTGGAACATAACTATCTTGTATCAACTCAGGCTCTGTCTGAACAACTGCAATAAGTGGAATCCCATCATCTAAAAACTCAAAAGGCTCCTCATCATCACTAGCACCAAAGTTATCCACTTCCTCACCATCCACGCCATTAGTCAAATCAATCCATCCATCCTCACGAGGTAAACAAGCCATTTTCTACAATTATAAGGGTTCAAGGATACTTAAGGTCATCGTTAATAAAATAATAATTAGTATGCAATGCTCATGCAAATGTCATACGTTATCCATGCTATGCAACACAATGCAAATGATGTTTATGCAATGCTCGCAAAAAAATAAATATGATACTGACAAGCACTCAGCGTACTTTCAATAATTCCAATACAATATCGTAGTATTTACTTAATAAATACTCGGGAAATCATTTCAGTTATGAGGGATACATCTACAATGCAAAACAACACTAAAAGTGATCTTACTGGAGCGTTGCAGAGGAGTTGTGTCCTTTTGAAGAATAAATACTTTCGACACCAAAGTTATAGTTTAGGACAATTTTCAAAATCGACCCAGTTCTCTATAAATTGCAGCTCTGATTACCAATCTCTAACACCCCCAATTTACATTGCGCAGCGGAAATACACAATTGGGTGCTAGACACAAGCATCATCACACAAGGTATATTGAACGACTCAAAAGTGAGACGTTTACACATAAATATAAACATGATTTTCATAAATGGTCTAAAACATAGATTTTAACCCAAATTGTACTGACACGATACCAGAGTAAAGCGTTTTGTCCCCATGGATCTCGACCAACAACCAACAAGTTTAGTACAGTACATCAACATAAAGTAAATTGTTCAACATTAAAAGGTAGAAACAGTTTTTAGACCAACATTCTTCCAAAATCCAAGCCACAACCTCCACAGCAAAGCTCCTTGCTCCATCACTTCCTATTACCTTAAATACATGCATAAAACGAGTCAACAATAATGTTGAGCGAGACTATAGGTTTATCAAATCACATTTGAACACAAGAAGAAAATCAATCATAATCATTTATAGAATTGTCGTACACACAATCTATATTCAAGGCAGTAATAATAATGATATTATTAAACAAACATTTTATTTAAGCTCATGACACCGACCCCTTAACCAAATAGTCACCCACGCCAAATACCGGTATGACTAGAATAAAACCATTGCCCCTCTAGGGTATCAGTTTCTAGAATACCACAATCTTATTCACGTAAAATTATCCTTCCTAGCGGGTTACTCAACGGAATGCCCTGGTCTCAGATAGGGTGGTCAACCCAATAGTACTATCATTAGAATAAGCGGCTATTCCTGACTCACAACATCAAGTCAAAAGATAGTTAACGGCTCATGAATTTAGGGTCTTTAGCAACAAGTTACTCAATACAATGAAATCAACTTTAGGCAACATTCGGGTCCAACAATTACTCATGACTTGTGTTCATTTATTTTCAAATAGCATGTATCCCCCTCGCGGGAATTAAAATCATTAAAACGAGTAGAAAGTGAGGCAATAGACTCACCTTAGTATAAGAGATCTAGCGAGATGATCGTCGACGATAATGGATGCCTTTCAAACACGAGAACCGCTACCTATCAAATAAGGCGCATTCATTAATAATGACTCGAGAAATAAATCATACATAACAACATCAAACTCAAACTCATAAAGTCACGATAAACTCGAGAGAAAACGATATAAATAACTTCATTATACTTTACTACACATTTACTTTACCATTTTACACTTTTAACAAAGTCCGCCGGTACATACTACATGTACTAGCTCATTTACTCCTTTTAAACTCGTCAACCGTTTATGAAACGACTCGATAAAATAACTTACTATATATAGAAAGTCCTCTTACAATTTTATCAAATGAAAATACTTTTAAAGTACTTTACCCAACTCATTTTCAAACTACAAAAACCGGACAGATTTACGTTAATTTTTCATACACCCGTTTTAACTTATTTAAACGACTCCGTTTACAAAACCGACACTCGGGTTTTAAAGTAAACTCAACCTAATAAGTAAACACCTCATTATCAGTAGGTTACATTTTTCAAAACATCCATTTTGAGTCCCCGATATTCGATCCAAATATCGACAACAACTATTTGTATTGCCGATACTCGTCTCCTGGCACACGATCATTCAAAACATCATAACTCCGCGCTCGTTTTGAGCTAGAAGCTCTACCTTATATCAAACCGAAGCTAAGAAAATTATCTACAACCCTAGGATATAAGTTAAGCCATTTTCAAAACATAAAAATTCGGATTTTACAGTTTACTTACAGTTATAAAATGACTACTCAAAACTTGTACAAAATCAACTTTTTGATAAAAACCAACCATGAAAATGATCATTACTATACCCTAATATCATCATACATCAACCATAACATCAAAATCATAATAAAAATAAAAATCTTAAGATCAAAATGAAGTTTCTAACAAGATTTTCTAGCAAGAACGCCATGGATCATCATGAAAATGCCATGCATGATCATAGCTCCTACCTACCAACATCAAGAAAAAAAATGTGCTTGCATGTAAGGATTTCTTATACCAAAATGATCCTTGATCAAATATAAGATTGGGTCTATGCTTGGTTTAGCTTGAGTCAACCTCAAACTCAAGATAATTTGAAGTTTGAATGTGTTTTGGGGTTGTGGTGGGTTTCGGTAAACACAAGAGAAAAAGAGAGAGAAAATGAAATTTTTAAATGAAAAATTATGTAGTGTGTGTTTGTTTTTGGTTTATATATAGTGGGGTAGGGACCAAAGTTGCAATTTGGAAATAGTTGTGGCTAAAAATGTAAATAGTTAGCTAAAAAATGGGAAATAACTATTAGTCAATTTTCAAAATATTTACGGGGCTCGGGTTTCGTAAAGATACTTTTAAAAATTTAAAACGTACCTCAAAAATAATAATATCGACTCTCGACTCGACTTAACACGTCACTTAACATAAAACCTCAAAAATGACAAAAATCGAACAACCGATAATAAAACGTAAAATATTTGGCATCCATCGACATCACGCTTGCTAATACTCCTTATACTTACTAAATATTAAATATAGACCTTCCAACATCGGTTTAAACTTAAACCTCCAAAAATGAATATCGTTCAAATTCATCCAAAAATTTCAAAAATAATCGTAAAATAAGATTAAGCAATGACCTCGATTTTTGGGTTGTCACAAAAATGAAATTTGCCATCTTTCACAAAAATGTCTTCGGAAACCCCCTTTGGAGTAGTAACCGAATGGTCGGCTAACTCGAGTGTTATCCTCGTAGGGAGGAGATCTGAATGTGGAAGCTTATTGAAAAAGGAAAGTGGCATAAGGTTATTGCTTGCACCAAGATCGGCCAAGGAGAGGCACTCGCCTAGCTTTTTCAGAAGATTTTTAAGGAGAAAGGCCGAACAATTGGCGTTTAAATGTGTGTTAAATAATTCCAATAGCTTTTCCTTATCACTTAACAACCTTTTAAACATTCTGGCAAACTTTAGAATATGAACTAAAGCGTCCACAAAAGATAAATCAAAATGAATATGCTTTTCCTTTTTAAGACGAGAGGGGTAAGGAAGAGAAGGTTTTTGCACGGTCCTTGGAATCTCGGGTTCGAGAATTGGTCTTTGATTACCGGAGGTTGGATATTAGCGGTACTTTGTGAACTTGTAGGTTTCTCTTTATCCTTTGTCACCTTGGTTTATTTTTCCTTAATGGTTTATTTTTCCACAATCACCGTAGTAGGCATAGCTTTAAGGTTCTAGAGTCCTTCATAGCCTTTACCACTTCGGGTGGTGATCACTTTCATCTCCCCTTTTAGATTTGTAATGGTGTTACTCGGAACAGCACCCGAAGTTGAGGGTTGATTACTTTAGAAGAAACTAGCCATCACATTCCTTAAATCATTTGTTTGATTGTTCAAAGAATTTCTCATGTCATTCTTAAGCTCGATACGAAGATCATTCCCTTGTTTATTCAAATCTCCCTTCAAGTTAATAATTTGGCTTTGAAGATTCTTCACCAACACGTCATTGGTTCTCATGTACGTTTTGAACTCTTGAGTAAATGTCATAAGTTGTTTATTAGGTGGGGCTTGGTAGGTGGGTGGTTGATAAGAGGGAGGTTGGTAGACTTGATTATTTCCTTGAGGTTGATATTGATTCCTTTGGGTTTGATATTGATTTGGAGCTTTATGTTGACTTAACCGGGTGGTGATAGAAAATTGCTTGAACGATAACTAAGCAAATTACGGTCACCTTGGGGGCGGGCTTAATATCCTCCCGTGGAAAAGTTTCCATTAGCCGCGTATACGTTCTCACAAGGGTTGTCATGAGTAGAAGGAAAATTGGTTTATGAATGAGGACCACCACAAGTCTCACAAGAAAGTACTATAACTTTAACTTGTAGATTTTGCTTCGTAGCCATGGTTAAGAAATTTTTGTTCATTTCGGATATTTGGCGGGTGAGTTTGGTTATCTCAGGATTTGATGAAGTAGAAGAAACATTGACCCCCGGATTATTTCTTGAGGAAGCGGATGCATCCCAATTTTTGTGATGAGTGGTCGTGTTCTCAATAAGCTCTCTACACTCCTCGGGATGTCTTTTCATGAATGTACCACCGGCAGCGGCGTTAATCGTGTATCGATCAAAAAAAGTCAAACCATTGTAGAACGTATCAATTAAAGTTACAGGAATCATATTATGGTTAGGACAACGGTCGATCAAAACATTATAACATTCCCATGCATCAAAAAGAGATTCATTGGGTTCTTGTGTAAAGCCACTAATTTGATTCCTTAGACTCGTTACCACGGATGGTGGAAAATATCTTGATAAAATTTTTTGAGTCATCTCGTCCCATGTATGAATCGAATTTTTGGGAACATGATCAAACCATTTTTGGCATGGTGGGACAAAGTATGTGGAAAAAGATGAAGACGAAGAAAATCCATGGTAACACCGGGTAATTTCATGCTTTGAGTGACGGTTATGAATTTATCAAGGTGTTTGTTAGCATCATCCGGTAACCCTCGAAATGGGAAATCATTTTGGACTTGTTCGATCATGTGCTGCTTCAACGAAAATTTTGGAGCCTTTATTGTCATTGGCGCAATCGAACCTCCTCGTCCATTCATGGTCGGTTGGGAAAATTCCTCCATCGTACGGAAATCGGGTTCCGGGGAATTGTTGTTATTATGCACACCCGCCATATTTATGTTTTTACGAGTCTCATGCTCGGTTACTCTTTGATTTTGATTACGACGACGGTTATGATGATTAGCAATTGAAACAACAAGATCAACCTCAAGATTAGATGACGATCGAGTACGCATACACTAAAAATGTAAAAACAGTTTTTTTGGATTTTTGATTTTTATAAGTTTAAACACAATATATAATTTAAATTATTTTTTTACTATAGTAAAAGTAAAAAAAAAGAACAAATAACAAAAATTCCAATCAATAAAAAAATGATTAATAATGAACACGAGGAGTGAGACTGTAACACCCTATTTTGATAAATGGAATATCACAGGATAATTATTGCATATCATCAAAGCACACAAGGTAATGTCTAAAACATTAAATGACCATAAAAGAATCCAGAAACAAACATCAGACCCACATAAGCTCCCCACACGAAATGCATAAGTATAGAATGTAAGGAAAGGACTAAACAATGTCCAACAAAGCAAAAGTATGTAAATGCATTAAAGAATGAAAGAAAGCTGGCGCCTCATTCCATGCGCGTACTCTTGGAAATCCTAGCTTTGCCCTATAGTACCTGTCGTATTGGGACATGGAAAGAGAAATATGGCTGAGCAATATGCTCAGTGTGCGGATATATAACATAGATCGTAAAGCATAAACATAACCAAATAATGAAGTGAAATGAATAGCAGCGGAATAAATGTATGTCCTAGAAAACCTGGTTTAAGTTCATAATACTGGTTTACATTTCTGAAAAGACTTATGTTTAGTTTAGCTTGAAAATATGTATTTTAAATATGCCGAGATCCCATATAGGTCATGTTATATCCACGTGCATGAATACTTGGAGGGGTAACCTCGTCATGCAATTAGAGGGGCTGCCTCTAATTAATATATAAAATGAGTGGAGGGATCAGCTCCTGTAACGGATGCAAGGCACACATCACAGTTACCATGAAATCATACTACTTGTCCTAGGATGCACCCATTCGCCCCACATGATAATAATAATACTGGCCAAAACTATAAAGGGGTGTTGCGAGCAATCACTATCACCGTAAGAGAGTGATAGGTGTGTAAACACCCATCCTTTTTACCACTTAATTACAATAATAACCGAGCCAAAACGTGTATTTTATGTCGTAAATGTCGGAATTATGCGTGGTTTGTGTTTTTGTTGTGATTTAGGACGAAAAGGTGAAAAGTGGAGAAAACACGGGCATTCACGGGCTTTTATCGAAGAAAACAACAAAAGACGAAGTCAAGAGATCAAGAGTGCAAAAAGAACGGAAGTCCAAGGCCTATTCTGAAGATTTATCGAAGAACAAGTCTAAAGACGGAAGTTTAATAAAGCCGAAGAACTCGAGTCTAATAAATAAAGAAATTATAAGACGAGTTTAATTAATCCCGAGACAAAGTCGATAAAGTCGAAGAACTTAAAAAACGAGAAGACGTGAAGAAAGAAAGAAAGAGGAGGCAACACATGCACCTCCCCATTTTCCTATAAATACCCTCCTAAACTCATTTAGGAGGGTTGGTTAGTTTTTAGTTAGTTTAGTTTTCCTTTCATTTTTGTAGGAGATTCTAGAGAGAGAAAGTTACAGTTTCTCTCACTAGAATCTCAATCTTTTATCTTCCTTTCATGTTCTAAATCAAACCTTTATCTTTGATAGTTTAATTCTTGTCTTAATCTTGATCTTACTCTACCTTTCTTAGCTCTCATTCACTTTAATCCGAGTTTTCTACACGTATTGTTTTAATTTGATGATTGATTTATTAAAAAGTTTATCTTTTTATCAATATTTAAGTTTTCATATGGAATGAGCTATAAGTTTGACATGCTTATTGGCTTATTTTGTATTTAGCGTATTTACTTTTTAGTATTCTTAAAAAGTTTAGTCTTTTTAAAGTTTTCTTATTTCGTATTTTAAAAGTTTTCAAATTTATGCTTATTGATCTTTTAATGTTTGATTTTTATAGCTTAAAGTGTTTTAGTGCTTATTGTGTTAATTTTCTTATTTTTGATCAAGTGCTTTTTAGTTGATTTTTATAAAAATTTGTTTTTAAATATTTTTATTATTTAGTATTCTTAAAAGTTTTTAAATTTTGGTCTATTAGCTTTTTCTTAAATTTGATTTAGTTAAGTTTTTAGATAAGTGCTTATTTGGTATTTGCTTATTTGCTTATTGTATGCCATCGTAATGCTTAAGGGTTTTTCTAGTACGATCGAGTAAGTGTGATCGAATAAACTCCGAGGGTTTCTACTTGTGATCCATTACTGCGATCCATAGTACGATCGTCACCACGATCACACTCCATAATCCTCAACACGATCACTTGTTGCGATCGTGGGTACGATCGTGGGTGGAATCCATGGGTACGATCCAACATTACGATGGATCCAAACATGCATGTTACGATGGAAATAACAATATAGAGTACGATGGAATTGTAAATTACAAGTACAATGGAAATAACATGCATGCATGCATGCTTAATGATTTAGCGCCAAAATGAGCAGTTAGGCTGGCTGCTTCCAGCAGCTAGCCTGCCTGCTTGTTTATTTAATAGTATTGTTCCGTAATTGTTTAGTTTTGTCTGAAAGTTGTTCCGATTTTATTTTTGAAAGTTAAGTATTTTTAGTTGAACTTTTCATCGATTTTTAGTATTAATATTTTTTCGTAAACTTCAAGTTTTATCTTTTATTTAGTACCCGCTTTAGGTTTTCCCTCGTTTAGTTTTAAAGTACCATTTGAGTTTTATTCTCTCCTTTTTCATTTAGTAAACTTTATTTTCGAGTCGATAGTTGATTTCGTCCTTTAGTTTATTTATATTAATTGTTTCGCTTTAAATTACGTTTTATTATTTGTTTTAAATTTCGTTTTAATATCGTTTTAACTTTTAGTTTTTAATATTCACCTTGTTTTACGTTTATTATTTGTGGTTGTCTTTAGTTTGTTTTTAAATACTTTTCGCATTTACTTTTTAATTAGTTATAGATAATCAACTTCCCTTTTTCTTAACCAAAAACAATTGAGTCGCACATTGAACCGGAAATCAATTCGAGAAGATACCGAGAAAACGAACTTTTTTTCAACTAGTAAAATCTCAATTATTAAAATGGCGCCGCTGCCGGCTCTTTTCGTGAGGATTTACGGTTTTGGTGAGAGACGCGTTGGCTTTTGGGACCCGTTCACTTGTGAACGTTATTTTTCATCTCCAAATTTTTTTCAAAAATTCAAAAACATTTGAAAAATCATAAAAAGCATTTCTTTTTCAAAGTTTTGCACCAAAAATATTCTTCTTGCTTATCTATCTTTCTTTATGGATTTTTATGTCCATTGCGTCGGGTGTGGGAGACGATTGTACGGGAACGACTCTTGTCAATGGTGTACATGTGAGCGGTGCGGAAACGATATCGACAATACACAATTCCTATTCGGATTTTGTCCTTTGTGCAACTCGACTAATTCGTCCTTTTTGAACCCACCTACTCTTTCCCCGTGCATCTATTGTGGAAGCGATTCTCATTGGCATGTTTCGTGCCTGGTTCGATACCCGTATGATCACGGGCAAGAACCGGAGTACAATTATGACAATCATAATAGCTATCCACAAGACGCACTCAATCTTTCTCCTTACCCATTTTGCAACAACTGTGGGGGTCCTCATGATACCTCTTATTGTCAACCAATGAATTATTATGAGCAAAATCCGTGTCCTCAGTTTTCTTCACCAATGGATTATTATGAACCAAACCCGGTTTCTAATTTTTCTCAACCGATGAACTACTATGAGCCACACCCATGCTATAATTCAGGTTTTCAACATTTTGAACCCCCACAACACATCATCGATCATCAACCCTCCTTCGAACAATTGAGCTCCCATGAACAATGGGACACTCTTGTTAAGCAAGGTCAACAACTTCAAGAAGCTTTCAACAAGATCATCGAAAAATGTCAAGAGGATCAACGACAAGATCAAATATCGAATATCGAGACTTATACTCCTCCTCCGGTGTATCCATACTATTATGATGATGATGACGATGAGCCTACTATTTCTTGGAATGATCTTACTGCTCAATTCCCTAGTGCTATTGTCATCCCTTCTCTCGATATCCCAAACGTGTCTAAGGATTGTGATTCGTTGAATGAGCTTAGTGATGTTGGTCTCAATAAATTATGTGATGATGAGGTTTGTGACATACTGACTGCTATGGAGCCTGAGGGCGACGTTGCTCTTACAGAAGAGGTCGATCCTAATGATGACGATTTTTCTCCAAGCTATGAGAATTTCACTTTTGAAATTTCTCAATCTCCACCGGGAGATGCGGGCGATGACGATTTATTCTCTCCGGTTTACGAGAAGTTCACCGATGAACATGATCTTGTGGATGAGGTGGAAGACGTGCTTCTTCGCGATAGATTATGGAAAGTGCACCTTCTTATTGCTCAAATCGAAGCGTTGACTTCTCCTCCTCTTTCCGCGTCTTTTCCTCCATCTATTCCTCCTGTTGAAGATAATGACCCATTGCTGGAAGAAATCGACATTCACTCCATACCACCAGGTAATGATGACAATGACATGGAGGGGGGTATTATTTT
Organism: Glebionis coronaria; assembly: GCA_025667525.1. Lineage (NCBI taxonomy): Eukaryota > Viridiplantae > Streptophyta > Magnoliopsida > Asterales > Asteraceae > Glebionis > Glebionis coronaria. The sequence continues at coordinate 8,159 of JANFOE010000721.1, read as the reverse complement.
TGATAATTTGTTGCAGGAAGATATTGTCCCAAGTCCCCCTCCCGAGCACCTTTCATCCTCCCCTTTAGCCACTATCACGGAGGATGAGTGCTTTGACGTGGGAGGTGACATTGATTATGCTATGATTGATAACAATACGGCTTTGTCGCTTGCTCAGCATCCATTGTCTTTGGGGGATGACAATGTGCTTACTTTACCCACCCCACCTCCCGTGGATCTTGATTTTACATACTTTACGTATGTTGAAAGGACCTTTCTCCCATTCAAGACTTATCCCCCCGCCTCTCCTTTGTTAATGTCCTCCGGGAACGAGGACAAGGTGTTTGATCCCGGTATTACATTCGAGGCTTCCCCATGGACCATTTAATTTGGGGACGAGTCAGGCTCGTGACTCGGTTAATATAAAGAAGCGCTTTTTGGGAGGCAACCCAATTATCTATCTATCTTTACCATAAGTGTAGGGGGATCCCCGGGGTGTTTCTTGCTTTCTTTCTTATCATGTGCAGGGATTAGAGCTTCAAAGACACACTCTTGATGACTTTTGACGAACCGTGATTCCGTGTTCCCTTCTTCCCGGTTCTATCCTAAACTCTTTTCGATTCACTATTTTATATTTTCCAATATTAAAATCGGAATCTCCTTAGTTGTCCCTTTCTTAGCGAGATTTAAACAAAGTGCACAATGTCCTAAGTGTAGGGGAGTTTACTCCCACATGCTTAAACATTGAGGACAATGTTTATATTAAGTGTAGGGGGACTTCTATCGAAGTTAAGTGGCCTTTTCCTTGTATTTGTCCTCATTTTAACCGGAAAATTTGATTTTTCGACATTTTTCAAAATTTTTAATCTATTTTGGCCTAGTAGTATAGTTGTTTTTATCTTTGGATAGTTATTTTCTTTCCTTATTAGAATAAATTTTTATAAAGTGGTTTTAATTTTCAAAAGTCGTGAATATTTTGACTCGACCCGAGTTTACTTATCTAAGTTTACTCTAGCTAGTATCCTTAACGTGTTTAAGTCAAGTTTTGCTAGGCTTTTATATAGGGAGCTATAAAACACGAAAGTCTTAACTCTCACGGGTTAAGAACAAGAAGTTTTCGCAAGTTCCTATAATTGATCCTAGAGAGTCGTTTATCAAGGGAACTTTAAAATGCGATTTCTAAACTTGAAAGAGTCTAAGAATTTGCAATATCCTATAGGCGACTCGAAAACCCAAAACTTTGATTTAATAGGCTAAGCATCCACGAGTCTCATTCCTTGAGATTTTAAACTGTGGAGAACGAGAGATGATAGAGTCAATTATAAGTTTGGTATTCTTTCATGAATTTATGTGAGTTAATTATAAGCCTATTCTCCCATCGCTTGTTAATAAATTTATCTGCAATAAATAAGGTTGTACGATTTAAAAGGTTACTTAGCTTCTAGCCCAAGATCGTTTAAAAGTTGCTCGGTATGGATTAGAGTTCATAGCCAAGGCATAACTTATTGAAGCGGGATGCGAAGATTGGCGAGTCTGAAAAGGCCCTAACAAGGCATGAGGGCTACATTTTGTTGCTAAAGATCCCAAGCGATGTGAAGAATCATTTATCGAAAATAAATATGAAGGATCGAGACACACGACGAAAAGCAAATACTCCCCAAAAGACATGGAGAAGTCTATCCGAAAAGACCCTAGCAAGGTATGAGGAAAAATAGATCCAAGTCCTAAAAGGAGGCGGATCGTTGTATATCAAAGTCTAAAGTAATGATTGGAAAAAAATGAAGAAGTCGTGGTCCATTTATGAAGAATCTCTCAAAACTTCAAGTGAAGAAATTCCTATTATGAAGAGAAGACCATTATTTCATGAACGTCTCTCAAGATTTGAAGTATGAATTCACTGCCAAATATCGGTCCGAGAAAGGTCTCAAATCGCGAAGCGAGTTATGCCAAGATATGAACTTTTTGAGGTCCCGAGAAGCAGTTTTAAAAGCTTTTGTCCTTTAGCTAACTATTGATTAAATCATCCCACTTTATTTTCAGCCTTAATAACTATCGAAATAAGTCAACAATGCATGCTCGTGATCATTCAAGACAACAATAAAATATAAGAGATACACCTAGGAATAAGGGAGTCTAAGTGAATAATTGGCCCACATGAGTTCATGGTAGTTTGCTAACTTATAATAACAATGATCTCGTTTTTAAGCTTGGTTTGGAGAAAGTGAAAACTTGAGGATGATGATCATTCATGACATTTCCAAAACCCTAAGGTATGTTTTTGATTTCTTTACTTTGAATGTTTATAGTTTTCTATCTCTTTAATAAAGGCCAACGTGGATTGATTATGATGAAAAATGTAATCGAGCTTTGTAACTAATGCATTGCATGAGGACATTGCAATGGTTAAGTGTAGGGGATTTGATAGGTGTGTAAACACCCATCCTTTTTACCACTTAATTACAATAATAACCGAGCCAAAATGTGTATTTTATGTCGTAAATGTCAGAATTATACGTGGTTTGTGTTTTTGTTGTGATTTAGGACGAAAAGGTGAAAAGTGGAGAAAGCACGGGCATTCACGGGCTTTTATCGAAGAAAACGACAAAAGACGAAGTCAAGAGATCAAGAGTGCAAAAAGAACGGAAGTCCAAGGCCTATTCTGAAGATTTATCGAGAACAAGTCTAAAGACGGAAGTTTAATAAAGCCGAAGAACTCGAGTATAATAAATAAAGAAATTATAAGACGAGTTTAATTAATCCCGAGACAAAGTCGATAAAGTCGAAGAACTTAAAAAACGAGAAGACGTGAAGAAAGAAAGAAAGAGGAGGCAACACATGCACCTCCCCATTTTCCTATATATACCCTCCTAAACTCATTTAGGAGGGTTGGTTAGTTTTTAGTTAGTTTAGTTTTCCTTTCATTTTTGTAGGAGATTCTAGAGAGAGAAAGTGACAGTTTCTCTCACTAGAATCCCAATCTTTTATCTTCCTTTCATGTTCTAAATCAAACCTATATCTTTGATAGTTTAATTCTTGTCTTAATCTTGATCTTACTCTACCTTTCTTAGCTCTCATTCACTTTAATCCGAGTTTTCTACACGTATTGTTTTAATTTGATGATTGATCTATTAAAAAGTTTATCTTTATATCAATCTTTAAGTTTTCATATGGAATGAGCTATAAGTTTGACATGCTTATTGGCTTATTTTGTATTTAGCTTATTTACTTTTTAGTTTTCTTAAAAAGTTTAGTCTTTTTAAAGTTTTCTTATTTCGTATTTTAAAAGTTTTCAAATTTATGCTTATTGATCTTTTAATGTTTGATTTTTATAGCTTAAAGTGTTTTAGTGCTTATTGTGTTAATTTTCTTATTTTTCATCAAGTGCTTTTTAGTTGATTTTTATAAAAAGTTGTTTTTAAATATTTTTTTTTATTTAGTATTCTTAAAAGTTTTTAAATTTTGGTCTATTAGCTTTTTCTTAAATTTGATTTGGTTAAGTTTTTAGATAAGTGCTTATTTGGTATTTGCTTATTTGCTTATTGTATGCCATCGTAATGCTTAAGGGTTTTTCTAATACGATCGAGTAAGTGTGATCGCATAAACCCCGATGGTTTCTACTTGCGATCCATTACTGCGATTCATAGTACGATCGTCACCACGATCACACTCCATAATCCTCACCACGATCACTTGTTGCGATCGTGGGTGCGATCCATGGGTACGATCCAACATTACGATGGATCCAAACATGCATGTTACGATGGAAATAACAATTTAGAGTACGATGGAATTGTAAATTACAAGTACGATGGAAATAACATGCATGCATGCATGCTTAATGATATAGCGCCAAAATGAGCAGCTAGGTTGGCTGCTTCCAGCAGCTAGCCTGCCTGCTTGTTTATTTAATAGTATTGTTCCGTAATTGTTTAGTTTTGTCTGAAAGTTGTTCCGATTTTATTTTTGAAAGTTACGTATTTTTAGTTGAATTTTTCGTCGATTTTTAGTATTAATATTTTTTCGTAAAGTTCAAGTTTTATCTTTTATTTAGTACCCGCTTTAGGTTTTCCCTCGTTTAGTTTTAAAGTACCATTTTAGTTTTATTCTCTCCTTTTTCATTTAGTAAACTTTATTTTCGAGCCGATAGTTGATTTTGTCCTTTAGTTTATTTTTATTAATTGTTTCGCTTTAAATTACGTTTTATTATTTGTTTTAAATTTCGTTTTAATATCGTTTTAACTTTTAGTTTTTAATGTTCACCTTGTTTTACGTTTATTATTTGTACTTGTCTTTAGCTTGTTTTTAAATACTTTTCGCATTTACTTTTTAATTAGTTATAGATAATCAACTTCCCTTTTTCTTAACCAAAAACAATTGAGTCGCACATTGAACCGGAAATCAATTCGAGAAGATACCGAGAAAACGAACTTTTTTTTCAACTAGTAAAATCTCAGTTATTAGAGAGTCATAACACCGGTGCCTCTAATGCTATGGTTATGAAACCCCCATAACTAGGTGATACTGACATGCATGTATATAGCTCAGGCAATCTAAAATAATCATACATATACTGATGTGTTTAATACACTTGAACTACTGTGGAAAATAGATGGCTGCAAACGAGGAATCCTAATATAGGAAGAAGGATGTCATTACTGAAGGACGGAATATCCGTACATTATGTCTAGTAAACGAAGACAAAAACGAACGCAGAAGATCACTCCGAATTCACAATAGCTACATAATGAAGGGACATGAATAAGAGTTGATCTTACTTATACATACTTGTTATTTGGTTTACTTGACGTATTCATACTTATTATACTTGTTCTTGTCTTGTCTTCCTATTTCATGTTTTAATCATGTGTTTCTTATAGTTCCATGTGTTTTAGATTCATGTGTTTCATGTTTTAAGTGTTATTATACTTGTTATAACATAATGAGTAACTTTCTTAAAATAGCAGTTTTCCTTAGATAATAAGTTTCTAAAAATAGAAAGTTTCTATATTTAGCATGTTTTTATAAATAATATGTTACCATAACTAACGTACCATAAATAGCATGTTACTATATTTAGTATATTACCATAAATATCATATTACCATATTTATCATGTATTATTATATCATAAAGTTTAATAATTAATAAATACTTAGCTTATTATTAATTAATAATATCATGTCATGTTATTATAAGTTTATTATTAATTAATAATATTACATAATACATGTTATTAAACTTTATCATAAAAGATATTGATTAATTTAACCTAACTTTTAATTAATTAAATTCATGTTCATGAATAATTAAATAATTAATTATTATAGCCTAAGTTTATTTAATTAAAGGTACATACATATGTTATCATAGTTTTAATTAAATAAACATAACATAAGTTTTAATTTAACTAAACCAAAATTAATTAATAACTAGATTATTTAAATTATAACATAAACTTATTATACATGTTGGTTTAATTACGTGTTTCTGAAAAGTCCAAGTTCCCGAGCCCCGACCCAAGACCCGTCCATCGAGCTACAACAGCTTACTGAGAGCCTACGGCTCTCGGCTCGCTGCTGCGCCGAACCAAGCAGCCCCCAGCCTACGCTGGGGTCCCCCTTCCAGCGTCATATACCCACCGAGCACCCCTTAGTAGGTCTCGGTTCCCACCCCTAGGCCAAGATACCCGCTACGGGGTCTTGGTCCTTGCGGCTACCATCACACCACCACCACCACCAGCCCAAGGCTACGACTGGTGGTTCATAACCAACGCCGACCCCCATTGATGGGTTGCGGCTGCTGGATGCCAACACCACCGAGACCTTGATGGTCTCGGTTTGTGTGCGATCGAGACAAACACTCCCACAAAACCCCTTTTTGTTTTATTCTTGATAGATCTAACTTAATTACATGTTTTCTTATTTTATTTTTAATAAATCTTGATCATAACATAATTAAAATAAAAGAAGAAAAAGGATTTGAGGGATACCAATACGTGGATTAAAAAGGGAATGAACACGAACGTGTTACCGTATCAATTACCAAAATCAAACGAATCCATTCCTTATGTTCTTAGGGTGTCGCGGCAAGAGAGAGAGACAAAAAGAGTTTTAGGGTTTTGATTTCTTGTAAAAGTGTTTCATAAAAATCCCTTGTAGTTTTTATTAAATTATTACTAGTTAATTGGGTATGGGCCAAAGCCCGGTTTCCCTTCCATTTCCTTCTAAACCGACGCCAACAAACACCCCTTTCTTTATGTTTGTTTTCTTGTTTCATTATTTATCGTGTACATACGTATTTAATTATCGTGTTTTCGTTACTTGAACGTTTTCTTAATATCGTACGTACATACTTATCGTATATTAATATTCGTGTTTACGTACATATTACTTATGATAATTTATTAATATACATAATATGCGTATTAAATGTTCGTGATACATGACGTATATTAATTAATTATAAATTTTAAATTTAATGGTAACTTCGTGCATTAAATGATTGTAGGATTTTTAAAGCGGGTTTCACAACTCTTCCCCTCTAAAAGAACAATTTGTCCTTGAATTAAAGATACGATGAGCCGATAAGATGCTAAACGCTAAAATGACATAAAAGCTGGAAATACATGTAAGCTGAAATGACATACCCGAGTCAAAACTGGAAATGAGGGTAAAAAGTTCGGATAGACTCCTCTGTTTCCCAAGTGGCTTCCCGCTCGGTATGATCCCTCTAGAGGATTTTAACGAATGGAATCGTCTTTCTCCTCATGACTCGTTCTTGGCGATCGAGAACTTTATCGGGTTCCTCGATATATGATAGATCCTCTCGAATCTGCTCGAATGGATAGTAACTTTATGCAATGGATGGTAGTTGTAACCTCTGAGTAAGGATACATGGAATACATCATGCACATGAGATAACTGAGGAGGTAGAGCTAGACGATATGATACTTCACCGACACGTTCAAGTATTTCAAACAGTCCAATGAAACGTGGACTGAGCTTGCCCTTGAGTCCAAAACGCTTAACACCACGTACTGGTGATACTTTAAGGAAAACATGGTCGTCGATATTAAACGATAAATCTCTATGATGTTTATCAGCATAGCTCTTCTGTCGAGCACGAGCTTCCTGTAGCTTCGCCTTGGCGATGGCAACCTTTTCATTGGTCACCTCTATCATTTCTGATCCTTCAAGGATTCGTTCTCCAACTTGATCCTAACAGACTGGAGCACGACACTTTTTGCCATAAAGCATCTCAAATGGTACACACATAATACTTGCATGCCAACTATTGTTGTAGGCAAAATCTACCAAACATATGTAGTCGTCCCAACTTCCTGACCATTCTAGTGCACAAGCCCGCAACATGACTTCTAAGGCCTGAATCGTACGTTCCGATTGACCATCGGTCTGAGGATGAAAGGCAGTGATAAGATTAAGTTTAGTGCCCTGAGCTTTCATCATGCCCTTCTAGAATTTGGACGTGAAACGAGGATCTCTGTCTGATATGATGTCTGAAGGAGTTCCATGTAGTCGTATGATATCCTTAAGTAATATATCTGCCAATTTGCTGACCGAGAAGTCCTTGCGAATTGGATGAAAATGAGTTGACTTGGTTAGACGATCAACTATGACCCATATAGCATCATGTCTGCTCTGAGTAAGCGGAAGTCCGGTGACGAAATCCATAGAGATTTTGTCCTACTTCCATGCAGAAATATTTAACGATTGCAGTAAACCACTAGCCCGCTGATGCTCGATCTTAACCTGCTGGCAGGTTAGACACTTGGATACGAAAGTAGCAACATCCTGTTTCATGCCACTCCACCAGAAATGTTGTTCAATGTCATGATACATCTTGGTGGATCCTGGATGGATAGAGAATGGAGAGCTATGAGCTTCTGTCAATAAAGCTTCCTGGAGTGTCTTATCATCTCGAACACATAGTTTAGTTCCTTGCCATACGATGCCTTCCTCGTCTACACGAAATTCTATGTGCCGATCAAGTATTTGAATGATAGTCCATATCTCACCATCTTCCTTCTGAGCTTCCTTAATCTGAGAAATTAAGTCTAACTCAATTCTCAGATTAGCCCAATATCCATGCGGGATTAAAAAGGGAATGAACACGAACGGGTTATCGTATCAATGGCCAAAATCAAACGAATCCATTCCTTA